>JAVXUO010003049.1:0-399626 GCA_033065855.1 Escallonia rubra | reverse complement strand
AGATCGTTGGAGGCGGTGCCATGGATCGGCAATTGGTGGTCGTTGATGTGTACAATCGACGATTCATTATGGAGGTTGTGGTTGGGGGTTGCAATTCGTGGCCGGCGATGCTGGGTCGTGGTGTTGGCAGCAGTGGTGGGACGTTGGCAGTGGTTATGGTTGTCAAGATGTTGTGGTACTTGTGGAGGTGTAATTGGCGACCGCGACCACGGCAAACGGGAGGAACTGATGGTAGGGGACAAGGGGTGAGGATGATCACTGACCATGGAGGCAATGTGATGATTAGTTTGGTGGTGTTCAGATGGGGGTTTTGTTAAAATGATGTTCCCTTTTTTTTTTACTTTTAACAAAGTTTCAAGGTTAGATCTCAAAATGAAAACTAAAACCGAAAATCTAAGGTAGCGTTTGACAAAAAAAAAATTCAAGTTTTTTTCCAGTTTTGTAAACCGGAGAAAAAAAACTGTTTGACAAACCTTTTTCTTTTGTTTTCCCCCTTCGGTTTTGAAAACCAGTTTTTAAAACATGGAATGTTTTTGAAAACTTAATTTTAGAGTTTTGGGTTTTCAATTTTGATTTTTGTTTTGAGATCCAATCTTCAAACTTTGTTAAAAGCAAAAAAACGAGTATCATTTTAAGAAAAACCCATCATACACAGAGTTCTACCACCACCAGCCACTTCCTTCCATCGGCCAAATCTGTCCCGTCGTCACCCTATTGTTGTCGACAACCACGGGTGTGCCACACCACCACCACACTCTCGCCACTACCACCCACATATCTGTCCCAAAGCCACCACCCTACCGTCATCGTCACCCAAGGATCTGGCTCCCTGTCGCCAACCCACGCCTTTGACAATGAATCAAACCTTAACCCACCATCTACACCCCACTACCATGGACAATCAATGGGATCTCAAGCAACGCCGCCACCTTAGTACCGTCGAACAACCCACAATTTGCCTACCATCACCACCCCACCCCCATCACATTTGATTTACGGTGGTGGTGCTACCCACCGATGGTGGTGTTTCGAGGAGTTCTGAGAATCTGTTGGAAAAAAATGGTTGGTGGAAAAATTAAGAAAACAATGGTAAATAAAAAATTCAAAATAAAAACGGACTGATCAAACACCTATTTGTTTTTATAAAAAATAAAAACTAAATTAGTTTTAAAATTTTTTTTTTTGAAAACTAAAAATCAAAACTTTAAGTGATTTCAAATAAACCTAAACTCCAGGATAAAGTTTTTTAAAACTAGTTTTCAAAATTGAAAAAAAAATAAAACAAAAACTGTCTGTAAAAACTGTTTGTTTTCTCCTGTTTATAAAAACTAAAAATAAAATTGGGAAAAAAAACTGAAATAAAAACTGTTGTCTTAGAAACTTTAAGGAAGCCCAATTAGATCGACCCATTACCGTTGTCTTCCGAGTCTTCTTCTTGCAGCGTCAAGAGAAGAGAACTAAGCAGACGACCCACCCAAACTGGTCGCCGGAGTATCTCGCCTTCATATCTCGCCGCCGTCGTCGGATTCCAGCAACAGGTACCTTCGTCTTTCTCTCTCATCTATATCTTTTTTCCTTCTTTACTGAGGTCTCCTTCTTTCTCTCTCCTCTCTCTCTCGTTTCGGTGCATTCGACAATGACACTATTGATGTAGATTGTGCCCTTGGTCGATGGAAAGAGATAATAGTTGTGTGACTTTGTAAGAGTTAAGTAGTGAAGTAATTTCTTATGACGTTCCCTGTTTCTGTTTCTGTTTGGGCGGTGAAGAAGAGGGCGCTTTCCCTGTTTCTGTTACCTGTTTGCATGACTTAGTAAGAGTTGAGTAGTGAAGTACTTTGTTATGTTATTTACCATGTTTTTCTGTACTATATTGCAGTTAAATTTCAAGTATGATTTTTATTTGAGTTACTTGTTTTGTGGTTATTGATTATTGTTTACTATTTTAGATGTAGAATGTATTTGATAGTTAATGACTATATATATCCATAATAAAAATATATTAAAAAATTTCAGCGGTGTCCAAAATCTGGTTTTTTGGAGATTGCGGTGTCTGGTGTCCCGGTCAGTGTCCGTGTTGGACGCGGTGTCCCTGTCCATGCTACTTAGGAATAGAGTGACAGTACCCCTCTAAGCCAGCCCATTTTAGGTAATTTAGTTCTTAATACCTCTCCCAAGCTGACATGGAAATTAACTTGGGCCAAACCGAGGTTGACCCGTGTATGATATGAGCTCGCTTTAGGATAGTAAGTACTCTTAACGTCCTCTATCATATTGTAGTCATTTTTGTTAGAAGTCTATCAAAAGGATGCCAGTTACTTTTTTTTCACAATGACTGATTTTTTTTCAGGAAATTATCACACAATGGTGAGGTAGCGGACTTAAACTTTACATTTAATCAGGGTTAGGGTTAGTTATCTAGGTTTATGCGAATTCCATAAAATGGAACTCGCATCACAGACACAAATTCCGTTCTATGCTGTTATCAATACAATACACATACATAGAATGACTAAAAAGTGCATATTGCTAAGGGCCTTAAAATTAATATTTCACGATACATAATTGTCCAACTTTGTTTAAATTTTGAGATGATGATGTTTTAGACACTGATATCATGGCTCTCGCAGGCCAATCTAATTAATTTGGGCTGCTTTGGGCAATTTTTTTTCTCTGAAAGTTAAGAGATGGAAGCTAAGCCATTGGATTCGCCGACTAGCTTTGTTAATCAACTAGTTGTAAGTGTACTGCTTTCTATGTTCTGGTGATTTGTACTGAAAAGTCCTATACGTGTCATGCATAAATATACCCGATTAGTCACTATTTGAGGGGATTTGTGTTAAGGTTCCAGGAGATGTGGTTTTGGATCTTTCAACCATGGCCAACCAGACCATCAAGCTTGGTGGCGGTCTCCGTCAGGTTTGTCTTAGTTATTGTTTGTAGATTCAACAATTTTGTGATTTTTTCTATTTAGTTTTCTTTCAGAACTAGTACTCTGTTCTTTTGAAAATTGCATATTTATTGTAATTGCCTTCTGTCTGGGTGTTGAGAAAAAGAAGTGATATATCAAAGTCTTTGTCCCCACCTGGTTGGATCGAAATTGTGAAATTTTACTTTTTGTATATGATGAAGTGTCTTGATATCTTTTTTTTTTTTACAAGAGATTGAAATTTTTTTGTTCTTCGAGCCGTGTACTTTGTAGTATAATTTGCTCTGTAGCAATTTTTTGTACATCAATACCTTCCATCTTAGCTCTTGGATTTTGTTTGTTTTCTTCTTTGCTGTTTTTGAAGTTCGTATACCCAATTTTCTCAATTCACTTTTTCATGAGAGGAATGCTGACATTGTTGTTCTGCACATGATCTTTAGGATTGTGATTCCATAACTGTCCTGAAGGCTGGAAAGCTGAGGTTCGCAAAGCCCAACAAGTATTGGGTTGAAAGTTCCCAGAAAAGGGTGAGTACTCTGCAATAGAGCAAAAAAAGAAAGGAAAAAGTAAATGAAGTGGTCATTTGTTAGCCTTATTCTGGTTGATTATCTCTGCAAATTTCATACACACCACACTTTTATGTTAGAATGTAGTTCTTTTAAGAGTTATCTGTGTAATGTGATTGTGGTTTATTGTGTGTAGTGGAGCTTTTGAACTGCCCAGTATCTGTGGGCTATGGTTAACATGGAAAGGAAGCATTGTTTGCACATATGCATGTCTAGGGAGTCATATTTTGGACATTCGTTAAATGGGAAGATATCAATATAATTGATACTGTTTATTTGTGAGAACATGTTGCACGTGAAGTATGTGGTGTTGGATTCTTGTATGACATAGATTCTGCTAGTAGTAGGAATGGGATTCAACCAAGTAACTCAATTAGGAGTATTGAGGCAATGTTTTATGTAAATTGAGCTTTTATGAAGATGTCGGAGACAGCTGAGAGGCTTTAAGAGAAATTGAGAGATATGATGAGAAACCGATGCATTTACAATAAGCTAGATGCACATGTAACACAAGGACAAGATTGAAGAAAGTCTAGCTCGGTCATGTAATAGGAGAACATTAGCAGTACTTAAGGTAATGATTTGATTTATGCTGATGTTTTTATGGGGAAAAAACAAGGTGGTATTATCTATTATCACAGACAATGCCTTGGGCAGAGTTGAACAAGCGAATTAACCAACCAGCACATCGACAAATTGTCGTCCAAATTTCAGGCAGTTAGGGATCCCTTACTGTGATGGTTCAATTTGTTTGGCAGCTGGTTGCTTCTCCCAAATTTGATGGACGGAGAAAGATTGTGCCTCACTCAACAGGGCTAGCCAAGTAGGCGCCTCTGAGAGTTCCTTGGAATGGTCTTTTATAAGCAAACCCAAGCACTTAACTGTCCGACTATGAAGCACGGGCACGGGTCTGGGTGTGGATACGATAGGGGTGCGAATACGCGGATACGGCATTTTTGAAAAACTTTAGGATAAGGCTGCCGCGGGGATACGGCAAATTTTTCATGTACTTTTTCAACTATGTACACTTGGTATTAAATTTCTAAACAAACCAGGGACCATTTGAATTTTAAGAAAGTGCATAAAAGGATATATAGTGCAATTTAATTTAACCATTCTACAATACTTCTATTATGATGTATTTGGTCATTTTGGTGGTGGCCATTATGTATTTGATGGTACTGTTGGTCTTGGGTAGTCGCGGGAGTCGCCGGTGGTTGCGGGATGGTCACCTCGTGGCTACTGCCGCCGCTGCTCTCTCTCTCTCACTCAGTCTATCCCCTCTTCACATGTGAAGATCTGCCTGTTCATTAGGTTAGTATCAGTTTTTTCTTTACAATTTGACCACAAAAACTCATGTTCTATGTTTTGACCCCTGAAAATTCTTTCAAAAGTTTTGTTTTCACACTGTAAGTATCCGATAAGCACCCGATCCCTATCCTATCCATACTCGAGCTGCATTCAATATTTAGGAATAAAAAAATAAAACAAAAAATTTCAGCTATGCACCCACCCCGCACCCGATGCGCACCCAAACCCGGTGCTTCACCCATTTTGAAGCACCCATGCTACATAGCTGTCCGATGTTAGACGGGGTGTTACATTCTCCCCACATCACTCTTGGCGTTCCCGCTAAGGCCCCATCTTAACAACTTCAGGAGCAAAGAATCTGACTCCCTATCCTGCTCATTTGTCCCCCTTAACCACCTTCCTTGACGTGGGATATATACCTTGAGCCTTCCTTCATTGACCAGATCATCTTGCCATATCTGTCTGACCATTCTTGTCTTGCTTTTTGGTATCCATTCTCACAAAATCTTGATGGTCTGCTTCCGCACCCTCTGTGTAGGCGGGAAGTTTAAGAGCCATAAGACAGCTTTTAGCATCAGGTGTTCGTCCGTTTTCGAACCTCATAATTGCATTATTTTTATGAGGAGATGACCGGCATAGCGAGATAAAGATGTACCTTATATTGAGCCACTGGTAAGTCCTGCTGAAGCCTCGAGAAATTTCTCCATGGGATTCTTAAACCTCTCCCAAGTTATAGGATTGGTATCATATTTTTTTTTCTTGACAAGTAAATAGGATTGGTATCATTAACATCGTCCTACTGCTTATTTTTTCTGCGTGAAAACATGAGCGTCTACCTTCTGCTTCTTTGTAGACGTCCGAAGATCAAAGACCTTTGCCATTCTAATTAACTCAAGCTTCCACTTGGGTCAGGTTCTCCCTTAAAGGCGAAAACCAACTTCTTGAATTTTTTAATACTGCCACTTGTGCACTTCCTTGCCCTTGTTTGTGGATCTGATATGACAGGGTCCCTCAGCTCCTTTTGACACATTCTTGAAAGCACAGGTAGATGTATTTACTAACTCCTTCCATAAGATGAGTGTCCACATGAGCATCAGTAACGTATCTTTTACTTTTTCAGTGGCATGCCGGTTCTATTACATGAGATCCAATGACTATAGAAAGGGGTACAATAACTATATACAATCACTACGAGAAACAAAACTAGGCCTACGAATCTACGAAATCACGATTCTAGGTTTGTTTCGTAAGTGGTCAAGTCTACTGATTGCCGTTAATTATTTGCATTATCAGTTACCTTTTTCCTTGTTAGGAGCATTGCAGCGTATATAATTTTGTTCTGTATCTTTATTTCATATGCTGTTAAGAGTTTGGATTTGGCATTAAAAGATTGTGCCTAGGGACCTCTCAAAACTGAAGCAGAACAAAGCAGGTAGGAATAGAGTTCAGCCAGGCTTGATTATGCAGAGTGTAGTTTTTTAAGAAGAGAGAAAGGGTTTGAGGACTGAAAGGGCAAGGAAAGGTTTTTGTTAAGGAGCTGTTTCATTAAGCTTGGGCTTAGGGTTTCAATTGCCCTAAAGAAAGCTAGTACATAAACTAGTATAGAAAACTTAAGAAGAAATATAAGTACTAGAGTCTGAAATTAATGGATTTTTCAGCATCAGTTCAGCCAGGTGAATCATGAAAGAATTTCAGCATGTACAAAACTGGTACTGCAGAGAATTAGCAGCCAGATTTGACTGATTGGATCTATTGGGCAATGCTATCTCAGAAAAGAATCAGCCCAAAATTCTTGAAATTGATTTCCATCTTAGGCAATGCTATCTCAGAACTTGGGCACCAGCTGCAATTTGGATCTGTTGGGCCAGCACTGATTGTGCCTCTCTTATACTGCATCACTCACAAAGGCACTTGCTTAGGTAACCCTTTTTTTGTAAGGCAATCCCCTGTGGCGGGGGCGTGATTCTACCCACTCCCTTGTGGGCAATGCAGTCCAGTTGTGTATGTGTGTAAGTTTTAAGTATGATGCTTGGGAATAATTGGGTGATCGACTGGTTCTGTGAGTTTTGAAGCTGGTCGCTTCTTCCTCAGTGGATAAGATGGAAAAGATCTTGGACGGCCTCAAAGGCACCTCTTAGCTAGCCCTTCTAAGTGAGGCAATTCTTTGTGCTGGGGTGGTGACAGTACCCATGTTTGGCTTTCCATATATTGATCCTCAATAAACTTGTATTGGGTACTCTAGAAGATAGTTTTGTTCAACCTCCGCAAGGGGCTTAGTAGTCCAAAAGGGTAGAATGCATGTCAATGCTCCTTAATCTTTCTATTTCGGAGGTCTATGGTCAAATATATCAAACAAGAAAATGTTGCTCTTAAGTATTCCATTTTCTTGTAGTTGCTCTTAAGTTTGCTTCATTATGACGTAGAGGTTATGGGTCGGAAAGCAGAAAGAACCACCGTTTACATCAAAACTCTCCAGTCCTACAACTGCAAGAGCCTCGTGCACTGACCATTTTTCTTCTAGTTCTATTGTGTGTAGCCTTTTTTCTTATTGGATGTGTTCTTTGTTTTGTATAGTTGTTAGGTTCAATGGTTCTTTCACTCTTATTAACTTTGTACGCCGTGAAATAATGAGTTACGTAGTCTAATTCTTAGCATGTGTTTCCACATCGTGGTAGTGATCTTCTAGTTTTAAATGAGTGTTTTCCTGCACATGAAATCCTTACTTGTTCATCTTTTCACAGTACGTACCTTGCGTGGGAGATACAGTTCTTGGAATCGTGGTAGACACCAGAGCAGATGTAAGCACTTCCAATCTTGTGTTTTAAGTATTGAATTACCATTATATGGAATGGCTGTCATTACTAATTCCCTAGATCTAGTGACAGTTACGACGTCCTCTTTTTCCCCCTTAGCGTGCCTGGTTTTATTAGAACTTCCTGCTAATTCTAGTGTTCTTGATTATAGGTTTTGCTACCTCAATCTTTGTGGAAGTCATTTTCTCCTTTTTATCGGTATTGACAATATATGCAAGCTGATGTAAACATTCATTATTTTAATTGCTTCTCTTATAAATGCAGAACTTTCTTGTGGACATAAAGGGACCCGCATTGGCTTTTTTGCCTGTTCTCTCATTTGAGGGAGGAACTAGGAGAAACATACCGAAGTTTGAGGTGAAATTCTAACGTTTTGGTTGAGTGGGAAAGTGCACTACCCCTTTATTTGAACTGATTGTGCTCTGGAGATTAGAAAAATGCCGCAACATTAATTGCAAAAGAAACAAATTGACTTGTGCAATTTCCTATCCTGCATTCACCTTCCATGATGAAATTGCAGAAGCTGCTGCTTTCAAAACTGAAATTAAAAAAGCAGATTGGTTATTTGCACTTAAGGTTACGCTGGTCCGTAAAGAAATTGAGGCTTCGGAAGCTTATTGGCCATATCATTAGTTCGCTATATCCCAGAAAGTAAACATTAGGGACTGATATGGTTCTCCATGCCTCTTGTTTCCAGCAACTATAATATTCCATGTTACAACATTGAACTTATCCAATTTTACATGTTCTATCCCTGTTTGTTACTGCATATGCATATCTTGATGTTTTAACCAGATTCTTGTGGGATGAGTGGTCTGTGAGTGAGCCATTCCATTTACGTTTATCGGACATGTTCATACTAAATGTCGACCGAGAGGACCGAGGAACTGCGCTGCAGATTTTTCGTCTCTTTCAGGTAGGAGTATTTTGCGGAACCCTAGTTTTTGAAGGGTTGGAGCTTTCAGCTTCGTTTCGGCAAACCCAGGGGATGTTCTATTTCTACGGAATCGGAAGATAGGATGTGGTGAAACCGAATAATAAAAGTTTTTTTTTTTCTTTTTCGTGAGTTCTTTCTATTCTTCTTTGTGCAGGCATCCTGATATGACATTCTCATGGAGGAGTAGTTGGCGGCGCTTGGCGCCTCCTATGTTAGTTTTCTTTTGTGTGGTCGGCGAGAAGTACTTTTTTAACCGTTGACAACTTGAGAAAGAGAGGTCAGAGCTTGTTCAACTAGTGAATAATGTGCAAGAAGAATGGGGAGTCTGTGGATCATTTGCTTGTCCAGTGTGAAGTAGCTGGACGAACGTAGTATTGATCTTGGCCATGTTTTGGCTGCATAAGGTTTTGCCGAGGTCAGTGGGGGAGGTGTTGCAAGTATGGTTTGGGGTTAAGGTGTCTAGGAGGATGAAGCAAAGGTTGAAGTTGGCCACATTTTCCAGTTATGTGGGCTATTTGAAGGAGACAAATAGGCAAGTCTTTGATGGGAGAGAGCTCTCAATTCTGCGATTCATGCAATATATTTGAGCCTTATTTTTTCTGGCTCAAAGAGGATTTCCCAGATTTGGCTTTGGCTTTTAGAAATTGCATTTATGAGTTTGGCGTCAGATGTGATGTAATTTTTCTCTTGGTCAACTCCTTGGGGCTGCTTTTGTTTTGTTCCTTTTTGGTTTCGAAACATACTCGAAGTGTACATGGGTTGTCCCATTGGGACTCTGTTTAAATTATGAAGAGAAAAAAAGAAACTGTTCAGTATTTCATTACAATTACAGACTACACGTCTCTTCTCCACCCCCCTCTCTCTGTTGCTCACTTTTGACTACTGTGGTGGCTCCGATCTCCTCAGTTGTCTGACCATCTTTTCACTAATATACAACCCCCTGCTCCCCTCCCCTCCCTTCCCCTCCCCTTCTTTAGTTTCTATTTCATCACAATTATAGAAATGCTCGTTTCAATCTCAAGAGTGATTATCAACTTTATGATGAAATTCTTCGGTTGACTTGTGTTCTTATATGTTTCTTCTCTAATCGTGCATCTATATGTTCTTCTCTTTTGGAACATTTGTTCTTTTGAGTTGCGTTGCACTTTAGCAAATATCTTATTTGGCTTATGATGCGATTGCAGGTTGGTACTTTACTCTATGTTCGTCTTGTTAAGGCAAATACTGCCATAAACCCTGAACTGTCCTGCACGGATGGTAATTTTCCATTCCCCATAGCTACATAATGATTTGTCTATTACCCTGCATGTAAAAAGTTTGCAGGTTTATTTGGATTTGTTGTGCTCTTATTGAAGAATTATTGTTTGTTACATAGCCTCTGGAAAAGCAGCAGAATTTGGTTTACTTAAAGATGGCTACATGTTTGAGTCATCAACCGGCCTATCACGAATGTGAGTTTATAGGTCTGCTCCTGAGTCATAAAGATCAGAAATCGTTGTGCGTCAAGCACATGCTGTGAAATTCTTGTATACAGGATAACACCACATCGAAGCTTGTGGGGTTCTTCCTACTGTATTCTGACCACAGTTTCATTTTCAGGTTGCTGAGTTCGCCAGCTTGTCCAGTTCTTGAAGCTCTGGGGAAGAAGCTTTCCTTTGAGACGGCAGTTGGCTTAAATGGTCGTGTTTGGGTATGAATCTTTTTCACTTTTCTCGACTCTTGATTTCAACGTACTCCGCGCTTCCTAGTTTTTGATTTCGCCTTGTGGCATCACGCTAGGGCCCTTTCTACCTTGCAATCTAGTTATTGTACCCTCTCTTACAGATTTGAAGTGTCTAATCTGTATTTTTAGGTCAATGCTGCGTCTCCATCCACAATCGTTCTCGTCTCGAATGCAATCATGAATTCAGAATCTCTGAGTGCAGTGCAGCAAAAAATTATGGTTGACAGACTACTCCAGAGAGTTCAGTGATCATTTAGTCTAAAAACTTTACCATCCTTTTTTGACTTCTGATGTTCAAAATTAGAACAATGGCTTTACTTTACATTTTTGTCATACATCTTTTTTTTACCTCTCTCATCCATTTTATGCCTTAGTATTTATTCTCTTGTTGAGGACAGTGCACTTAGTATTTATTCTCTTGTTGAAGACAGGTGCACTAAATTATTTGAATTTCTTTCTTTCTTTACAAGAGAATTTTTTCTCGTGACAAACTAGATCTTATGAATGAAAAAAAGTAGGTATTCAAATTTTTTGCTTTGGGCCTTCTAGCGTAGCCAACTCCATCGTGGGGACTATTGAACCTTGAGAAGTGATACTTGAGCTCTATTTTTTTCAATGATTGGGCTCCAGTTTCGTGCTAAAGACATGTTCAGTGTCGCTGTATGACAATCTTTCGTGATACTTGTCGAGCTCACAACTCGATTTGTTCGGTGAATAGGTGCTATTGACGATATGTAAAAACTTTGGCGCACATTAACTTTCACGTTGGACCAACTTTGCACGCTTGTCACGGGTGTGTGTGTGTTGCGATGATTTAAGATCTATTGGCCCATATTTTCAACTGATTTTTGGTATTGACTTTGAAGTAATTCTGAAAGTGTCAATTGTGTTTCTTCATCAAAGGATGGCTGTTTGTTTATAAATGAAGGTTCTGAAAAGTTTAAAATCAGTTTATCCTTTTAATTCTCAATTTCCAGAATCTCCTTCTCTTTTTCAGTTGAATATACAATTTTGAAAAGCAATCATAAACCGAATCTTCAGAATGTGACTATTCGCACATTGACGGTTTGAGTAATTTTGGAGTCGATTTGTCATTTACTCGATGTCAAACTCGAAAAGAGTGGGGTAAGAAACACATCAAAAAGTGCAGTCGTGCTGGCTTCTAGAGAATACCTATGGAGAGACCTCTTCAGATTTAATCACTACTTTATGGTAAGCTCATTTTTTATTTTGGAATTGAGGCTTGGAGTAAGAAACACATGATAAAATTGTGATTGTTAGAGTCTAATTGAGAATTCGGGTATTTTAATACTAGGGCTTTTGGTTTAATTGCATTTGATATGATCAAGATGTTGGAGTAAATTATGTAATTAAAGATAAGGGATTTACTTTTAAAAATCTGAATTAGCGTTGGACCAACCAACCGTATGTTTGTAATGATTTATTCTTTCAAATTCAAAATACATGTGCGTTTAGGGTTCGTTTTTCTCCTCTGAAGAGTGCAGTCGTGGTGGCTGAAATTTTGTTGATGTTCAGTCAATTCTTAAGTCAAAATCTTGCTCACGTGAATTGTCATCGTGACTCACGCTTAGTGGCCGATAATGGTTCAGCAATACTGAAGTCACTATTTAATGTACTGTGTTCATTCATCTGTCGTCTAATGCTCCAGGTATTACTTTGATAACCATGTCCCTCTTTCTCATGTACTTTTACCCAATTAATTAACAACAAGTCGATGCTTGTTTGGACTTATGCTAGAAAGAAACTTGTCTCTTCCTATCTCATTACTTGTCACTGTAGGAACTGATGTCAATGCCAAATTCATTTTGCACCAGGCTTCTCACGTGGTCAGTTTCCATTGTTTTCCTTTAAATACATTATGTGACAACTTCTTTACATGGCCATTTTGGACTCGTGTAAATTCCGATTGTGTTTTTTTTTTTTTTGGTTAATAAGAGAGTGACATAAACAGAAAGTTGAGAGTTTGTTACAGATATAGTCTAACACCATTCTAGCCATGACATCTCCTGACTTACAAATATACACAAGAGTAATAGCAAACCATCATATTTACATTTGCTCAAACAAAAACAGGTAGAAACAAATGACTAGGCAGACAAAAGGGTTTTACTTAACCAGTCGGTGGTTCCTGTATTTGAGCTTGGCACATGGACTTGGATAGAGTATGAGCTTCATGTAAAATACCTGCAGCTAGCCACATTATGTACAGCAAAAGAGTGGAGGTCTGACAAAATAGAGTAAAAGTCGTACATGATTGGTGCCACTATATTCAGTATGTCAGCAGCATCAGAGAGCTGTGAAAGAAGAAATTTAGAATTTGTCAGTATGGTTAAATGATGAAAATGCGTTTTTATAGCCCAGGTGGCTACTAGTAACAAGCCCCGTCCATAAGCTGAGTAAATATCAGATGAGGGAAAGGATATCGCAGTTGCAACACATCTATGCATATCTGTGTCGATTGTGTTGGTTTGGCTTTTGTTGAACTTGAATTTTCATGTCCGTCAATTTAAGTTTACTTCTGAGGATTTTTGGGATCCCTTATATACCCCACTTAGAGTTGCCATTAATGTCTACGTTTATGGCTTTATGCCATATTGACTTGTGCAAGTGACTCTTGGTTAGTTGGTGGCACTCGTTAGTTGTCTAGGGCTTTTGGTGTTTCACAAATACTTTGTTGAACATATATGTAGGTAATTCTATGAGTCACGTCACAGTATATGTGACTACTCTGTTTCTGACTTATCGCGTGGATTGGATCGTGGGTAAGTTCAATGTGATGAGTTAGAGATTACGATCTTATTTTCTGAACCTTGTCCCATGTGTCGGTGATGACACGTGTGACCTTATTCTAAATGGCTCTCTAGTGTCGGTCTCTGTACACAGATATATTTTGACATTTTGAAATTATGTCTTTTTACCAAAACATATTTTGGCATTTTGTACGAAAATATATTTCATCAACACGCGACACGCAGGTTCAAAGCTAGTATATCTATCTATATTAAAGTCGAAGCTAAGATAATGTTTTCCAGTTATCGCTTGCTTGAACACTCTCTTAACTCGTCATATGGCTCACTTTGTCAATTTACTCACCTTAATTATGATTTGGATCCCCCCCCCCCCCCTCCGATTTAATTTGGTTTGGATTCTTTTTTGCCCTTTCAACCAATGAAATAGGTTATACATTTCTCTCTCTTTCATATTAACATGTCCCACTCAACAATTTTATTAATGTGTTTACAATTCTATCAATTCCTAAGATTTTGTCATAACTAACTCTTTATTCCCTTTAATCTTAAACCTTTCCTTTTGTCTAGACAAGCCCAATATTTTCTATCAGTTTTTCTCTATAACAAGCATAGTTTCCCTTTTTTTTAATTTCATTACAAGTTCATTAATAGTTTTTCTCTCTCATTTTATTCTTCATCATTAATTTAATATAGCTGTTGTTTTTTCTTGGTGGAATTTAGTAATACAAACCTTAATGCACGGTGATTATGCTTACGATATTATTGTTCGTAGTTGGAAAGACTAATAATTATTACTCATTTTCATCTTTAACGACAAAAATTGGTACATAAACTCATATAAAAAGGTGAAAGTAACATTTTTATTGTTTCGGTCACTATCAATTTTGTTATTTCTATTAGGCATACATGTGTGAGATTTCTCAATCAGTACGTAGTTTGACAGTTGCTTCTTCCTCGCGAATGCACGAGATCAAAACTAGTTACCAAATTAAATCAAGGTCTAATTGGTATGTAGTAAAGAATGTACAACCTCACATGACGGTATTGAAGATACTGAGACAACATAAATTCAGATATGTTACAAATACCGTCACACCGAAATGTAAACAACGAAATTCAGATGTGTAGCTCAGGTAATCGAGACAACGAATATCGTCACACCGAAATGAAAATGATTGGACGTAGATTTAGTGATTTTAATTTGGGTGCATACCGGTCCTTATGATGCTCTAGTTATCAAATATTTTCGATATATCCGGCTATCGTTTATTGCAAATTTAGAGGAGAGCGAATGACTAAGTGTATTTCATTAGAGCAATGAGATAGTTCTCACCTTGGTCCTTGATGTTGTTTGGGCTAAACATTTCAAAAGAGTCTGGAACCGACTGTTATCAAATACGTGACTCACATCCTCACATTGAACCAATCGTCAAGCAGGGATGCCCGATTATCAAATACGTGACTTGATGTTTGGTGAAACGAATGTGGTTTGTTGATCAATGCTCAAATATACGTCTCTGGTACAGAATGCATTGTCACTCATTCCAAAGATTGTGAACCATGCAAGGTTACCTGTCTCTTGCATTTGCACCGTGATCCCTTTGATTGTCGAGTACATCTTTAATTTTCGTCTGCCTCCAGTTGACTTCCTCATTGTACTTTTTATGTTGTTTAGATTTATAGTGTTCCATTTTAGTATACTACGTGTTTTTATAACCTTTAGGCCTCCGCTTATTACTTAAAGTTAATCTAAAGTGTAGGATATGTTCTGCTTTAGTTTAATTGTAATTGGTTTCGGGTCTATAGGTTCGTTATTAGTTTCTGATCTTTGTGATCGTGTATACACAGAGTCACGAGAATGTCGTGACCTTTACTCGCCGTTGGGCAACTCTGTAATCCTTTTAATTATCAATGCTATTATTTTATTAACAAAAAAAAAAAAAAAAGATGTAGGTTTTGTCGCGTGTAGTTCTTGTTGCAAATACCCAAACAGTCAAAAGATATTCATTAAAACGATAAGCCCGGATAGAAGAGGAAAGACATTCGTTGAAATGAACCTCAGGAGTCACTAAAGAAAGGCTAAAGGCCCTTCACAAACTTGTAAATGGATATCTTTTCAATGAAACTTGTAAACTGGGTGTGTTAACTTTAAACAGATGCTGCCCCTGCTTATAATCATCCCTATTA
This sequence comes from Escallonia rubra, assembly GCA_033065855.1. Classification (NCBI taxonomy): domain Eukaryota; kingdom Viridiplantae; phylum Streptophyta; class Magnoliopsida; order Escalloniales; family Escalloniaceae; genus Escallonia; species Escallonia rubra. Next base: position 384,392 of record JAVXUO010003049.1, on the reverse strand, counting down.
TCAACTGTGGTTCTTGCAAAAAGAGTCTCAGTAGTCATTTGAGTGTCTCTGAACCCTGCATTTCTCTCGAGCCATAATCTGACTGCAGGACCATTGAAAATAGGGATTATTTGACCATTGAAGAGAATGACTGGCCCCTTCTCGGCTGAATAGTCCCTTACAACAACGTACCAAGCTCCCTTAAGCCAACATCAAATAAGTGTTGTCGGTCCTCTATCGTAGTACTTCACAGTGCACAAGAGCTGCCTTCACCACCTCTCAGTTCACAAGTTTGTCAAGAGCTTTTAACCTTTTCCTTGGACACAAGCCAAAAAAGTAAATGGGTGCGTGGTTGTCGGATACGAACTACATATAAGGGCCAAATCTATTTATACCGTGAAAGCGAACCCCGAGCCTTGCCAAAGTATAGGCGTGGCCTATGTACAATGAAGCACGGGAGCCTTGTACCGGCCAAGGAGTCGTGTTGAACACTTCCCAAGGTGTCTGATTATTTCTTTTCGATTTGTTAAACTTTTCACATTTCTGGGGAAAACACAATACACTCTGCTATATTTGGCGTCGTCCTCAAAACTATTATTATACTATATATAATACTTCTTTCTTTTTTTCACCACTTCTTTCTTTCCTTGCTACTTTCTTTTGATGGCGTTTTTGCTCCAGCTTCTCCTTTTTGTTTCAATTCACTTAGGGTCCGATTGGCAAACAGAATTGGAATTGAAATTGAGAATTGCAATTCAATTCCAATTCCTATGGAATTGAAATTGCTATGGAATTGAATAGAATTTGTAATTCTATTGATTGGTTAGCACATAAACTTAGATTAAGAATTGAAATTGCTAAAGTAAAAAAACAAGATGTAAATATGCAACCAAATCATACCCGACAGCAGATCTTGATTTACTATATCTAAAGATCTATGGCAAACGGTGCGGGGAAGCCACCAGAGAAATTCTCAGCGGACAAGGCGAGGAAGGGATTGGGACTGGGGGCGTCGATTTCCTCGAGGAAGCCACCGTGGCAATCGGGGCAGAGGGGTTCGGAGGAGGTGGGCAATGGGGGTATGGAGACGTTGCGGTTGCATTGGTGGCAGAAGTATAGTTGCGGGCTTGGGCTTGGGGAGGCGGCACCTCGGCCGTCGCCACCGCCGCCGCCGTAGAAACTATCCCACGACATGATCGGGAGAGCAAGAGAGGGAGAGGGAGAGAGTTGAAGCAATGGCTCGTCAAAGCAGCAGATCTTGCCGCCGTCGCCGTCAAATTAGTGGAGCGTAGCCACCACCGTATGCACAGTAGATTTCAGCTGGATGGCGAGGTAGAATCAAGAGAGAAGGAAGAAAAGAACTGCCATGGTGAGGCTGCATCAGATTCAGAAGAGGAAGGAAGAGTGTCGGGCAGAGGCTACAAGTGGAGAGAGAGAAATAGTGACAAAAATAATGGGCTTGGAATTGCAAATTTGAGGTTGGGCCTTAAGAATTGGACTGTGGGCCTTAAGGTATGTTTTTAATTTCATGGAATTGGGTATGAATTGTAATTCCAATTCCAAATAAGTTGTCCAATCAGCAGAATTGTAATTCATAAGGTCCAATTCCGAAATCTAATTCAATTCCAAGGCTAATTCCGTGATCCAATCGGACCCTTACAGTTTTAGTTTTCTGTTTAAAAAAAAATAGAAACAAAAATCAATAGAGTTTTTATTTTTTATAAAAAACAAATGGATGTTTGATTAATCAGTTTTTATTTTGATTTTTTTCGTTGGTGGTGATTGCAGTGGCGGCGGCCTGCGGTCTCAAAACAAAAACCACAATTTCAAAATGGGAGTTTTAAAAAAAAGTCATGTTTTAAAAACTGGTTTACAAAACTGAAGGAAAAAAAAAACGAAAACTATGTGTCAAACGCGTTTTTTTTTCTAGTTTACAAAACCGAAGAAAAACTTGAAAAATTAATAGTTACCAAACGCTACCTTAGATTATGTTAAAGGAGATTGAAATATGCATTTTTTGATTTCCATAAACTGATTTAAATGATGTTATATTTGAAAGTCTACACTAGTTTAAAGGTGTCTCAAAATTGTTTTTTTTTTTTTTTGTGGAGAATTGATGTGTTCCATGTCCCCGTCAATGTTCATGTCGGACAATGGTGACCGTTTCCATGCTACTTAACCTACATATATATCGTGCTTAAGCAATATAGTCGTCTTGCTCGTCATTTTCTGTTAGCCATAATGATAATCATATAAATGTATACATATCTATTATGGAGTAAATTTTAGCAACCAACATCTAAAGCTATTTTAGTTATTATTTTCTCCCATTCGTGCTTCCTGTAGGAACATCTGTATACATACAGGTTCTGCGATGATGTCTGGACCTTCATTCTACAAGATGCTTTTGTTAGATTATATATATTAATATGACAATTACATTTTCCCTATTATCCTATGTCTAGATTATTTTAGAATTCTCCTAACTTCTATAGAATTCTCTTTCCTGTTTCTGGTAGAATAGTTTTTCTTGCCTATATAATGGCCTCATTGTACTCAGTTTTATCAATGCTATCCAATATAATTATCTTTCTTTTTACCTTTTATATCACTTTGTTCAAGAACGAGGATTACATTGAGAATGTTGACCAGGTTAAGATATATAATGGCGTGTGATTCAAAGCTTCTCCGATGATGAAACGACCATGTTTTCACAGCATTTCCCTGCGAGAAGCCTAGTCTTTTCCTCTGTTGTAGTGGAAGGGATGTGGGTACTGGGTTGAGGGAAGTTTAAGCATATCACGCTTCAAATCAAAACAAAACATAGTTTACTTCGCGCTGGCTGCGGAGATTTTAGCTTTATGGGTTGAAAGTTCCCATCGCATCATTGATGATCGAGAGTTCACCGACCACATCAAAAACTGCAATAACATCGGTTTTTGGTTTCTATTTCAGTTTGTAAGCTTCCATTAGCTTCAAAACTTTTTGTGCTAACAAAGCTGTATGGAATAAGCTCCAGGGGGTCACTTCAAATGGCATCGTCCTCTGAAGTACTCTGATTTTTAGTGGGTTCTGGCGCAGCAGTGTCTTCCCAGTAGCGGTGTCCTTCTTTCGAGAAAGGTTTGACGGTCTTGGACCATTGATCTCAATCGGTTAAGATTTTTGGATTAGGAGCTGCAATGATAAGAAGAAAGGTTAAAGAATACAAGAGTTTATTTAACAATACATCTATGGATTTTAAATGGACGGAATTGTTGATTTTGAACCACCGAATTTTAGTGGGTTCTGGTACAAGAGTATCCTCCTTCCGAGTAAAGGTTTGATGAACCCGTACCATCGATCTCAATCAGTTACTATCGTTGGATTAGGAGATGTATGCTATGACAGGAGGAATGACTAAAGGAGACAAGAGTTTATTTAACAATATATCTAACGGTTCTAGATGGTCGGTATCGTTGATCCTGAACCACCGAATCCTATCTACCTTCTCACGCTTCTATGACCACATTTTCTTCGTTTTGCAGTGCTTGCAATTAATGACGTCTGGACGCACAGTTCTCGATTTCTTTCCATTCCTCAGCAAATGAACAGACGGTACAACTGATTAATGGCAGGCACATGTGATGTCATGTACCTCAACGGATTCAGGCAGAACTTTGAGAATAGCATTCATAAACTTGCAAGTACTGTATGTAAAGATAAATGGACTATATTTTTTCCTTCTCGGCCACGGCAATCAATCGACCACCGCTACTTTGCTGCATTGCATCAGGATGCGAGTGCAGTACCGAGTCATGATGGTTCCCCTATCTCCTTGGCTCTCGTCAAAACAATATTGTCCCAACAAGAGTTGTCCTCTGCCAAGGTCATTTCACTTCTTGGTACCATTTTCTAGCTGGAAACTCATAACTGCACTCCTCCCTCCTCCTTTCACAGTGTACACATGTTTGTTGCCTTTTATAATCTTTACGTGTTGTTTTGTCGTGCTTTTTACTTACATTTTTTATATCGAAAGTAATAAAATAACGGATTACCAATATCAAAAGATAGAGTACCAAGATCAATCTTTTATTAAAAATTTTGAGATTTATTTTCATTCTATTTTTCTCGACATCTTTCAATCGGAAGAATGAATCTAAGGTAGATTTCTGTCACTGCTAGCTAGTACTTAGAGGTACCATGATGACAAAACTGGTGACACATCTTACATCATCTTTCCTTCAATTCAAAGCTCACGTTGCCACGGGCAAAGTGAAGAATAATTTTGAGGAGCATTTTCATTGTTTTGTTGTTGGACTTTTGAGATTCGTTTCCGCTCCTGTTGTAGCTTGCAGCGCCAAAAGCGTTTCGCGGATGATTGGAGACTCGTTTTCTTTGTTGACATAATTGTGTTCTGGACATCTTTTTGTTACAATATGATGATGTAGGGGGGTTTAATCACGTGATCTGGTATGAAGTGCAGTAACATTCACGCAGCTTTTACCCTCACATCACTTTTCCCTTTTCAGACTCTCTCTCTCTCTCTCTCTCATTTTCTCCCGTTTCTAATAATTCGATAACGTTGGACTCGACACGCATATTAAAAATTTAATTTATGTATTGCATATTTTTATTTTACGTTTAAAGAGAGGAGAGAAAGAGAGTGAGTTAGGAGAGAGAAAATTAGTTGGTGGAACATTAAATGTGAAGAGCGAAATAGAATAAAAAAGTGGGCGCGGAGAGAGAAAATGAATTGGTGGGGAGTTAAATGTGAAGAGAGAAATTGAATGAAAAAAAATATAAAACGGGTAAACATATATGAAAAAACACTTAAAGAATCTTTCTTAATTTAGAAAGTTAACAATTTTTGTGGAACTGCTCAAAAAGGAAATATGATCAATTTATAAGAGAAGGAGAGAGTATAAAATAACGAAACAAACATCAACTTCTTTTTGTTTATTTCGTTGCGCTCCCTCTAGAGCTTCGAGTCTTCAACGTTCGCTGTCTAAATTAGACGTCTACAAAAAAAAAAAAAAAAAAATGCTTCCGAAAGTTATTTGTGCTAACACGTTAATTTCTTTTCGTCGCTGTCTTGGAGGTCTACCAAAAAAAAAATTATGAATAAAAAAATGCTTCCAAAAGTTATTTGTGCTAACATTTCAAAACAAGTGGCCACGTTTCTCACCTTATATGAACACCTGGTATAAATAAAACACATAATTTGACAGGCTCATTAATTAAATTTGATTTGATATGCATGGAGTAGGAGTAGCGTTCTGCATTATGTACTGGTCCCAGGCTTTAATGAATTTTCAAGCGTTAGGGTAGAAAACAAAGACATCCTTCTGCTCGCATCTTTACCACACGCACCATAACTATATATATAACCATGTAACCATCAATCACACTCTTAATTACCCACCAAAGAAAAGTCATAACTACCGCAACACCACTTTCAAAGCCGTGCTGGATGGGCAGTACGCAGTTTTACCCCTACAATCATTCATGCAGACTCTTCAATATTTTCACATTTTCTTGCTCTTTCGTTAATGATTGAGTTCCCGTCCGTACGTTTATAATATTTGTTTTTTCTTTTTATTTTATATTTTTATTTTCATGATTATCGTATTCAGTTAGAAAATGTATCCTGTTAAAAAAAAAATTAACTATTTTTTCTTACATTGGATTAAGTTTGGGTGGAAAAAGCTGAAAACACCTCGGAGGCGGAAGTATTTTCAGTTTTTTTGTCACTATTTAAGTAATTTTACTCAAAACGAAAACAAAAAATAGAAAAATTACACAAAAAAAGATCTTTTTTTATCATTATTACAAAAAAAATAAAAAACGAATACGGTAAACATTGAACTCGAACCTCGTACTTTTTTTCCAAACAACTCGCAGCTATCTATATATACATGGGTATATAGCAGAAAAAAACTTCCCAAATATCCCAGCTCAATCTCCAATTTCCTTACCCACCCCAACCCAAAAGTCTTCCCTCCCTCCCTCCACACATTCACACTCGCACGTACATTGCTTCTTTAGTCTTGGCTTGCACCAAAAAATGTACAGAAAAGGGTTCTGGACTGTGGAGGAGGACAGGGTTCTAACGGAGCATATAAGGGTGCATGGGAAAGGAAGCTGGAATCGTATTGCTAAGATGACAGGTTTAATCTCCTCTTAATCTAGTGAAATGGATGACTTTGATCTTCTGTGAACGTTTGTATGTATGCTTTAGGTCTGAAGAGGTGTGGCAAGAGCTGCAGGTTAAGGTGGGTGAATTATCTAAGTCCTGGTGTGAAGCGAGACGATTTTTCTGAAGAAGAAGATGACCTCATTATTCGGCTTCATAAACTCCTTGGTAACAGGTTTATCTTCTGACTAATCTTTCCTCTTTCTAGCTAATGGATCATTCCATCAATATCTTGATGGCAAAAATACATAAAGAATTTTAAAGAAGTCAATAGGCAACTGTCTGGCAAATGAAGAGACCAAGGCGATAGTCCTAGTAGTCAGGGAGTTCGCGTTCTCCCGGCCTTCATGTTGAGCGCAAAATTTCGATCCACTCCCAGTAGACAAAGCATTGAATACACGCAACACCAAAAATCCGCATACTTGAAGAGAGCCATTTTCGCATTTTTGGTCACGTCAAATAGCATTAGGTTGCACTAGTTCGGCGGCACACTGACAATGTTACTTAAAATGACTAAAATGGTGATTCCTTTTCTTGAAGGTGGTCTTTAATTGCTGGGAGGGTGCCAGGACGAACTGACAACCAAGTAAAGAACCACTGGAACACTCATTTGTGCAAAAGGCTCGGAATCAAGAAGGGGAAAACCAAAGCCAATGCTAATTCAAAAACAACCTCTGTGACATCGACAGAGAAAAGTTCTGAGACGCCCTTGCGTGACGATAATTTTGGAGCTACCAACCAGAGGGCGATTGAACAAGGTTGCTTTGATACACAAGAGGTAACCGTGAATTACGATGATTATGAGAGCTCTGATTGGTTTTCTGGAGATGACTTTAGCCTAAGCACACCTAGTTTGATGGAACTTCTTGATCAGTATTTTCCTGGTTTTGTTTCAAACCACTGATTAGTAGCATTTTCTCTTGGCCCTTGTGTTATACACATGTTGTTACTAGGTTGTTGATGCACTCTTGAGTAGCCTATCTTAACTTCAAGGCATGGACAGATATGCTGAAGTTAAGTTGCTGAAAGACCAATAAAATCTGTGCCAAAATTGACTGACCCAAGGCAAATAAGTACATCCATTGCGAGGGTACATAGCGTGCCAAAAATAATTTTGTAGTGAATCCGCATTTTATCTTTTGTAAAGGAAAGTCCACAATTCGAGTTTGCTCCAAAAATAACTTGCCATACTTGAAACTTACCATTCATGAAAGTGAAAATGGAATAATTTTGTTGGCTTTCCTGTTTCATATAATCCTTTTGGGTATAGAAACTTGCATTCAGTTGTTCTATTTCTCTAGAAAAGAAAAGAAAAAAAAGAAGAAGAAGAGAGAAACGACACACAGATGAAGGAAGTTAGCTTCGAACTTTCTAGAGCTCAGGGAAGGCATCAAATGTTAATGCCATAAAGGTTTTCAAAATAATTGCCTGAACCAGCTCTGCAACAGTGCCGATATCACTCATCTCGTTCCCCAACTAAGAATTAATACTCGACCGAGCTTTAGGCTCTGTTTGAAAATTGTTTGATTTTCAGTTTTTTCTCTAATTTTGTAAACTGGAGAAAAAAAACGCGTTTGGCACACAATTTTCGTTTTTTTTCTTCAGTTTTGAAAACTAGTTTTTTAAAACATGGCTGATTTTGAAAACTCTCATTTAGAAGTTTTGGGTTTTATTTTGAGACCAACTCCACCACCACCCAGCCACCGTCGACAACCACCGCCCAGCTCCTATCGCCGGCGACCACTATCGGCGCCCGGCAGCCACCACCATGCCCCACCACCGCCGCCAACGCAAACCACCACCAAAGAAAAAATTCAAAATAAAAACTGGGTAATCAAACACCCATTTATTTTTATAAAAAATAAAAACTAAATTGGTTTTTGTTTTTTTGGAAACAGAAAACCAAAATTGGAAGTGACTTCAAACGCTATCATTACCCAAAAATTGATGAGGTAAACATTTTTCAATTCTAGCATAATGAAAATAAGATTTCTTACAAAGCAAACCATCCATTCTTCTCTAGAAAAAAGCCAATCATCGTATGTTATACACCTGAATTCAAGGGTCCTTTTAATGGAGTTGACATTGAGCGGTTAGGACATGGTAATGTACTGCAACAAAGGGACATTTATGGTCTATTTAAAATCACTTTCAGTTTTAGTTTTTTTGTTTCAAAAAAATATATATATATCAAAACCAGTCTAGTTTTTATTTTTTACAAAAACAAATAGGTGTTTCATTACCCAGTTTTTATTTTGAGTTTTTTGTTTTGCGTGTTTGATTACCCAGTTTTTTTGAGTTTTTTCTTTGGCGGTGGTTGCGATGGCGGTGGCAGTGGCCGGTGGAGGTGAACGACGATGGTGCCGACGGCGATGGGCAGTGGCGACGGGCGGTGGCGGTGGGGAAGGGGGGGGGGGGGGGGGGAGGGAGGGTGGTCTCAAAACAAAAATCAAAATTAGAATACCAAAACTCTAAAGTGAGTTTTAAAAAACAGCATGTTTTAAAAACTGAAGGAAAAAAAAAAAAAAAAAAAAACTGCGTGCCAAACGCTTTTTTTCCCGAGTTTACAAAACTGGAAAAAAATTGAAAACAGAATAGATTTCAAACGCTACCTTAGTTTCTGGTCCAGCATGTCCTCAAAATTTATTGGGGTCTAAAAGTTATAGCCGAAAATGATACTGTACTTGAGATATATTCTTCAAACCTATTTGAAATTGATTCTGAGATATAAAATTTGTTAAATTATTTTTCGAAATCTAAAAAACTGATTTAATCACTTTTCATAATTAGATATACAAGAAAATGGACTTTTCGCGACGGACAATTCGCCATGTTGCCATTAATCCCGTCACTAAAGTTTTGGCGACGGAATTCGGAAATCCGTCTTCAAAAAACAAACTTTTAGCGACGGGACGATAAATTAATTAGCGACGAAAATTCCGTCACTAAAGATAATTTTTGGATTTTAGTTAAATTTTTTTTTCTAAAAATAATAATTTCGAAAATTATTTAGCAACGAAATATCCTGTCGCTAAAGTTATTAGCGACCGATCCACTGGGGTGGACGTAGCTCAGCGTCCACCACGACCACGAATGACCGTAATCTATCCGTAATTGACAACAGGAAACTGACTTTATATAGAGGAAGTGTAAAGAAATTAACACATTAAAATGACAACACTAAAACTGCAGAAACACTATATGAACCGGGATGAACGAGTAAGTTAGCATATTATTTCAGAGTAGTCATGTACACGTCACACTAGACAGATAACTTTGTTATGTCGTACCATTAAGTAAAATATTCAAGCTAAAGTTAATTATTATAAGAACATCCATGTAACAACATTGCAAGTCAATCATCCTCATTTGAGAATCTTCATTGTCTTCATCTTCAGACTCATCATCATCTTCTTCTTGAGACTCGTCGGCCTCTTTATCTTGTAATTCACCTTCTTCATCAGTAGACTCAACCTCACCATCTTTAACACTTTCTGCATCTTCTGCGTCATCATCGACGACTTCTTCTCCTAAATGAAGTGTTGGTTGAAGAGGAAGATCATTCTCCTCGCTGTTCACCTCAACCGGTACCAACACATGTGCTTGGTCGGCTTGATAGGTGTCTACCTAACTGTATATGCGACTAAAATTTCTTGGACTTGATAACAGTATACCAATGAGATTTAGGATTTGCGACATCTTCCGCGTAGAATACTTGTGCAACTTGACTAGTAAACACAAACGGTTCGTCTGATGCAAGTCTTAACTTAACATTGACATCCACAATCCCTCACGAGCTAACACGCATTCCAACTCATGCTTTGTCCTATGTATACGAAAAATTCGACAGCACCTCCCCGTATTTGTCCAAGTACACGACATCGATTATGTGTTCTAATATCCGTTCAATCTTGTAAGATTAAACGGATGTTAGAACACCAGATCTGTATGCACCTAGAGAAACACTGAAAAACGTGTACCAAATATTCAAGACATTAAGCACGGAACATGAGTTGATATATTGTTTTATAAGGACTTGGTTTTTCCAAATTGGACATCCAAAGGCTTATTAAAAACTATTACTTTGTAGTGAGTACCTTTGAATGAGAATTAAGAATTTTTATGCATGCATGCGTTTAAAAATTGATAATATATGCAACAATCTTTTCGAAATATCAAAATTTCGAAAAGATGGAATCATTATGTTAATTTGCAAGAACATGCCATATCCAAAATGATTCACTTTAAAATTCATTGACAACGAGTTGTAACCAACTCGTTGTCAATGGATTTAACAAAATAACAACGAGAAGCCGACTCACGTTTCGTAGTGAAATATAGTTCATTCGCAGAGTTGATATTATTCCACATGTGACTGTGATGAGGTTTACGTTTTAGTTAGGATTAGGTTGTATTTAGGCTTATTAGGGTTAATTAGGAACGTATTAGGATTTAATTAGGGATTTAGATTCATTAGGATTAATCAGGGCTATTTAGGATTTAATTTGGGTTTATTAGGGCTAATTAGGATTTAATTAGGGTAATTGTAGTTTAATTAGGTTTGTTTAGGGTTTATCAGGATAATTAGGATTTAATTAGGTAAATTAGGATTAATTAGGGTCCCAACAGGGTTAGTTAGGGCTAATTAAGGATAGTTAGGGCTAATTAAGATTACTTATGGTTAATTAGTATTAATTAGAGTTTTAAAAAGAGTTAATTAGGATTAATCAGTGTTAATTAGGGCTAATTCGAGCTATTTATGATCAATTGAGTTTAATTAGAGTTTATTATTGTTAATTAGGATTTAATTAAGAGTTGGTTAGGGTTAATCAGTGTTAATTAGGGTTAATTACGTCTAATTAGGATTAGTTAGGATTAATTATGACTAATTCGAGCCATTTAGGATTAATTATGATTAATCATTTGTTCGGAAAGTACCATAATAATGTCCTGAAAGACCTTTCGCATCTTTTAATAAAACGCTAGCTAGATCTTTGGTCATTTTGTCATATTGAAACTGCTTTTAGAATTTTTTATTCAAACATCATCCAGAGCTTAAAGCTAATTATGCTAAAAAAAAAAGTTGAACTTGATTCTAAAAGTTAGTTAAGATTTAATATAAAATTTGCTTTAAAGAATCAATTGAGAACATGCTGTTAATCTTTCTACAATTCATTCATTCTAATGATGATAATTCATTCTTGGTATCCTTTGCCACGGGTGTTAAAGGGAATATGCACGCATTGCCCATAACCTTTTTCGCACTCTTCGAAATTGGCTGCATTTTTTTGGAACAACAAGAATTTGATGTTTTTGTGGGCACTTGCCATGTAAATATTTACTAAGATTTTCAATGATCGAGACACTTTCCTCTTTCTTACTTTTGTATTTGTATTTGTATTTGCTAAGAATCTTCTCCTTTTTGCAAACTACTCACTGGGCATTTAGAAAGGTCGCAATTGAGTAACTTTAGTCACAGACATAGAGATCTATTTGTTAAAAGTCAATTTGACTCTTTATGTTTTGGCCTGCACAGAAAAAGAGGAATCTAAGGAAGGGACAATTCTTAGTCTGCCCCATGTCCAGCAACCACCGTACGATTCAAGGATGCTTAGGCCCATACGTTTACCATATTCGTTTTCTGTTTTTAGCAATGATGATAAAATAGATTCTTTTTTTGCGTACTTTTACCATTTTCTGTTTTCGTTTTGGATAAAATTACTCAAATAGTAACAAAAAACTGAAAACACCTAGGTGTTTTCAGCTGTTTTTCACTCAAACTTAACCCAATAGAAGAAAAAATAGATAATTTTTTTTTTGTGAAAATGATAAAAGTACAGGAACATGTTTTCAAACTGAATATGAAAATCGTGAAAATGAAAACAGAAAACAAATATGGTAAGCGTACGGGGCCTTAAGTTTTCTGAAGACAAATGAACTTGTGAACTGGCTCCACCTCACCTCCTTGCAGCGGTAATCTGAACTGTCATTTAATGCGGTCCATATAATTGATGTCACGTTATATTTCTTCCACTATGTTATCATTTGATATGAATTTTATAAATTAAACAGTGATAATATTTATCGTTTCTACTTTCTTTCAAGCCATGTTGGCCAGTTTAAGTTATATGGTCAAGTTCCTACTTATGCTCTTATAGTTTATACTTTTATTACTCTGTTTTCAAGGCCAAACATTTATTTGTGCTCTTTTGGGTTGTAAATTTGTGTTTTAGTCAATGAAGTTTCCGTTCGGCAAAAAAAAAAAAAAAAAGAGAAGACAAATGACCTTGTGTCAAACTATATATACTTTTAAGATGGTTAAGGCATTCAAAACGTGGAAGAACAAAATTTTCTAAAACTCCCTCCGTCCACATAAATTGATGAACAAACTTTGACTGCTACCCCGGTTGTAGGAATCTTCCTCTAACCCCATATATAGTGACAATTAATAGTTACTAAATGTTTCTAGTGACTTTTCTGTTAACACTTTCAGCGACAACTCTTAACCGCACTTTTTTAGCGTCACTAAATAAAAGTCACTAGAAAGATTTAGCAACCATTAATTGTCGCTACATGGGGGGTAGGCGCAGGAGGAAGATTCCTTCAACCCGGGTAGCAGCCAAATTTTTTCCTAAATTGATCATATATATATTTTTTGCCGTCTCTAAAAAATTCATCACTTTCCAAATTAAGAAAGATTCTGTAGGTATTTTTACATTTTACCATTTTTACACTTTTTAAAATTTTATTTCTCTCTCCACATTTTAACTCTCTACCAATTCATTTTATCTCTCATGTCCCACTTTCTTACACTTTTTTGTTCTATTTCTTTATCCACATTTAACACTCCACTAACTCATTTTCTCTCTCCAAACCCACATTCCCCCTCCCCCTAAAGAGTAGAATGAAAAACATACAATGTATGAACTAAATATTTTATATGCGTGTAAAAAAAAATCGATCAATTTATGTGAGACGAATGGAGTAATTCTTTACTTACCAGGTACATGTTTTAATGTAATTCATTATCTTCGCTCTTTGACATGTATATCAAATCATCTTTTTTGACCGTTCGATGGTCAAATTGAGGGGAAAAATGTGAACTCTTACACTATAAAATTATGCAAATGATGTTTTGTCTACATACAGAGCTAGTGTTTGAATGGTCTTTTTCCCTAAGAGCGTACCATTCAAAGACAAGCTTGTTACTCTTGTCCCCAGTAGATAGACAGAAAGAGAGATCCCCAGAGTCAAGGTATTGGGACCAAACTTCTTGGTGATCGTCATTCCTATCTTCTTACTCGTTCTCACATGAATGCATAATTGACCTATTCATACCCTCACTTCTGTTTCAGAAACATAATATGAAAGTGTCCTCCAAAGAGATAGAGAGAAAAGGAATTCGGACTAAGTCATGGCCAATCTGGGGATCCTTATCTTCACCCCTGGCTCTACCACCAATCTAAGGAAAATATGCTCTCGACCAAAGATGGATGATCGATAGAGCTCCACTGGAATTTTGAACCTAGTAAAAAGTAGTGTCTCGTGTACCTCTACACAAATGGGCCAACACTAAGGTCCCAAAGCTAATTTTTGGGATCAGGATCTCCTGCAGCAGGGGTGCTGTCCCCATTGTTGTGAGAGGGGGAAGAGAGAGAGATTAACCATGGTTTGCATCCCCCTCTTTCTCTTCCCTTTTCTTCTCTTCCCCCTCTCACAACAATGGGGACAGCATCCCTGCTGTAACCCATGGTTACAGTAGGGGATCCTGATCCTAATTTTTGGTATCTACTAATGCACTAGCAAGAGTTACATACTCTCTATTTACTTTTCCTTCTTCTGGGCAAAGTAAAATCTGTGAGACCAATACCAACAAAAAAAAGCCATCACTCTGTCCAGTTCAACTCGGCCATTTTCCATTTTCATCCAATTCTTTAGCTTATTATGTTTTTGAATTTTGCTCTTGTTTTCTCTCTACAGGAAGCATGAATTTCAATTCGGCTTGCGTCAGAGGAGTGATGGGATGGTCTAAGAGCAGTAATTGCATCCAAACCACACAAGACTACTATCACGATACGTTTTCTATGGTGAATGGTATTGATGATGACACGCCAGAAAAAAGAAACAGCAGAAAATGAAGTCTTGTCCTAGTGGAAAACATAATTGGCTCACAACTGCCAATCGTTTACCAGATATATCGGCTTGACTAGCCAAAACTCGTTTTACCCTATTGTTCTAAGTCTGGTTGATGACTGGCCGATGTCCAATGGACAGGCTGGGACTCCCCAAACGATCTTAATTGGGGAATTTTTTAGCATCAAAGGGCTATTTGGCCTTTACATTAGGATGCAGTTTTAATAGAACATGAGGAGGTTTCTTACATGGCCTAAAAGCAGGTCTGAGGGCATGTTGGATGTCTGACACCGAAGTTGGAAAATGAACAGTCTTATCACAATAATCCTTGATCAAAGTAAGCATCAGGTGCACCGTCTCCATGAGAAGAACATGTGAGAGAAACCTTAGTTTTAGAGGGGTATGATTCAAGGTAAGCTTTTAAAAAGCTAGACGAGGTCTGATATAGCTGAAACTACGCTCCCAATTAGTATAAGCTAAGGCACGTGTCACCTATGACTCACAGTCCGCTTAGGTCAAAACAAGTAATTGGTAATTGTTTGTCCGATGAGTTAGAATCTATTCTAACTCGATCTCCAAGGATGCTTAACTATGATTCGTAATTCTACTATGTTTCTAACACCCATGCCTATATAGAGGGAACCCCCAAAGTACGTAGATCAACTATTCACACACATGAACATTGTGTTTTCTTGATTTCTTAGTGTTCTGTCATGTAGCTGCGCTCTGACTTAAGTATGAGAGAGTTCTCCGTGTGGAACTCCCACTCGTCGGTCACTCTTTTTTTGTCTTACAGATCATCATTCTAAGCTGTGATTTTTCATCATATTTTTAGTAGCAACAAGTTCTTAGATTTGTGGTCGGACACAAAAGAAGGTGCAACAAAGAGAAAACCAGAGAAATCATAAATTTTAGGGTTTGACGATTTCAGAGTTTATAAAGTTCTTGAGTTTGTGAAAAAGAGAGGACAAACGATATAGAGTTCTAAAATTCTACGTTTACAGCCTGTAACATATATTTGGTTCCTTTAAATGTTGAACCAACTCAGACCAACCCAAACTTGAATTAGTTGGGTTTGGTGGGTTAAAACTCATCCAAATTTGGGTTGGGTTGGTTAAAACCCATTTTAAACCAACCCATATTGCAGCCCTATTCTAACTCAAGTTCTTGGTTTTCTGATGAATGGATGACCTTGACATTCAAAATTTTAATTCAAAGGAAGAGATCATTATGCATCCCCCAAACCATTGTAAGTTTTTTTATATGAATTGATGGGTGAATGAAAAGGAGTGTGACGTGGCAATTCATCAATTAAAAACTACGTGATGACATTATCATGCTATTCATCAATTAAAAACTACGTGATGGCATTAAAAACTACATGATGATGTGTCAACTATAATTGTTTTCCTTAGTTCTCGTGCCTTTAGTTCTGGTTCTACTAGTACTAGTACTAGTATATTGAGTATTGATATTGATTTCGCGCATTGCACCCATAATCAACAATATTAAAAGCTCGTACTTATAATTTTTTATGTTTTCTTTAGGAAGGATTTAGATAAGATAGGATGACTAAGGATAGAATATAATATTTTTCTTACTCTCTTATGTTACTTGATAATTGATTTTAGCCTTAATGGGTCAGCTATTTCAACTATTACAAGTTATGTATTCAACACCCACTTTTTATCGTGCAAATTAACGATCTTGCGGTCTTTTGCCTCAAATAAATGTTAATACCATTTTGTGGAATAAGCCATCTTTTTGCTCTTTCTTGTGGCTGATCCTTTATCTTGTTGCTATCACCAATATGAAACGGCAACAGCAACAGAAAGGAAGGGCGAGAATGATCAAAGGGAAATAGAATTAGAGACCAACATGAAATGACCAATAATTATTTGACGTTTTTTACAAGATTATAAATGAACAAACTTTGACTCCTATCCGGGTTGTAGGAATCTTCCTCTAACTACGTGTATAGTGACAATTAATAGTCGCTAAATGTTTCTAGTGGCTTTTCTTCTAACACTTTCAGCGACAATTATTAGCAGCACTTTTTAAGCGTCACTAAATAAAAGCCACTAGAAATATTTAGATTTCTCCAACAGGGGTAGCAGGCAAATTTTTTCCAATGCCCCATGTGCTCGCTGACATTTGCGTGATTACTCAACAGCTTACAAAACTTTCCTTTTGCTTACGTTTGTGCACGGTCACAGGTGGTTACACAATTGTTTCTTCTGGTAGTTAATTTAATTTAATTGTTTCGCTCGAAGGAATAATTAATAAAACCGAAAGGTACTTTAATTGCACACTTATTCGGAAGGTATACCAAGCATGAAAAAAAGAACTTTGAATCTTAATTGCAAAGTGATAAACTTCGTTTGACTTGCACAACGCCACACACAACGCGTGCGACCGGAAGCTTGTATACTATCGCTAATATCCTTAGTTATCACGCGATGGATCTCGTGTCGATACTCCTGCTACTTTGGGCAAATTGAGTGTCTGCTTCTTTTGAAGCCAATTTTTGCATGCCAATTTGTAATTCCCTTTCCGAATTTGAAGAAAAGTACACTTCATAAATGGAAAATTTGGAGAAACCTTACAAAACAAGTGAAGAAAACCATGCAAAACAAGTCTAGAAAGGTAAAGGCTAACATTTTATAGCCTTGTATGCCAAATCAATTTCAGGACCGTTGTCGCTGACGTTAACAACATATTTTTAGTCTTAACCCTCTAGCGACCAATTACTTGAATTGTAAATTGTGACATGTCGAATGTGAAAGTCTAAATCTCCAAGATAACACCCTCGGCTGACAATCTCTAACAGCTAAGATTTGTACAGATTTGGTAGTATTTTTTTACTCTCTCTCTCTCTCTCTCTCCAACCTAGTAGGTCCGCCGGTTAAAATCACATCTCCCTAATTGAGCATCTCCTTCTTGGGTTCTACCACCAGTTTGATAATTTCTGGATGAGTACGTGAAAAGTCTCCTAAAATTCTCGGTAGCACAACATGCAATTCTTTGTTATGTGGCTTGATTACTTATTTGTTGATGCTTTGATATGTTAGTTCAGGCAGATCCAAAGAGTATATTTATTGCACAAAATGAATGTCATAGAAGTCGACCCTAATCCTGTTGAGGTGAGTTTATAAACTTGGTGAATTCTTGTTTAGATCTTTTTAAACTCAAAGGTATTCTAATCAACTAGACTAAACATTCTTGCTGCTTTTAGTTTGAAGTTTCGCGATGTTTATTATTTGGAGTTGTTTACAGGACTTGTGTATTGAACACCGAAATTTAAAATGAGTGTAGTAATAGTGGGAACTGAACTTCCATTTTAGAATTATATATTTCTCATGTATCATGCTTTATTGATACAAGGCACAAGTGTAAAAATTCGGGACAAGTACTTTATAGGACTGTTACTTGCTAGGCTTAATGATCTGATTGATTATGGAATCGAATACCTTATGTTCCTTATTGTCGGTATTGTTTTCCTATACAATTTCTATGGGAAAGACCAAGAAGGCATCATTAGAGTTCCTAAGAAGATTAAGAAGGCATTATTAGATTACTTGTTAGGTCAAAACATGCGCAATATATCCAACCAAATCTCCAACATAAAAGAATATTCTAGTGAGCTAGAAGATAACTTTAGGCAGATACAAGAGAATTTTAGGAGAACTCTAGAATAGTAGGAAATGATTAGGAAACATGTAAATATCTGGAAATCTTTAGGGAGAGTTCTAAAGCTAGATATGGACAGTAGGATAAAATTAATCCCCACCATCCATTGAGGAGGTGGAATAGTATAAATAGCCAAGGCAATGTCTTGGCCAAGGCATACCAAACATCATAGTGTAAAAAAACCAACCCTGAAGGCAAAAAAACCTACACCCTAAACCACCCACTATCTAATCGAGGATTACCCCAAAGAGTGAGACAGCATAAACCCTGCCCAACTCCAACCGAAGTCTGGCGCCGGAGAGTGAAAATCAACCAGACCGTAGCGAGGCCGTCCAGCTCCCCATCTCTACCAAGATCTCACACAAGACCCTTAATAAACAAGACCAACCTATGCTACCACATCACCACACGCCGAAAGACCGGTGGTGGTGATGTGGTAGCATAGGTTGGTCTTGTTTAGTGCTTTCATTATGCGCCCTAACTATATATCTAATATATATATATATATATATATATATATATTGCTTTCATAATGCGCCATCCTTGCTCCTTGATGCTTTCATAATGCGTCATCCTTGCTCTTTGATCAGGTGCTCTATAAAGCTTGTTGGCAAAGAAAGCGCAGAACCCCTGGATTCCACTGTTGGAACCTTTCCCACTTCTTCCATTTCCACCTCCATTTCCTCCTTGACCATTCCCACTTCCTCCCTCTCACCTGACACAATCTCCTTCAGCATGTCATGACATGCCGTGAGAGTTGATGACAAATTTTAGAGGGACAGAAAAATTTTGTTAACTACACCATTGATGTTCTCTTTGTCTTTCGATAAAATATTCTCTAGGACAGAATTCCTTGTCTTTTTAAAGCCTTTTATACAGAGATTATAAATGAGTGCAACCCCCATTATCAAGATCCCTAGAAAAGTAAAATAACGAACAATTCAATCGATAAGCTTTTCAAGCCTATCGATCAACATTCCAAGAGAGTCGAACTCATCATGAATATTTTTTTGCCTTGCGTCCTGTCAGGAAACATATTTCCATACAGTTTAGTCAATAATATTTTGTTCAAATTAAATATCATTAACATATATTTGGTTCCTTTAAATGTTGAACCAACTCAGACCAACCCAAACTTGAATTAGTTGGGTTTGGTGGGTTAAAACTCATCCAAATTTGGGTTGAGTTGGTTAAAACCCATTTTAAACCAACTCATATTGCAGCCCTATTCTAACTCAAGTTCTTGGTTTTCTGACGAATGGATAACCTTGACATTCAAAATTTTAATTCAAAGGAAGAGATCATTATGCATCCCCCCAAACCATTGTAAATTTTTTATATGAATTGATGGGTGAATGAAAAGGAGTGTGACGTGGCAATTCATCAATTAAAAACTACATGATGACATTATCATGCTATTTTTTTTATTTTATTAAACAGGAGAATTTTCTTATAAGAAACAAAATTTATTTTTCATAGTTACAGGAGTAGTCTAGCTACTTTTCACTAAAAACCAAAAAGGGTTTAGTAATATTACAACCATATTAAAATAAGTTTTGAAAGGAAGAGGCACATAAAACATACTCCATCTTTCGTCATTTGCACTACGCTAATAACGATTACACAAGTATATCAAGCATCTTTAACAACAAAAGTAGAAGTACAATATAAAAGTGGGTTATCCTTTTCTTTCCTGACATGTAAATAAATTAGCCCTAAGTTGGTTTCATAATTGGTGACATTTTCCATTGAAGTCGTTTAGGATCCTTTCTTATGTAAGTTTATCCAATCCAATATATTCAAGATAGTTATTACAGCAAAATAAGGAATATGTTTTGCGTACACGAGACAGTAATAAAATCCCAAGACATAAAAGATCATACACAAGAGCTTCGACCCTCTTATTCAATACCGATTTATTTGGTTGCTATAGCAAACCAGACCAGAACGGGGCAAATCTATCTCAAAGGTGGAGGAGGTCTTTCATGCCCAAGTTGAAGCCCCAGAGCTGAAAGCTTCCCACAGTGAAATCATAATATCCACCCATCAGGTGCAATTTCTTGTTTGCCACCCCATGTTGCACGTATGGGTATGTCAGCAAATTTACTAGCGAATTATTGACTGACTCCTGCATTCAAATCACGAACACAAAGCAGGGAATTATAATACAGCAACGCAATGTGCCTCTGTCAAGCAGTTGTTTACCACCCAAAGCAGGGATAATTCTATTAAGGCAATGTCATGGAGTCGAGATCTGTGCTCTGCTTTGGCAAATGAGACTCTTGTTTATTGTTGCAATGGGACTCAAAGCTTAGGTTTGTTCCCTCATTTGCAAGCTATATATTTCTCCATAATCTGATACCCGTTTCTTTCTTTCTTTACTTAATTTACAGGAAAATTTTTGGCTGCAATCGGCTTTGTATGAAGAAGAGCCTACAATTTTTCATATAATGACAGATAATAGACGCTGAATATGCTTACTTATACCTTTAATTAGTAACATAAAAAAAATACTGCTAAAACTTGTTACTAATGAGGTCTGCAAATATGTCACTAGCAGTATTTCGTGATAATCAAGATCACTATATGTGGGTCGTAGATTATCCTAACAACGGCGTTGCATTGAAATTCTTTTGTTATTTATTCACTTTAAGCTTAGGGTGCAAGGGACTTACAATTTCGCACTTTTGGCATTTTGCTGCCAAGTCGTTTAGATGCGGGAAGTCTGCCTCCACCTTGGCCTTAGCAGGTAAACCGATCTTAATCCAATCATCTATGAAGTCACTTCACATTGAAAAGTAAAGATAACAAGAACTATTAGCAAGTGTAATTTTATTCTTAAATAATCAGAATTACAATTTATATGATCCGTTGGTACAAAGAATTCGAAACCTTGAAGTTATTCATCAAGGACCTTTACCACAAACACACACTTTTAGGATTTGCAAGTGTAATTGAAAAGATGAAAGAGTTTGACCTAAAAGAGATCCATAAATGGAGGATAAGTACTGATTTTCCAAAAAAGGAGTTATCTTATGAAAGTCTTACAAAGTAGTTGTTCCATCATCAGGCTGAGTCATGAGTGCCTGAATACCACCACATCTACTATGCCCAATGACCATGATGATTTCCACCTACAAATATTTACAAGCATCCGTTAATACTCGACTCACAATCCTGACCGAGGTGAATTTGTCGTTACTTTTATTTTTTATTTTTATGCTGATATAATTGCTAACTTATAAGGTATGATTTTGAAAACTTCTAAATTTTTGTACTAACATCTCATCTTTGAATTAGTGGCTACCGCAAATTTTAATAACAAAAACTGACCTCAAGAGCTGTGACAGCATATTCAATGACTGCACCACTTTCAGTGTGTCTAACCTGCATATGGCACAACCCCAAATTACTGAAAGTAAAGCTGCAAGTTTTGTTCAAATTTTAGTTACTTCAAGAGCCTGTTTCCGTGAATAAATTTAAGACGGTTTATCCATAGATAGGAGATAAATTTAAAAACTATAATGAAATTGGGTTAAACCCTTCATTATCAAGAGTATTCAGGACTGTCTGAAAAACCTGGTCAAATTTAGGAACCATGTTGGCAATGTTTCGAGTCATGAAAGCTTCCCCCGGTCGGAAGTTTAAGATATTAGAGGGACAAACTCGAGAATCGGAGCAGGCAACCACCAGAAACTGCACCATGCAAGATCATATGATCAGAAGCTCATAAAGAGAGTTATTGATTTGATTCCATGACACACGTCATATTGTACTTTTCTCATAGTTAGGCCACTAGTTGAAACACAGCCATTTTGTGAACGTTTATTTAAAACTATCTTTTATCAAATTTTGAAGGAAAAATGGAACAGCCAGTACCTTTGGGCTCTGGCGCTCTGCCAATTCGCGGTAATAATCCGGATACTTGCTGTAGAATTTTCCCAAAATGCCAAACAACAACAAAAAGTGCATTAATTGAAATATCTTGAAGCAATAATATGTATTATTCTAAGCAATTCTTTTTCTTGTTGCTATGCTTGTCTATTCTGCGTAATTCTCTCGAAATATTGACACCAGGAATGACAGACAAATTTTTTTCGTACAATGAACTGAGCGAGCAGCTTAAAGAAACTTAGCTCGAGGTTTGTCTATCATTTGCAAGTCAAGATTTGACAATTTCAGAATTGAGCAATCATTATTTTGTTATAGTACTTTTATAAGGTCCGATGTATAATTTTCAATGAACATGACGAGCATACTTCCAAAACTTGGCTCAAGGTATATTTCCAGCATTTGCTAGTAAAAACTTAAGAGTTTCAGAACCGAACTGATCATTATTTTGTTTTAGTGCTTCCTTATGATCCGATGTACAACTTCCGATCTTGATGTGTGCCTACTTGTTAAGTTGTTTATGAACCATGGAACATCAAAGTAAGCCAAGCAATAATAATAGGTCAAAAGTGTAATTTATGAATGCATACTCGAATTCAGTAGCCTTGAAATGGATGAACCCTCTTTCAATTCTCCCAACTGGGTCGTGTACAAAAATTGGATCCTGGTTAGGAGGGGGCAGCAACCGGCTTGCCTTCTTTTCGAGTCTGGTCTCAATGATGGCGTCCTGCTCTTGTTCATCTCTGCATGGCAAAGTAAGTTTATTTATCAGGAAAATCTTATGGAGATCGGCCTCAACTTAATCCATCTGTTTATGAGAAGAGACATCACACTAATATTAAATTAGCTATTTCATCGTTAATAAATCCGCTATTGCTCTTCTGTGGAACGTTCTTTCTCATGGCGTTTTGCTTCTAGATTAATGTAAATACGGGATTGACTGTAAATTAATGTTTACGTCAAATTACCATCTACTCTAAGATGTTAGAGATGGACCGAACAATATAATCATGCTTAACAGTTTAGAAATGACTACCAAAAAGAAAATTTTGCTATCTTTTAAGGGGATGATTAGCTATATTGAACTCTAAACTAAGGTGAGAGGAAGAGTAGTAGGATAACCTTAAAAGCTTCTTCATCACCGAGATTATCACCTGACATGAATGCTCAGCCATATTGATATGCCTCTCTCCTGCGACTCATAAGTTATAGGAGTTCAGAAAGAAAGTTCACACTCAGTAAACATAATCTAACAGTAGAGCTTCGCGTAAAAGAAATGATGAGAATGAGATCAAAGTACCCCAAAAGTTGAAACAGAAAACAAACTCGGAGAACTTTGCTTTGGAGTTCTATGGAGCCTAATTCTCTACTTGCAGAAGAGATACAATGCATACCTTATGAAGCTCTCTATTTATAGGCTAAGCTAGTAGCAAGCACACACAATAGTTTAAGTATAAAACTTATGGGAAGCAAAAACGTTTTTCACAGGGACAATATGTACAAATTATAAGTTCATGCATGGCTGCTCTTATCTGCAAGATGGCAAAATGTTCTGTTTGGGACCAATAGACTGTTTGCCACGAGGAAATCACCTACCAGTCTTGTTTATCTTTATGTTTTTTTATGCTTTATGTCTTTTAGCAGTCATTTTTTTATTTGGGGGAAAAAGTTGGCTCTAATCAATGTACTAAGATTATTATCATACGAAACCTGGTTCTAATCATGTGTATTAGGATAGGTTTCGGGGATTACTATATGAGTCATGCACTCTCTCATTTAAAGTCTGAAATTGTTGCCTAATAATACTATCGGTGACAATTATGAAATTCAAATGAAGAATTGTGAAGCTCAAATAACAATCTTACATTGATGAATTTGGTCCGAGACTATCAAATGTTTATTTGGTGTGACCTTACCTTGTCCAGACCGCACCAACTATGGTTCACTTACCCATGGTAATGTGATGAATATTTCCCATATAAATTTTCTCATGGGGTGCCTTTGTCCTCTTCTCTTTAATCCTCTTGTTAGAATAACTTAGATTTAGTCACTGAATTTCACGTACACTAAACAATATGGAGGATAACTCTCCCATTTTTTATTTTTAAGATCTTACATTTTATTCTTTTACCCATTTATGTAGATAAGAGAAGAAAGTTAACAAACTCATGTGCCCTTCAAATGTGCCAAACATTAATGGAAACTAGAGTACTTTGTCATGCAAGAATTATACTTCATCTTCTACTTAATAAAATAAAAGTCATATCGTGATTTCTTTCAACAATTTTTACAGAACCAGTCTACTGAATATATTGTTCTGTGTTATGTCATAGTATACGAGTTTGGCGACACGCTTTCAACTACCAACACCTGTTCTTTACGACAGCAACGGTTTGGACCCACGGGTCGAATCATCCAACCCGCGGTGTCCATTCAAGAGCAATTGTACATGAATTTTGCATAGCATCGTCAACATGCATTTAACGTTCTTGTGAAGCTCAAATCCGACGTCTATTTCCCCATGCACTTAATGGGTGGTGCATCCCTCATATCATCTCACAAAGAGACTTACGTTTCACAGAGTTTTTCTTTCAATTTTTTGTTCAATTTGGTGAAATGAAGAAAAAAGATTTACATTCGGTTGACGCGCATATTGACCCGAAAATACCCTGATCATTCAATGAAATAAAATAAAATAAAAACAAGATAGGACCCATGCCTCCTTCCAGCATCGGCCTACTTCTGTCATTGTGCTGTTACGACCCTAGCGGGCACAGTGCCAACCTTGGGACAAACGTGGGTCTCCTCCCAAAAATTCTAAATGGATTGTACCTTTGTTCCTTGTGTACTGTACCATTGGCTTTAGCTTTACAATTGTACAATGGTTCCTTTGCTATCTATAAAATGTAATTTAGCTCTTGTACGCTATTATGTCGCCTTTTTTATCGCTAAAAAAATAATAATTGTGAATATTAGCAACAAACTAAAAAAAAAACGTGAAAGAGAGACAAAAAATCATTACCACTCGGGTACTCTAAAGTAAAATTTCTGGCTCCGTCTCTCTGAACTGATGGTAACAAACATCTTTCTGTTTGTCAAAGACCAGAATAACCTTTTAGTGGCTTTTAGGAACTTTGCATAAAGGGTCTTGTTGTCTTCGCATAAGTATCCAGAAGCCCAGACCAATCCTGATCAGCCTAAGCCTTCACTAAGACCTGGACTCAGCTATCTGCCGTGAGCTAGGCTGTGCTTGGCCCAAATTGAACCCACTTTATCATCAGGTCAGGTGTCCATAATACTACTACCACTCATGTTTCTAATTTTATCCATACTATTAGATATGTTCGGATTGATTAGAAAATTTGAGACATAATTTGCTCCAACTTTTGTCCATGATACGTTGATAGAAAATTGAAATAAGTAACTCTAAAGTTAATGTAGTAAAAATGAAAAGAAGAAGCACAAAGGCAAATTAGTGAGGATGCTTTGGTTCTCATTTGATGGGAATGATTAAAAAAGTTTCGCGCTCATCGCATTTAGTGACTACAATTTTTATTTAAGAGCAAGTACACCGCTAAATATAATAAATGATATTTAGTGAATCGTTTATATATAAAAAAAATTTGCTCGTCGCAATTAGAGACTACAACGACTTTAGTTAGTGATGATAAAAAAGTACAACTAAGAGTTGTTGTTGTGTCTTTAACGACCATAAATTGTTGTCGCGAGATGGAGTTATATCCTCTTGTTACATCACAGGTCGAGAACGATTATCTTCGTGTGTTGGAAATAAGTTGCAGGCCACCAACAAAAGTATGTAATATACGATTTTATAATGATATATATCCATCCATACGATTTTCGATCCTAAAAAAAAAAAGTTCCAAATTGAATTAAGAAAAAGGAAAAAAAAATAAAAATTGGATAACTTGAAAGTTTGTCTTTTTTCCTCTTCTTGGCAGCCATAACACAAACGTCACTAGTTTTGCTTTGAGATGAGCAAAAAGACCCACCTCTGATCGTCTCTGACATCGTCTTCCTTCGCTGCTGTAAGCTTCAAATATTTATTGCCCTTCACCTTCTCAGTATCTTTTATCAATATTAAAACCATCTAATCTAATTGCCTTTCCTCTCTTTTGTGTGTGTGTGTGTGTGAAATTCAGCTAAAAACTGAGTGTCGACTATGGCGACTCAGTCGGCTACTCCTCCGCCGAATCCGACTGACGAGAAACCCCAAAACCCAGGTGTGTGTTTTTATTTACTGCCCTTTTCTTTTCATTATCTATGCCATCTTGTTCGGTAATAATTCTTTAGTGGAATTATTAATTTTGGTCAAAATATGCGGATGTTACTGAATTGCATCACTTGGTTTATGCTTTGAAACTATTTACCTTAGCATAGTGAATTAAGTGCATGTAGTTACTTCCAGGTAGGTGTTCCCCAGCCAAAGGGATAGAAATATAACTTTTTGTGCTCTGTATCGCGTTTATTTGATATTCTCCCTCCGTTGCATTTGATTTTCTCCTTTGACTTTTTGTGGGCTCTTAGGGTTAATAGTGGGAAGTCAAGCTAGGGTAAGAATAATAGTAAAGTCAACTTTTATATGTACTGAATTTATCCCAAGGATTCGTAAAAAGTCAAAGGGTGAAATACCCTGAACCGCAGGGAGTATTTTACCTTACGGGCAATGCAATATGTGAGGTATTGTAATTATCTATCAAGATCTATTTTCACACATTTGAACACTAGATTGTAGAAGCCCCTTTTAATGAATAAACTTGGTTGGCCTAAAGGTACATAATTTAAGCCAATTCTAGGCTAGCTATGGAAGGGACTGCTTTTTCCTGATTATAGGTTTTGCCGTGACTGTTTTGCTCTGCTTTGATGCATCATCACCTCCAAACTTAAAGTTAGCTACACCGCTGGTCATTGAACTATGGGTCAAATTTCAGTTTGCCCACTGAATTTTGATTTGTGTCATTCTGGTCATTGGACTCGTTGATCTGTCCAATTGGCACCTTTTGTTAAGTGATCATGTGCCTCACTTGACCCTTAACTCAGGGGCAAAAACATTGCTCTCTCCCATTTATCTTTGTGATTTTTCGTTAGGAAACCACACCAGTCCACCACCACCACCACCAACAAGGAGCATCCTTGCCCCAACGCATAGCCACTGCAACCAATCACTACAACCATCTGCTGCCACAAGCCACGAGCAGACGCAACCCATGCCACATCTCGTAAACAAAAGCACCATTTGATCCACTCATCAAGCCCCCACCACCAGTCCACCCCCAACCCCATACCCACCTCTGCTGCCACCACAACCAACCAATTTGACAACCACTACCACTGTACACCTTCCACTCCTCCCAAATCCTTGCGACCTGTTATCATCATCCATCAGCCATCACCACCTAAGGCCACGCGATCATTATCCCATCAGGTCAAGCCACCTCCCCCACTCAAGCCCTCGCCACCTATCATCATACCATCAGTCCATCATCATCAATCACTTGCACTTTTTTTACTCACCTGATCTACTGATATAAACCACTCTTTATGCTCTGAGATCCTCACAGCCATGCCTGGGACCTCAACAGGCCATCTCTGCTTTCACAGTGGAAAATCTCTACCACCACCACCTCACAGCGGCCATTGTCCATAACCTGTAAGCACCTCTGTATGTGTTGTGTGTACTGTGGAAGAAACCCAGAAACCCAGAAACCAAGATAAACATGATGTTTATATATAGGATGGAGATCAATTACTCTCCCAATGTTGTTTATTCACTGATTTTCTCGTTCTTATAAGGTCATATTTTGGAACGTAGTTGATTTTGTTTGTATTTTTGGATTATTTGAATGTTTCGGTTTTGCGCGGAAGGAGGTGGTGGTAGTGGCAAAGAGAGAAAGAGGAGAAAAAGAAAAAAAACTCTAAAGAGTTAAAAAAAAAAAATAGCTAATTGTTCATGTCATATAAGATTGATGATATGGATCAATGGAATTTAGGGAACCAAGTGGATAGAAAATAGATCTCCATTCTCTTTTCTGACTTTGTTTGACCATTTTGCGCCTCCGTTGAGTCTCATGTGCGCATCAAGTGACAATGTAACAGTCATATTGCCAACGACATGCAACAGAATGACTTGATTGGCCAAATTGAAGACTCAAATGGCCAAATTGACACAAATAGAAGTCCAATGATCAAACTGAAATTTGCCCCAAAATTCGATCGCTCTTAGTTCTTTCTATCTAGAAATATGAATCAACAGAATGTGGTTGAAGTCTCTGCATATCAGATTTTAATAGTTCTTTAGGGCCACATAGTCTTACACATTGGTAGACTAAATGTACCTTTAACTTTTCCAAGTACTTCTCACTTTGAAAACGAGATAGAAATAGAGATTATACTACTTCTGAAAATAATTGTTTTTCTTCACAGCTTCAGATGTTGGACAACCAACACTGCAGAACAGCGAAGATGCCAAAGCAGAGGGTATAAAAGAAATGTCTAAACCGTCGGTTTTTGTAAACTCAGAACCAATGCGAGAGGATCAAGTACAGAATGCTGTAAAGTTCCTTTCACATCCCAAAGTTAGGGGATCTCCTGTCATGTATAGACGTTCTTTTCTCGAGAGGAAGGGCCTCACGAAAGAGGAGATTGATGAAGCTTTTCGTCGTGTGCCTGTAAGCGAGTTACTTTTCTTGGTTCTCATTTCTCTTTTTCTCTCAAATAACTGTGTTATTAACATTTATCTTAAAAATGCATTTCGACAAATTTCCTGTAGTTTCAAATTGTGAAGAGATATGTGCAAGTAGTTAATGCCGAGTTTTGTAATGGCAGGATCCACCACCCACCATTTCACCCACACAACCAGCTATTGCAAGTCAAGGTAAGTATTACTCATGTGAAGTGGGAGTTTCAGCTAGGGCTAGTGGCTTATGAAAAGTTATGGATATGAGCAAAGTGAACATCTCTCATATGTCTATTCCTATATGCTATCCACATTGTTGATAGATGGTCAGTTGACATCTTCATCAAATATTCCACCTCCAGCACCAACTCAAACTATGCAGCCTGCAGCAGCAGCAGCTTCTGCTGGCCCTTTTTCTAAAGTGGGGACCTTGGCACGGTCCAGATTTCACTGGTCACAAGCTGTTCTTGCTGTAGGATTACTGGCTATATCAGGAGCTGGAACAGCTGTTCTTTTTAAGGTAAAGATGAAAACCCTGTGTATATCATGCCATTGATTCCACTGTATTGGAACCTTTCCCTCTGCTTTCAGGGAAATGGATTTTGAACCACTGCCTAAACCTCATTATTAGGTGCTGTACTTGCATGTTGTTTATCTTTTGTATATACCTTGCTGAATAATGTTTTCTAGAGTGACTACCGTATAAATGACAGCTTCTTTGTCAGAACTCTATTGTTCCTAGGTTAAAGTCCTGGATTCGCAAGGTTGTATTGGAAGAAGAGGAAGAAGATATGAAGAAAACAAATGCAAAACCAAGTTTGGCAGAAGAAGCTGCTGCTGCTGCAAAATCTGCTGCAGCCGCAGCTGCTGATGTGGCACGGGCAAGTCAGGAAATGGTGATCTCGAAAAATGAAGGTGGGTTGTTGAGGAGTTTGTTTTGTTTTGTCTCTTGAATTTCCACCTCAAGTAAATAATCAAAATTTTTTTGTTTATAATTTCTGACTGCACATTCTATCATTTCAGAGAAGAGATACTTTGGGGAACTTATGAATTTGTTAGATGCACAAGTTCAAGAAATGAAATCAATGAGTACTGCTATAAGGAAATTGGAAGGTAATACAGACGTTGTCATTTGATCAGATTCTTAAAATATGGTTTCTTTGTTGCACTCTCTGGTTTGTCGTGATTGAGGACATTCTTTATCGCTTCTGACACCACGTGTGACTTTTTATCTACTTTAAGGGCACTTTTGTTTATCCACTTATCTTTTTAGTGACAGTGGAAACTTCAATCATCAAACTGCCCCTTTTTATGCAGGAAAAGTTGAAGAATAACTCAAGAATAGTTCACCTAATCTTCCACCCTCTTAGGTGATATTTAGTCCAATTTGCACTTACAAAGAAAGATTGAGTAGTTTATAGCGAATGGAGTTATAGTTCAGCAAAAGCCTCTAATTTATGTTATTACTTATTAGTTATTACTCATCAAAGCACTTTTGTAGTTCCTCTCTTGACACTTTTCTGCAACTTCTCAGATGCTTCAGGTTTACATATTAGGCGTAAGGCCTTTTCTCGTAGTTGCTCTTTGCTGATTATAGGATTTACAAGTGACTTCAAATACAAAACTTCATTATTTGTCCTTTCCACCTTTTGAGCGGTGGTAATGCATATTTTTTTATTTCCAAGGCAAGGAACTTTTGGCAAAGCATGGCAAAACTTGGGTGACTAAAATGTAGATAGACATATTCTAGATTAGTGAAGCAACATTCCTTGTTGTCCTTGTGAGCTTGGCAGCAAATGAAGAACAAAAAGAAGAGTGTTTTATGGCCTCCTATTACGATAGATTCTAGCAACCTATTGATTTGAACTTACCGATGATATGAATTGATAGACTTGGAGGCTCAACCCACTAGCCTCACCGCAAAATCTGTTTGGTACAAGCAGATGAATATTATGTAGAGAATCGAGGTGATGGAATAACAAAGACATGTAGAAGAGTAGCATGAATGCTATGTAGACTATTTCAAATAGTAAAAGTTCGTATGACCTTGCAAAAAGACTTCTTAGACTTATAAATGTCGTCTTAGACTTCGTGCAGATTGAGGCTTTCCAGTCCACAATCAAGTATCCTGATTCCCATCTTTGATTTGGAATATATATCGAGTTACTTTGCCAATTCTGGTAGCTTAAGAACTTCAAAAGTCCTGGGCATTGACATATTCTTACTCTAGGTTACTCGAGAACTTGTCCATTAGTTAAAATATGAAGTTCTTGAACCAATTTTTATAACTCTTGATATTGTTGATTGCTTGGATCAGTATTTGGGCATGACCATGGTGTGTGTTACACGGACTCGATACGTATCCAACGGCGTCAGATTCGTGTACTTTCTTAAAAGCCCAAGGCACAAAGACAAGGGAAAATATTGATATATGTATTATTAGTTTCTATTGATTCGTAGGGTAAAATGGTGTTTTACATGACGTATATTCTTCAATATGAAAGCTTCACAAAAACATCTATAGGTTATAGGTTGTGTTATTAGTGGCATATCCTATGTGAGGTGTCTGACACATCCCATACGCATGTCCGAGTGTCGAGTGTTCAAAGCTTGTACTTCATGCATTTTGAGGGGTCCATATAACATAGGCCATGGCTAGTAGACGAGGTTGGTTTGTGGCTGCTGATTGCCGACCACTTTTTCCATCTCTTTGAGATCTCAGTGGTTAAATGAGGTCATTGTAATTCATAAAATCACGGTTTCTTTGCCCATTTTCTGCATATCACAACCAAGGGCCTGTTTTATGGGTGGGGGTGGGGTGGGGGAGGGGGAGTGCAGCTTTGCCTTCACCATTTCAAAGTTACCTTACCTATACCAAAATGTTGTGACTTGACTATGATGTTTCCTGGTTGGTATCTTTTGGCTTGAAGGAAGAGCCACCCTCCAATCCATCTTCTCATCTTCGGTAGGAAAGAGCGGTTGTGATCATCGTCAAGTGACTTCTCATGTGTGACTTTCGACCACTTGGTTCTTATATTTTATCTATTCTACTTTATATTCGGGTAAATTATAAAAACGATCCCTTCTGTCTGAGCCTAATTTTCAAAAGGTCCTCAGAGTTTGACTTGTTAAGTTTCGGTCTTAATCTATGTTTCCGTTCCTCCTTGGTCTCTAAGTCCCCAAATTGCTAGACACCATCAATTTCAGAGGGAAAAATTGAAGGATCCTACAAAATTGCTTTTTCTTTATTGTTCTTGAGTTTCTTTCATTTTTTCCCTTTAAATTTTTGCACACATATAAGGCCAATTTCTGAGGGAATTTTGCCACATAAACTTTGATATTCCAGTTTTGCCCCTTTAAAATTGACCAAATAGGAAACGGAAGCTTAGATAAAGGACCAAAACGAAACAAGTCAAATTTTGAGGACCATTTCGAAATTAGCCCGAACTTTAACGGACTTTTTTATATGTCGCTACATTGATCATGTCCTTTATTTGCTTCACCTGTGTGATTGAATGGTGATGCGTTTCTGTCTCTTGATGCTGACATAGCTTGTATTCTGAGTTGATCTGCATGTTCTGGTGTGTGCATGAGGTGATTGCCTTGATCACGGTAGCCTATAATTTAATCACATACATGTTTCCATTTTTCTCTCAAGAGACTTGAGTGACTAATCTTTTCTAACAGGTTACTCCTTATAAAAGAAGCTTCTCTAACTTAGGCATGGAGAATGTTACGAATCTGACAAAATTCATATGACTGAAGTAGTGTCGAGTGTAAAATTAAACGGGTATGGTGTGATAATCACTTGTGTCTCCCTGGGTATGGTACGATAATCACTTGCATCTCCCTATATGGTATAATATTTACTTGCACCTGCCCAACTTCATTTTCTTTTAGTTTGGCATGTGACATCCAGTGAATATCACTTCTGAGCAGTTCTCTGAATCAAGTCTAGGAAGTGTTTAAGTTACTAAGTTCACTTGTTCGAAATGTAGCCTTTCCCTGTCCAAAAATGCCCCGTGTTCTTCATCTGTGCATTAATAATCTAATATAATTCGCGGTGATCTTGGAATGAACTTAGAGATCTGGAAATGAGGCACTATGTACCAAATATTATAGTACTGACAAGTGACAGCCCTGTACGTTGGGTGCCCCTTCTGAAGATCATGCGTCGTCTATTTGAAGTTTCCCTTTTGCTTTTAACCCCTTCAATCTCTTACGGTGCCCATTCTGAAGATCACGCGTCATGCATTTGAAGTTTCCCTTTTCCTTTTAACCCCTTTAATCTTTTACTAATTTCCACCCACCCTTATTATATGACTGTTTCTCTTATTGTAATGAAGTTCTTTCAAGGAGCAAAATATTGAAATGCCTGATTCACCAGCTAGCAATAAAACTAGTAGGCAACCATGGTTTCGTCTCGTTGATAGTTGTCTCACCATTTTATGATTTTATTAGCTAATCTACTGTCTACATTTCAGGGCAAAGCAGTATTCCTAAGCAAGAAAATAGCAGTGTCTTGGTCAGCAACAGTTCAAGGGTGCGTTAAATATTTTACAATTAGAGAGTGCAAACCTTACTCTCTTTTACGTTTTTCAATAATTTTTGTAACTTTCTTATACTGTTTTTCAGCCATCATACGCGAATGGCAAGGCGGACTTTGACATGCGCTCAGGTATTCTTAAGCAATCAATTAAATGTTTGTTTGGTTTTGTTAGTTAGTTATCCATGCCATATAATTGTAATTTGGATATAGGGAGACCTTTGTCACCACCTGCATCTGTGGAGCCGTCTAGTGCACCTCATCCAAAGTCCTATATGGAGGTAATTTTTTTTACCGAAATTTCAACTAATAAATTTCTAAAGGATAATGGGTTCGAATTTACGAGTGTGACCCCTCTTTCCATGCTACTCGGTTAATGTCCATTATAACATGTAACTTTGTTACTCAATAATACAGAAAATCGGTATCTTATTGTTAAAACGAAAATGCAGAGGAACATTTATATCTTGAATCCTATATCAAAGTGGCGGATAGTCCTATATGGATTTTTTTACCAAAATTTCAGCTAATAAATTTCCAAAGGATAATGGCTTCATATTCACGAGTGCAACTCCTCTTTCCACGCTACTCAGTTAGTATCCATTATAACATGTAACTCTGTTACTCAAAACCACAGAAAATTGGGATATTATTGTCAAAAAGAATATGCAGAGAAACGTTTAAATCTTGGAATCCTATATGAAACTGGCGCATGGTGTTGGGGGGATTGCAATTTGGAAAGATTTGGAAATCAAGTTTGGAAATATGCTCACATAGTATTGGATATTTAGGACCCCTTTGGTACCTTTTTTTCCTCCCCCCTTTTCGGGTTATGATACTAGTGAAAAAATGTCTGCTGTATTCCAACATTACTGTTTTCAGCCTTTTAAGATGGATAATAGATAATTCCACACAAAATTTGAGAATTTGTAGTGGAGTTGCAGCTGCTAAATTTTCCCATCTGGAAACTAATTTGCAAACATATTGGCAGAGAGTTGGATAGCAAGAACTCCTATGTGATTGCTTATGATGCTAGCAAAGTAGTCCGCTGCTGTCCAACACTTTTCATTTCAGCCTTGAAAGAATGAGCATGAAGTATTCCAGACACTTACATGTGGAACTGTTTTGCAGATCATGGCTATGGTTCAAAGAGGAGAGAAACCTTCTAACATCAGAGTAAGTCCATCTATTTTGTTATCTGTGTCTAATAACACAATTGTTGGGTTTACTGCTTATCCTTTGTTGTTATCAATTTTCCTCTTCAGGAAATCAATGACCTACCACCCAATCCTAATCAGCCAGTATCTAATCCTCGCTTAGCACCCAGACCTAAGGTTTGTAAATTCAGCAAAAAGACCCTTTTTTATTCCTCTACATTGGCTAAGTAAATTCGTCTTCTATGTATCAGGTAGTTTTCTAGATGAGTACCTAATTTAAACCAATCATGCAAAGAACCACTGCACTGCAAACTTATGTATGGTTGGGTGGTAAAGTTGAATTTCTGCATGCTTGGAGTTCTGCATCAACATAGCTATCTCAGACAATTTCCTCATACATTTGCTCGGTTATAAACTTGTGCAACCTTGCACGGTTGTAAACTTGTGCAAGGTTGCGTAGCAAGTTGAATTTCTGCATGCTTGGTAGTTGTGTCCCCACAGAGATCTCTCGGAAACATATCTTGCACTGTCCTACACGCGTACGTATACATCCAGAGGCCAAGTGGCGTAGACACCAACCTTGGCCCTGGGTTATATACCACTGCTCTTCAAGCTATAGTAGTATCAGCAGTCTATCGTTGATTTCATAATGACCCAAAGATGTACTATTCTGAACCAGATCAGTCCTGACAGTAGACATCAAAATTTGCTCTTTTAAAACTGGGTACTTTCTGTTATTTACTCCTCGTCGCTGGACGCATCATCAAGTTATGTCTACAGGACCTGTAGTCATATCAACATCGAGTCTTTGACAATCTTTGCGTGACATATATTTGTTTTTGCTCTCATCTAGCTTTGGGCTGCTTATGCGATAGTTATTGGAGATTATTGCTGCCATCTTTCAAGGCCATAATCTTCATGTATATACACCAGAGAACTGATCTGTTTTACAATGTTTTTCCTTCTCCTGAGTAGCCTTGGGAGGTTGGTCAGGCACAAAATAGCTCTGGAAGTATTCTTCAGTCCCAGGAGAGCAGGGATGGCTTTACTTCAAAGTTTCAAGATAATGGAGTCATTACTCAATCGAATGGAGACAGTTCAGTGCCTTGGTGGCAACAAAAAAATGTTCGAATCACAGAAATCGAGAATGAAGATGAAAATAAGACTGGTTCTTCTGGTGTTCCAACAATTGACCGACCAGTTCAGCGCTCGTGGGTTCCCCCCCAGCCACCTCCTGTTGCGATGCCAGAAGCAGCTGCAGCCATTCGACAGCCTAAAAAACCTGTATACGAGAGAGAACAATTGACTGATGATCAGTTACTTGCTCGCCCATCAGAAATAACAGAGGAGTTGGAGAGGGTGACAAAAATATCAGAATCTGGAGGCCTAACGAACAGTAATGGCGGGAGCTCCGTGCTGAACTCGGGAGAGATACAAAATGAAGACGAAAACACTTACTTTGATGCTTAGTTATAGGTGTATTTGGGCGGCATGGCAAAAAATCAGAACAAGAACATGCTCCATGGCATAACTTAGAAATCTGGTGTCAAACTTTTTGTACCTTTTATTCACATTCAAAGAATACGTGGCCATAATTGTATGAGGAAAAACGAAATCTACAATACACAATCATACCGAGTTATCAAGTCCCGTGTAGAAAAGTCTACACATACTGGTCTAATGTCTTCATCACGATTGAGTGAGCACGGTGCTGCTTTGACAAAGTTGATGTCGCAGGTTGGCATCAGTTTTGCTATGAAAACTGTGTCAAGATTGCCATCGTACGTCAGTCACTCACTACCTATGTCTACGCGTGTGATTACAAGGGCAGAAACCCGTCCTTCCAAGTGGCCAAGTCTTAAACGAGCTGCCAGACGTTACTGATCTTACCTTAGCCAGGCGGTGAGTAAATACGAGACCAAGGCCTACGAGTATTAGCTTGGAAACATGGTAGTGGTGAAGCTGCTGCCACAAAGAAGGTACAGAAGGGGTAATAAGTATAGGGGGCCTTTTCCTATTGTGGTCAGGGTGTCCTACCGTTTGTTGTTGCCATGAAAACTGAGGATCACCCTGTCCTTAATGCTAGCCTATTGGAGGCATACACTACCGACATGGAAGACCCTAGTTGTGGACAGTCAGAGGGCATTATAGCCGTTGTCAAGTCCTATGACAAAGGATGAGCAAGTGCTTGGCAACAACATTAAATTTGGAATTTATTTCCCCTACAATAATCAATGGGCAAAAAGGTGTGGAATACACAAAGGAGGATGTGAATCATGAAGAACAGGAATGGCAAAATGCAATTGTCACGTATGTCCTGGGATTGAATCCCCCTTTTCATGTTATGAGGGGATTTCTTGAAAGAATTTGGAGAAGGTTTGGAATGTTTCAATTAAGTCTCTTGAAATCTGGGGTTTACATTGTAAGATTTGAAGATCCCACTGTGAAAGACAAGATCATCGAAGCAGGGCCTTGGTTGTTTGATGGCAAACCACTCATTACTAAGCCATGGTCTGCTGATGTCTCTTTGGAAAAAGAAGGTGTGAAATCAATTCCTATCTGGATAAGCTTGCCCCAACTCCCCCTACAGTTTTGGTCAGCGGGAATGCTAAGCAAGATTGCTAGCTCAATAGGGAAGCCTCTATTTACAGATCACATGACTGCAACCAAGGAAAGACTTACTTATGCTCGTATCTGTGTAGAAGTCCAAATTGATGATCAACTACCGAAAACCATCCCTATTCGTGATCCTAATAATGTCATTAGGGAACAAGTAGTTGAGTATGAATGGCAGCCTATTAAGTGTGATCACTGTAAAGTGTTTGGTCATTTGACAGAGAAGTGCTTCTATAAACCTAAAATGAGGCAGGAATGGCATGTTAAGGCAGCAGTTACATTACAGGAAGAAGAGAGTATACAAGTGCCAAAAGGGAAGGAAGCTGAAAATGTGGATATGCAGGAGCCAATAGTAGGGCATATAGTGCAATCAATTCAAGTCCAGACACTGAGCAGCAGGGGAACTCCAGTGGTAACATCAAATCAATTCTCTTTAATTGAGGACTCCATGGAATCAATTGAGAGCAAAGAAGCAAGCCACAAGCAGCCTGATGGGAAAACAAGTATGCCCAATTTGCTGAACTCAAGTAGAAAGGGGAACAAGAGGAAAAGCAGTGACACCAACAAAAAGAAATGATTATTGCAAGTATGAATGTTAAGGGTTTTAACGACCCTACCAGACAATATGACTGTAAAAAATTGTTGAAAAACAGAAATGTACAGATTGTTGGCTTAGTTGAAACAAAGGTGCAGGTGGAGAAAGTGGAAGAGATAACTGATAAATGGAAGAAGAATTGAAAATTTGTTCATAATAGTAGTAATAAAGGGGTGACTAGAATATGGATTGGATGGAAGCATCAACTATTCCATGTCAATATCATATATATTCACCCTCAGGTGATCACCTTGGATGTCAATCAAATAAACCAGACTCCTTGGTACATGTCATGTGTGTAGGGAAATTACACAGGTAGTAAAAAGAGAGCATTATGGGAGCAGTTAATTCAAAATGCTAATTGCATTGGGCAAAAGCCATGGATACTCCTAGGGGACTTTAATGTAGTCAGATTCCCACAGTAAAGGCAGGGAGGATATGGTATAAACCAAGTTGACACCATGGAATTCAATCAGTGCCGGTATAGATTGAATTTACAAGACTTGGCTACTAAAGGAAGCTATTTCACATGGTGCAACAAGAGAGAAGGGGATGGTTTAATCCTAAGCAGAATCGACAGAGCTATTGCAAATGATACTTGGATTGAGCAGTTCAATAGCACTGAAGTGGAAGCCTGTAACACTGGGCTGTCATACCACTGTATGCTGTTGGTCACAGTCACTCAGGAGAAATATAAAGGGATCAGACCATTCATATTTTTTAACTTTTGGATGTTTCATCCATCTTTTAAGCAGATTTTGAGAGACTCTTAGAATATGGAAGTAACAGGGGATGCAGTACATATGCTATACAAAAAACTTAAAAACCTGAAACCCAAGCTAAAGCAACTGAATAAAGAGCATTTCAGCAACATCTCTAAAAGAGTAGCAGACAAGGGACAAGAGCTACCGAACATCCAAGTCAAGCTTCATTCAGGCATCTATACTGCAGGACTGGTCAATACTGAGAAGGAATTACATAGGCAATACCATGAGCTCCTGAAAGCTGAGGAAAACTTTTATTATCAAAAGGCTAGAGTCAATGAAATTCAATTGGGAGATAGAAATACTAGATATTTTCATAAAAAAATGCAAGTGCACAGGGCTTATAACAAGATCCTATCAATTAACACTGTTGATGGAAATCACATTGTAGGGGAGAGAGAGGTTCATCAAAAAGCTGTGAAACATTTTGCTGACTTTCTGGGAACTTATCATCAACCATATAGACATAAAAAACAGTGCTACAGAGAATCATGCATAAACATCTGTCTCCAGACCAGCAATGCAAGCTAGCATGTACCTTCACTGAGGCTGATGTCAAGGAAGCAATATTTTCTATGAAAACCAACAAAGCTCCTGGCCCTGATGGTTTTAGTGCAGAATTCTTTCAACAAAATTGGGAAATAGTTGGGGATACAGTCACAAGAGCAGTGCTATCTTTCTTCATACAAGGAAAAGCAATAAAAATCTTTAATAGCACAACACTAACACTAATCCCAAAGATCCATGTGCCTAGTACTATGAAGGACTTTAGACCCATTGCATGCTTCAATGTGGTCTATAAATGCATAACCAAGATGATGTGTAATAGAATGCAAAAGGTACTACCTAGCAATATCAGTAATTTGCACCAAAAAAAAGCAATATCAGTAACAAGAAAACAACATTTGTGGAAGGAAGGAACATTGGAGACAATATCTTACTCATGCAGGAACTAGTAAAGAACTATCATAGGCAGGGGGCAAGCCAAGATGTGCTATGAAGGTAGATATTCAGAAAGCCTATGACACTGTAAGCTGGGATTTCTTACAATATGTAATGGAAGTCTTACAATTCCCAGCAAGATACATCAAATGGATTATGCAATGTGTCACAACTGCAAAATTTTCAATCAACATGAATGAAGCTATGGAAGGTTTTTTTAGCAGCCACATAGATCATAGGCAAGGTGATCTAATCTCTCCCTATATGTTCTTAATAGTAATGGAAGCATTTTCATGCCTCTTAGATGATATGACTCCAAGTCCAGACTTTACTTTTCATCCTAAGTGCAAAGAACACAAAATCACTCATGTGAGTTTTGCCGATGATCTTTTCATGCCTCTTAGATGATATGATGCTGGAAGCTCAATGGAACTAAAGATTAAGGATGCTTGGACTAATGTCAGATGGAATATACTTAACAGATCTTAAGCACTCAGGGAGTTAAACCAACAGTTACAAACTATGTATTATTGTTCCTCAGATCAAGAGGACCAAATCAAATGGCTAGCTAAGCCAGGTAGGTTTAGCATAAGCTCAGCTTGGGATGTGCTCAGAAACAGACAACCTCATGTTTCATGATGGAAATTGATATGGTTCCCAGGGCAAATACCCAAATGTGCCATGATATTATGGATGATCTGTAAAAGGAAACTGAGAACAAGAGATAAGCTGAAAAAATAGAATGTTATACAGGATGGCCACTGCATTATATGTGGACAGGTTCAAGAAACAATTGAGCACATGTTCATGGAGTGTCCTTTTGCGAATGAACTATGGAAGGAAGTCTTGCATAGGCTTAACATAGACTATAACCCAAGGACTTGGACTCAACTACTACAATATGCCACAACCAAGTTTAGAGGGAAAAGTTTCAGAGCAAGGGTTAAAAAATTGGCATTAGCCACCACTGTGTATAGCTTATGGGAAGAAAGGAACCAGAGATTGTTTGCAGGAAAGAAGCAAGGAATGACTGAGGTATATGCCAAGATGGAAGCATGGATGAAATACAGAATACTGAGCTGGAAAAAGGTGCAAAACTCTCAAACCAACCAGCAATTATGCCAGAATTGGAAGCTGCCTACCACATTTTTGAAATATTGATGAATGTTGTTGCTATTTTTAAATTTTACATATAAAGAAGACATGTAACATGTAAGAAGATTGTTTTGAGCTAAATGAGAATAAAGGACATTTTTACCAAAAAAAAAGAGGTAACACTTGGTAAAGTGGAATGGATTATCAGATAAGGAAGTAATACGAGAACCAGCGAAGACCTTTGGCAATTCCAGGATGTTATGGAACGCCCCACTAAAAATGAGGTGGATGCCTATTAAATAGGATGGCGTTCCAACCAAGTTCTCATTGAAGTGGGGTAAATCTCATTAGATCTTAGGTAATCTGTCAAGTGAGGTAATAAGGCATGGTGGTTCTTTCTAAAAACTCATGATTTTTGTATCTCGAAATGCACCAAATAATCTATTAGAAGCTTAAACTTGTGAATATATGGATTTTTGCTATGGAAGAGGAGTTTCTTCAGTATGAAACAAACAAAGATTAGAGAATATTGCTTAAACAAACTTGATGAATCCAAAATTCCTTTAGAAAGAAAGCTCGATTATCTTGCTATAATGACTTCACATTTTATCAAATGAATGTGAAGAGTTTCTTCCTAAATGAGTATATTTCAAAGGAAGTGAGTACATGAGTACCCATTTCAAATGATAAAGCACTCATTTCAAATGATAATGTACATGTGTTCGTTAGTTCTCTTTGTTGCGGATGATCAATGAGATTGAGAGAAACTCCTTCCGGAGTTTTACACAATAAGGCACTAGCTCTCTTCCATGGAGGATTAATCTACCGCCATGTGGGCCAACTGATCACCCTCTGCGCCCTAGTTCCCAACTAAATGCCCGGACGGTGCTAGGCGACTCGGTGATTTTACCGAAGTTAAGGCTAATATTGACCTCAATGGTGGGTTTGAAACAAGTTTCCCGTGCCTGGTTTGATTGCTGCTAGAAAAGTTAATGGAAGTATATATACAACATAATCATGATATTGTTTGAGGTACTATTGGGTTGCTGACAGTGCTACTTCATGTCATTCTATTTCAAGATATGAGTTCTTCTTTTCCTACACAGTTGGGGATTTTGATCATGGGATGATGAAAATAAGTAATCATAGTTGTTCTAGGATTCTGGTTTAGGGGATGCGTGTTTGAAGACTTACGGTGGTAACATTGACGTTAAAGAATATGAGACACATTCCTCATCTTTGCCTCAACTTGATTTCTGGTATTGGCTTGGATTGCCTAAGGTACGTGAATGTGTTTGGTAATGGAAGGACCGAAGGGGCATAATTAATTGCAATAGGAGTTGCTTATAAGAGTAGGAACAAGACTCAGTGCTAAGTCAAGTAAGCTAGATACGATTGATGGTGAGACTTTGTTGGATACTTGGCAAGGGGTCGGATTCCATTTTCTAGCAAAAACAAACCTTGAGTTATTTTATCTTTAAACCCGTTTGATTGCAAGCATAAGAAGGTCAGCGTTGTTGCCTTTATTAGTTGCAAGGACAAATTTACTACAGAGTCTCTAGTTCGTGCTCTAAGTCTCACACCAATTTCTTCACTATTAGAGAATGGCACAAGTGGTGGACGTGTGAAGCTAGCTATGTGCTTCACGTTCACAGTCACCAGACATTGCTGAGCAGAGAGAGCATGTCTCCTCAGTAAAACTTGGATTGTCTGAACCGAAGGAGATGTATCCTGCTAGTGATAGTGCTAATTCTAGGGAGCTTGATACCCTTTGTGAAGCCCGACGCTACAATAAAAATGCTAATTTGTTGACAGTTGTGCAAAAATCTTGCACAACTTGCAAACATG
Source organism: Escallonia rubra (assembly GCA_033065855.1). Classification (NCBI taxonomy): domain Eukaryota; kingdom Viridiplantae; phylum Streptophyta; class Magnoliopsida; order Escalloniales; family Escalloniaceae; genus Escallonia; species Escallonia rubra. The sequence continues at coordinate 342,267 of JAVXUO010003049.1, read as the reverse complement.
CACCCTAGCCATATCGATTAAATCTTTTTTCGATGTACTGATACTATATGATAATAGACATGGTTGTTCAATTACAAGCATTGTTGTTCACACGAACATTGTTGTTCACGCCATTAGTGGCTTGAATGTTTCTCATCTCCCTTGCGTTACCACCATTGTTGGCAGTACGATTTTTGGCGCCATCGGTCTTACTACATGACTTCATGTACTTGGCATATTTCTCTTTTTAGTTCAAAAGGGTCCCATCAGGGGTGCCAATGTTTGCGCTGAGGGCAAACTCACAATCGATTTGTGTCCCTGCGACACAATTGATTAAATGTATGAGATCTTTTTCCTTGGGCATGGAGGCTTCATTAAAAACGAAAACCTAACTAAAAGTAGAATACTATATCAAATTTAAGAAAGATGCAAAGACAATGCAAACTTTTGCAAAGCACATGAACTATTTATGTTGAAAGACATGATTTCCTATTGATACAAGGCAAATCATGTATATGTTTGACTAAGATAAAAGAAAAAGAAAGCTGATATCACCCATACTTGATTTCTTCAGGTCAGGTTTGATTTGTGAATTTGACAACCCTTTTTCCATTGTTGTTCTCTTCCTTTTATACTTGCTTGTCCGTAACCATCCTTCGATTGCCCATAATCGTTCGTTCCAATCCTTTGTTGAAAACTGCTTGTCAACCGCTGCTATCGATCGCCCCGCTTTGTCTGATTTGATGACGATGTCTGTTGTCCTTTCTTTGACCCAATATCTATAGTCCTTACTAAATTGTAGAAAATAACTACCATTACAAGACAAACTACCCACTTAGAAAATAACTACCCACTGAAAAGTAATCAACTACACTTATCTCTTGTCAGTAGGGACACATATTCAGAAATTAGTTTCTTCTACTTCCTGATTTGAATCCTACATTATCTTCTCTTCACAAATATTAGTAAAAGCTAATGACATTTAGTGACATTTAATTAAGGGATAATTGCGCAAATTATCCCTGTGGTTTGGGGCAGTTGCAAAAAGCTGCCTGAAGTTAAGAAAATTGCAAAGTAACACCTGTGATCGCAAAAGTGTTACAACCGACGATTTTCGTAACGAAACCAAGAAATTGTCCAAAATACCCTTGTATTTAAGCCTTAAGATTCTCTTTGTACACCGGAATTCTCAAGCAGAAGAGCGGCACCACCACCCAAGCCACACTGCCGCCACTCGATCCTGCACTTCATCGACCACAAAAACAAGCCTCATCTCTCTCAAAAATCACCCAGCCCCTACCCCCACTAGCTAGCCATGCCCGACGTCTCCACAGCCCCGCACAGCAGATCAAGGGATTTTCGCCGCAAATCAAGGGGTTTAATTTCAAGCACAGATCTAGGGTTTCAATCGCACTTTGCGATCTGGAACCCTTGATCTGTGTTTGTGCGATTATGATTGGATTATTGACATAGGAATATGTTTAGTCGTGGTGCAGTGGTGGTGTACAGATGGTGGCAGCAGGATTGGGCGGTGACTGCGGCTGCGACGTTGGGCTGTGTTGGCGATGACGGGACTGGGGGCAGCGGGTGGCGGCGGCGGGATTGAATGAGGGAGATGGCGTTGCTAGAGGTTGTGGGTGGAGGTGTTGACAGCGACGGGATAGGATGTAGCAGGTGACGGCGATGACGGGATTGGATAAGGGAGATGGCGTCGCCGGCGATAGTGAGTGGGGGTAGCAGACATCCGGTGGTGGAGGAGGATATGGCTGGCTAGGGTTCGCGGTGGGTGGCGACGGCGCAGTGGGCTTGGGTTGATAAAGGGCTAGCGGCGGCGGCACAGGGTCACGGTGGGTGGTCACGGCTGGATGGTGGCAGAAATTAGGATGGTGGTGGTGGATGGGGCTCTATGGGGCACTAGGGTTTGGATTATGAGGTTGGTGACTTTGGTTTTGGTTGAGCGATGGCGGCTAGGGTTAGAGATTGATTGGATTGGAGAAGAAATTGGGACCTTAGTGGGAGAGAAAAAAGAAAGGGAGGGTATTTTAGTCTTTTTAAAGTATTAAAATATACTAAACGCACTTTTTAAGAGAGTGAATATCACGCTCTATCTTGGATGATATTTTTAACGATTGCAATAAAATTGACACCTCAGGTGTCTCTTTGCAACTTTTGTAACGGCAGGGGTCTTTTTGCAAAAGGCCCAAACCACAAGCGTGGTTTACGCAATTTTCCCTTTAATTAAAGACATGTTATTAGTGAAAAAAAATCATTTGTTGATGCAAACACCTATGTAGTTCCTTCAACGCCATCATAGGTAACATGGAGTGATACGTGCCAGTTTCAAGGGCTTCTACCTCAGTTGTAGGAAAAGTAGTTATTCAACCTTCATTTTGCAAAGCTCTATCCAATTTACACAATTTAGGTCTTCTCCCCTCTTATTGCACCATGTATAGAATATCCCTAGTAGTGATATCCTCTAGATGTAGCATGTAGATGCAATTGTCAAAATCATTAACATCTGTGCTATTATATATGGTCTGCACCACCTTGTTTTTCTCTAGCATACCTCACAACATTCAAGTCCCACATTATGAGCCAAGGTTGATGTCCAATGTGAGCACCATCCTGTACCAATTGCTGCCGTTAAAGTTGCCTCCTATCTCCCTCATTATTACCTTGTACACAGGAAAGAGAGAAGTCTCGAGTTTGCTCCTTATATTGTACTTTGCCAGCAATAAGCAGAGAAGAGATGTCATAATGTCTAATATATGACGACCAAGTATAGAACCACTGGAACACTCATTTGACCAAAAATCTCGGAATCAAGAAGGGAAAGCCAAAGCTAACGCTAATATAAGAACAACCTTTGTGGCATTGACGGAGAAAAATTTCGAGACGCCCTTATATGACAATAATTTTGGAGCTACCAACAAGAGAGCGATTGAACAAGGTTGCTTTGATATGCAAGAGCTAATCGTGAATCACGACGATTATGGAAGCTTGTTGGTTTTCTGGTGACGACTCTAACCTAAGCACACCTAGTTTGGTGGAACTTTTTGATCAGTATTCTCCTGATTTTGTTTCGAATCACTGATATGTAGATTTGGTTGGGTGCTTAATTAGTAGCATTGTATGTTGGCTCTAGTGTTATACATACTTGGTTATTAGGTTGTTGCACTCTTAAGTAGCCTATCATACTTTCAAGGCTTGCATATATTTTCCGAGGTTAAGTTGTAAAAATATCAGCAAAACCGGTGCAAAAATCAACCAACCAAGGCAGACAAAGTACATCCAATTCAGTTCTTATAAAGGTACGTAACATACCAAAAATAATTCTTTAGCGCATCCGCATTCCTTTTTTTTTTTTTTTTTTGTAAAGGGAAGTCATCAATTCGCTCCAAATAAAAATTACCATAGTTCAAACTTACTATTCATGAAAGCGAGAATGAGATAATATTAATTGCTTCCCTGTTTTGTCTAATTCTTATGACTGTATTGATCATAAGAATGAAGACAAATGAAGTGAGCTTGCGACTTTTTAGAGTTCACGGAGGGCATCAAATGTTTAGCCACAAACTTTATCAAAACGATTGCTTCTACGAGCTCTGCAGCAGCGTCGTCGTCTCTTTCAAAGAGAAAAAAGTCATTTAATCCATTTTTGTTAGTCTTTACGAAGGATTAATATTCTGAACATTACGAGCTTTGTAGTTATGACCGAAATTGGTACTGTAATCAAGATGTATTCTTTAATTAGCTTCACACAATTCATTTATTCCTAAGTTGAATTGATTTAAAAATTTAAACAAAACTGAGGCCAAGATCTTAGGTTTGAGATGTGAAAAGTTGTAGGCGTTCTATAGGGAGTTCATACGATACTCTATCTTGCCTCATTTGATATAAAAGTGGGTTATCCTTTTCTTTCTTAATACGTAAATAAAGTAGGCCTGAGTTCAGTAAGTTGGTCTCATAAATAACTGATTTAATTTGAGTCCTGAAGATAGTTGAACTCCTAATCTTAGGCGGCAAAGGATTAGGTTGAGTACTGGCTTATTTCGGAATAGGGTTCCAGGATTGTCTATAAATACAGCACGGTCCCCCTCACTGTTTTTTTCATTGTTTCTGTGAGCCTTCGTGACAAAGTAACTCCATGGCAGTACGAAATCGTGAGACTTCAGGCGGCAGCGGGGTCGACCATGACCGCAAGAAGAAAAGGCCCAGGGAGATAACAAAGGAGGAAATCGTTCAGTATCTGTCAAAGAGAGCTGAGAAAGTAAGTAAGAAACTGAAACTGAACGATCCTCTGTTTTTCTGGGCAAAGAAAGTTGAACGGGACGTTTACCAACACGGGTTGCGACCACACACAATCTTCTCGGTGGAAGCCGAGAAGAAGAGACAGAGAGAAAGGTTGGCTGAGGCTGAGAAGTTGAAAAGGAGAAGACAGGAAAGGGGAGTTGAGAAGGCACTGCGTCGCGAAGAGGGGGCCTTGGTGGCCCGAGCACGTGCTCGCGCTGAACCCGATCCACAAGATGATGATTTTGATTTGGAGAAGAAAGAGGAAGATGTTGATCGTCTTGCTCAGAGTAAAACTAGGTCAGACAGCGCGTCGCGAGAAGCAACTAATGCACAAGAACTAGGCCTTGATTCGGACTTGGAGATGGAGGAAGGTTATTTGGTATTGGGTCCAAGGGATGAAGTTAATATCATCAAACAAGCGGCAGAGACAGAATTGAAAAAGCCAAGATACTTCAGCCGTGTTCATACAGGATATGAGTGGAACAAGTACAACCGGATTCATTACGATCACCAAAGTCCCCCGCCGAAGCAAGTTAGAGGCTATAAATTCGATGTGTATTATCCTGGTCTTGTTGGCACCGGCACGAAGAAAGCTGCTCCCACTTATACGATTGAAAAGGATGGGGAAAGCCATGGAACGTGCATTATTAGGTTCAGTGCTGGAAAACAATATCAAGAGTTGGCATTCCGCATCATCAACGAAGAATGGGACTATTCTCCCAAGAGAGGCTTCAAGTCCGCCTTCGATAATGGCACGCTCCACTTGTATTTTAATTTCGAAAGGTGCCGTTATCGCCGGTGATGCTTTCAAGATCAACCTTTTTTAGTTTGGCCTGTACTGATTGTAATTACATAAACCTTTTTCCTAATGCTCGTAGTTACATATTAAAGTCAATCAGTACCAAGTTTATTGAAATTCTGATTCCTGCTCCCTGATATTTTTTCCACATGGACTTAGTAATCTGCTACTGTCGTCACTAGTTATTTGTCTTTGGATCCAACATCAGTATTCAAACACTCAATATCTTCATGTACTGCAACTGTTGTGAATCTATATGTGGTACTAAGAAACAACATTACTAACAGCAGTAGTCATCGCCAAATCACTAGCGGTAGCCTTCCATATTTGCTGAGTTTTTTTTATGTCCATACACCTAAAGGATTGAGCAGTTGACAGGAAGCCACTCAAATTCCACAGGTTGTTCATAAGTCTTTCTTTCTTGTAATGCTGTCATTCTTTCTATCAATGAACAGAGGGGTTCCAATTGAGATCATAATCTTGCTCAGCATACGGCTAGACCAAAATGGCAGAGGCAAGTTGGGTAGCTTAATCCAGACAGGCACAGTCCTAATGTCGGTTTTTTTCCATGGGAAATTGTGGTGTCCAAGGTTTAACAATCACAGGATTGTTGTCAACAGACCAAGAACCATTTGCTAATACAGTCTTGGTGCTGTCCCTCAGCATTGTCAAATTTTACTAGATAGACCTCCGTTTTAAGCAGGCTTAGGGGAAGGGAGCCACATGTCCTCCATTTCCTCTCAAAAAAACCTTTCATGACATAAAACTGTGGCCGCACCCCAAAATCTCGATTAGGTTTAATAGCCATCGCATATTTTTTGACTGGCTTTATTTGGGCAGAGAGGTTTCAAAACCTTATGTAAAAGATGAGCTAGTGGAGGCTCTCAGCTCATGGCCGTCCACGTGCTTCTTCATTTCGTATTGTTTTAGACGCCAGTTGACTTGCGACCTCTTTCTTGTTCTTAGTTTTCTTTACAAGATCAGTTGGCTAAAGGCCGTTTATGCACTTAAAACTTTTTAAGATGGTTCCATGCAAGGTAATTAGAAGTTTAGATAACACTATCTGGTACAGAGCCATAAAGCAACTGGTTGCCGGTTTAGGCTCGTTTGATTGTGTTTGTCTAGCTACATATAGCATAACTCTAATTTAGCAATTGAAGTATGGGGCCATGGACGTGGGCGCAAAATTGGTGCGACAGGTTGTAGAGAACTAGAGATGAAACTGATTTTATCTATTAACTTGATGTCCATATTGTTGGATTAGTACAGAGATGTAGGGGGTGAAGATAAATTTCTAGATAGAGTGTTTGGAGAGAGAGAAAGAGGGGGGGGGGGGAGGAGAGGAGAGAGGGAAGAATATTTAATTTGACTGAAGAAGTTTGGTCCCTTAACTCCAAAACGCATCGTTTGATATGCTTTTAGTGGGTTGGGTGACGTGGCATAATCTAGTGCATTCATTTGTGGGGATCCAGATCCTCTGCTATAGAGGGAATCTATAATATGGGTGTTGTGGTTCCAAATTTCAGCCGTAGAAATAGATCCAAAGGCCAGAGTGATGCCACATCACAAGGCCAAACTAAAAATGCTTAAAAATAATGGTTCAAATGTAACGGAGTGAGAAATTGTTCTAAAGGCTTCTAGGTTGTTCCTTCGTCTCCTATCTTACTTACAACACCAACCATTATTCATCTACCCCAAAAGCAGGTACTCAGACAGCTAAGTTTATGTTTGAACATTGATGTAGACCAATTATAAACCGGAGAGAAACTTAAAATTATAAGACCACATCCATGAACAAAGCACTTGATCCTTTCATTAAAGATGATAAGCCACCACCATTGAGCATTTTCTCGCCGGGGAGTCCCCTTATGATGGTAGGATGAGCAGCGGAGATGGGGCACTACAAAGCATGTTTTTGGTCACGATGAGGCTGCACTACTAGATTTCCAAATCTGTAACAAGCGTTTCCCAGCCGATGTTGGATGTGTTTCTACGGCCAAGATTGAAGGCACAACACCTTTGCTGTAGATTCCCCTACAACAAAGATTGGGGCGAGGCGAGGCGAAAGTCGGGTCTTATAAAAGTCCGTCGGACCGGGGATGGTATTCCTGTTCCTTAACTCGACGGCAGTGCGGGGCGGGGCAAAGTTGTCATAAGGATAACCGGGGCAGGTACATAATTCACAAGATCCGCACCTGACCCGCCCAATTGCCATCCATATGGAGATGTAACATTTCCACTTGATCAGTTAAACCTACCTTGTTCATGCAGTTAATATTCTCCATTTGTACATAATTCACCAACATATGACAACACCCTCTCGAGCCATAAATTTATACTATCTCAAGCTGATTCTTACAAATGAATTCAAAGAGATCCAATCTTTCCTGGCGTTGTCATTTACACATATCCCCACTATTGTGCTTTCCTCTCAGAGAGAGAGCTAGGCAAAAATTACGCTTCCCTTTCTCCACATCACTCTCTCTCTCTACCCTAATGTCGTCTCCATCACCACCTAGTTTCTCCGGCGTGCGGTAATGTGGTAATTTGAGTCTGTTGTTTAGCTAGGTTCGTGGGGGATCTTAGTGGCTTTGGGGGGCTGGATAGCCATCGTAGCTACGACGGTGGCACTCAATCAGGTTGTAAATCCATGGTTTTCGGCGTTGGAGCTCGGCTGGAGGATGTTGCTAGGGGTAAGCTGCTGGATTTTCGGGGGAAGAGGGGCTCTGCGATTGTGTTGTGGTGGATTTTGGGAGTTGGGTTTTGGCTGTTGGATTTGTGATTAGCTACTTTGTCGCAGTTTGGTGTTAGGATGGTGAGTCTAGGGTTACGCTTTGTTCTTCTAGGGTTTGTTTCCCCCTCCCCCCTAGTTGATTCTCCCTCCCCCTTCCCTAGAAAGGTTTTACGGGTTACTGTTGGGTTTAGGTTTGCGAGTAGCTGATTGGATCTCATCGGTGATTTTGAGGGACCTCGATTGCCTGAGCTTTTGAAGATAAGAGGCCTCGATTTGCTAATGATGGTGATTTCAGTGGTTATGACCAGTTCTTCTATTGGGTTCAGTGGACAGTCAGTGGTTGTGTAGGGCTTCAATTTCGTTATGGGTTTTTTTTAGGATTGACGGCGGTGAGATGGCTGGCGATGGCAGACTTTTCCGGCGCCGGCATGGATGCATGAGGAATCATTGCTACGTTGCAGTGACGGGGCATGTGTCAGCTGTTTGGGCTTGTGGTGGCATTTTTTGCTAGTCTTTGTTGATTAGTTGTTAATTTTAGTATGTATATGTTTTTTTTAGTTTATAGTTATCTTGTTTTAATTAGGTTTTCTTTTGTTTATAGTTGTTTATTTGTAGTTAGTACTCCCTATAAGGAACACAAAAGAAACAAGGGAAAAAAAAGTTTATTTTTATCTTGTTTTTATTTTGGTTGCTCATTTGGATAGGGATGTCATCCAATTAGTCTGTTTTTTACCTTTTGGATACCTAATGTATATTCAGTCTCAAAACTATCATGGTATATATTTTTTACTTCTCTAAAAAAAAAAACATCTCCCCACTTTCTGCCTCACATGCACCATTTATCTCTTTTATTACTGCCCAACATGCGCTGGTATAGATAGGGCGGTAGGTTTCACGGGCAGGCTTATGAGGTGTAATTGGGGACCGAAAAAACATGAAAAATGATTGCTAAGATAAAAGAATTCACTAGGCTCATATTCACACAACACATGGAAAATTTAAGATATTAAATTTAGAAGTCGGTCATCAAGGCTTCACAATAAAGAGCAACATAAACTTTAGAAAAATAACTTTTTTAATGTGTATTAAGCTATTGTCAAAGCGGAACTCAATATTCGTTATAGTCGCGAAAGTCATCAACGATCAAGTGTCTTTCTCAATGTGCACAATCAAAGAATACATAAGAAAATTAATGTGCATAACGCTAAATAAACGTTCAATGGCATAATTGATCACTCACTTTGAGTACTAAATATAATTTCACTATTCATAATATTTATACAAATTGACAAGTTTAGTCAACAACAAACTACTAATCTTGCATAAAAGAAACTAACATGTATAAATATGTTGTTAATATGATTATAAACTATATAATGACCATAATACATTTATAAATTGATATAGTATAAGAATTTTTAATCTAGAGAGAGATTTGTACAATTAAAACGATAAAAATAAAATAAGCAAACTAAGTTTATTCCAGTATTGTTTGTTTGTAATTTAGAGACTTGAGAGAATGAAGGTGGAGCAGGAGAAAGACGAAACTGACTTGTATGTGGGTGGCACAAAAGCCTAACAGAAAGAAAATCCTAGTTTCAATGTTGCAATATAGTGACATTTTCTTAATTATATCAAAGTTGGTAACAATTAATAAAGAATATAAAAAGATGCAAAATTTTTGGGCCCTGTCAGGTTTTATAAATGTTTATTGATTTCCTCTCAACTACAGGTAAATAATAAATGGGCAATGCAAATATTCGAGAACTCCTCTTGTAAGGTCTTATCAGGGTTTGTTGCTGCTTAAATCTTGGTCGGGAACCACAGCCGGGAAATAGACCTGCAAAATATAACACAGAGTGACCACTGGGGATGTTCCGGTGGAGGATGCTCCGATGCTAAAGTCAGAACGTTGCTACAAGGGTAGAGCTCTGAATAGCATAAATGCACTGGACGTGCGAGTGTGTGAACTTGTCTGTGTACCTGAGGCTTTGCCCATGATATAGGCTTCTCCCAGAATCCTCCCTTCTTCAGGACTCTTCTTTGATAGGTCCTCAATGTATTAGAACCATGTTAGGACTCTTCTTTCAATAGTCGAGTCCTACAAGGCCTCTATCACATCTTTTAGAGCCTATCCTGATACAAACTCCTTAGTCGACTCGGAATCAACCACGCCACATGTCATTCCTTGGTTGGGTGGACATATTTAGCTATATCATAATGCCCCCTGAGGGAATTCACAGTATGTCATACTTGAACGGTCTGTTCAGGAGATCTGCTCGAGAGCTCTGGTCAGGAGCTTTGCTCCGAAAGCTTGGTCGGGAAGCCTGGTCGGGAGACCTGGTCGGGAGATCTGCTCGGGAGCTCTAGTCGGGAGACCTGGTCGGGAGATCTTCTCAGGAGCTCTGGTCGGGAGATCTTCTCAGGAGCTCTGGTCGGGAGATCTTCTCAGGAGCTCTGGTCGGGAGATCTGCTCGGGAGATCTGGTCGGGAATGAATCTTGTGCTCTAAGCACTGGAATGATCCTGCTTGGGCACTCTGAAGTCTTGCTCGGGCATGTACGTGTGCTTGAGCACTCCGAAGTCCTGCTCTGGCTGTCTGCTCTGGCATGGACTTGTGCTTGAGCACCCTCTGAAGTCCTGCTCGGGCATGGACTTATGCTTGAGCATTCTGAAGTCTGCTCGGGCATGGACTTGTGCTTGAGCATTCTGAAGTCCTGCTTGGGCTGTCTGCTCGGGCATGGACTTGTGCTTGAGCACCCTCTAAAGTCCTGCTCGAGCAATCTGCTCGGGCATGGACTTGTGCTTGAGCACTCCGAAGTCCTTCTCGGGATGTCTGCTCGGACAGTCTGCTAAGGCATGGACTTGTGCTTGAGCACTCTGAAGTTTGCTCGGGCATGGACCTGTGCTTAAGCACTTCAAAGTCCTGCTTGGGCATGGACTTGTGCTTGATCACTCCGAAGTCCTGCTCGGGCATGGACTTGTGCTTGAGCACTCCGAAGTCCTGCTCGGGCTCTCTGCTCGGGCATGGACTTGTGCTTGAGCACTCTGAAGTCTGCTCGGGCATGGACTTGTGCTTGAGCACTCCGAAGTCCTGCTCGGGCTCTATGCTCGGGCACTATGCTCGGACAGTCTGCTCACTGCTCGGGCATAGACCTGTGCTTGAGCACTCTGAAGTCCTGCTCGGGCTGTCTGCTCGGGCATGGACCTGTGCTTGAGCACTCCAAAGTCCTGCTCGGGCTGTCTGCTCGGGCATGGACTTGTGCTTAAGCACTCTGAAGTCCTGCTCGGGCTCTCTGCTCAGGCAGTCTGCTTGGGCATGGACTTGTGTTTGAGCACTCCGAAGTCCTGCTCGGGCTGTCTGCTCAGGCATGGACTTGTGCTTGGGCACTTTGAAGTCTGCTCGGGCATGAACCTTGTGCTTGAGCACCTAGATGGTACTGCTCCGGTAGTCTGCTCGAGCACGCACTTGTGCTCAGGCTGTCTGCTCGGGCAATCTGCTCGGGCACGGACCTCGTCATCTCGCCACGTGGCAGGGTCTTTATGGTATCTTACAACCCCAAGCTTCTAGGGAAGCACGCATGTGTAACGGTCCTTTTACCGCTAAACTAAGGCGGTTACTATTTGAATTTCAAAACTTAATGCTCCGGGAATCACGCAAGACAGGTGCATTAAATGTTGCCGCCCTTTCAGGGACGGTTATTCACGCCCCTTCTATATATTTGGGCTCCTCTTTTCATTTTGCCCCTTGCTATTCATTTTCTCCGTGTTCGGCTCAATCTCGGCAAGTAAGTTCCTCTTTACCTCCCTTTTGTTTGGCGCATATCTATTTTTCATTAGTAGTTCTTGTTTTTATAACTCCCAATAGAAGATGTCCTCAACATCGTCAAGTAGTTCTTCGTCGTTCGCGACTAGTTCAACAGAAAACACTTTAGAAAGTAATTCCGAAAGTAGATCTTCATAAGTAGGTACTTCGACCCTTAGGAGTCAAGTAGGAACCTCTGCTCCTCAGGCCAGCACTTCGATACCCCGTGGAGATGCTCTCGGGGATATCAAGGACGAAACTGAAGACAAATTTGATGAAGACACTTGGTTTACCTCGGATGAGAAGAGGAACAAGATGACAAGATAGAGCATAATGGAGCTTTTGGAAGAATTTCCCTTGCCTCCTCCCTTCTCTGCTCGGGTTTCTGCACTCCAAGAACCTGCCAACTATGGCACGGATTTGGAGACCTGTGTCTATGAGGTTCAGATACAATTTGGCTATATAATTCTGATGCACCCATTTGCTATCGCTTTTTTCAACTATTATAAAATGGCGCCAGGTCAACTTGTGCCCAATGGGTGGAGAAAACTTGTTGGCTTGATCTACCTTGTGCAGACTTCAGGATATCCAGTGACGGTCCATGACTTTATGAGGCTATACCTTGAAGTGTGCTTTATAAAGAATGTGGCCAAAAGTGTTGGCTTGTATTATATTCACAACCGGGTTAAAAGGATCAAGGGGGGTCCAAAATCCAACAAAGGTTGGCACTCCCGGTATTTCTTCATACAGCGGCCTAGCGGAAAATGGGAGTTCCCCAGAAAGTGGAACGGTTTTTGTAAAGATTATGAAAGAAAGGCTTTCTTGCTCCCAATGTTACCACAATATAAAAAGGAGGGGTGGTCTCAATATTGATGAACCCCTTACCGATCAGGAGATGCGGCATGCGGGACTCATTCCTCCTGCCCCCACTATACCAGTTCCTCCAACCCCTGTCATAGAGTCTCGGGTTGTTTTGGGGGGTAGGACTCGAGGATTTGCAGCAGGGATGTCGTCTTCTAGGACTCCGAGTCTAGGTAGAGTCTGAAGCTATGTTCATATATTCTTCCCCTTTCTGATTGAGAATGCGTTATCTAACTCTGTTCTTTTACAGAAATGGCTGGCAAAGGTGAAGGCACAAAATGAGACTTTTTAGGTTTGTTGCAGAGGGCTTCCAAGGGAAAAAGGAAGGATGGCACAGGGGAAGGTTCTTCTCCCGTTATTAAGAGGCCCCGCGCTCCCACTCCTCCAGTTCCTCAGGTTGTGATCGAGGACCTTCCTATTGACAAGGACCCAATTTTTCGTCCTAGATGGACGATTAAAAGAGGTGATTCAGGAATGCCAAGCTCGCATGTCTCGACTCAGCACTTAGCTTATGGGGTGTTACCAAGCGACAAACTCATTCTGGAGAATCAGCCTCATGAAGCCTTTGCCATGGCCCACGTCCAAGCTGCTTACAATGTAACTTGAGTTACTTTATCCTTTCAGAGTTCTCAACTAAACTCTTACGCCCTTTAAAAATATAATCGTCTTTATCTTTCTTCTCTTTTCAGGCGTACTGCTATAGCAACCAGATGCAGGACAGGTTCACTATGGCGATGGACGTGGCCCGTAATGCTGAGACCGAAAAGAGAGCGGCCGTAAGCAAAGCTGACAAGCTCGATAAAGAGGTTAAGGACCTTAAGACGGAGAATACATATATGCTTACTAAGCTCGGTCGTCTGGAAAAGAGGTGCGAGAAGTTAAGGCATGAGAAGGCCGAAGTCGGGAACAATGTTATTCAAGCGTTCCTTGATGGCACCGCGGGGGAAGAGTGGCTTCGAAAACGAACAGAAGATGGACTTTCTATTTTCCAGGAGGGTTTTCAGAAAGCCAAGGAACTGACAATGGCCAAATATCCCAGCCTTTTCCTTGATGATGTTATAGTGCCCACTTTTGAGTCACCGTCTGGGGAGACTACCGCGCCTACCGAAGCTGGAGATGCAATTTCTCTGGGGGAGAAAAGCATTCAATCTGGGAACGCTCATACATCTTAGGACATCTTATCTTTGCTCCCCTGTTTTGCAACTCCCATCTAATGTACCCCCAGTACTTTTATCGCCCCCAGGGGCTTTTTAATGGATATGTTTTTCCTCATCCCTTGGAAGGATGTGCTTTATTTTTTGCAATTGTGTTGTTATCTTTCGCATCTGGCATTGTTTTTAATTTGACGCGAACCCTTATCGTCAACTAAGGGCTGGCAAAGAAGCCTCGCACTCTCGCTTGGCTGGATTTTGAATTAACAAAATAAGGTGGGGCGACGATCCCCCACTTGGTTTTGCCATTTCTCGGGCTAGAACAAAAGTGTAGACCGTGTCAGGTAAGGTTTGTGTCTTACCCTATCACATTGGGTAATATTTGCTTGAGCAACCATTCGTGGTTTTGCTGTTCAGGTAGTCCGCTCGGGCAGTCTGCTCGGGCATTAAATGGATATTTTTCTTGGGAACATAAATAACTTCATCTGAATTAAAGCACACTATCGCGCTGATGTGAAGAATGACTTTTTCGACCAATGAAAAAGATAACATACTAAGATAAAAATAAATGGTCTATTTCAAATTGAAAGAGACCGATTACAATGGGAATTATGTGTCAATGATATTCTCATATACCCTTCCCCCCAAATAGGAAGTGTCTTGTTATTTGCACAAGACACTACTGATAGTACCGTTTTAAGTTTTAGGCATTCCAAGTTCGTGGGATTGCTTCTCCTGAAAGTGTTTCTAATGAGTAAGCGCCTGGTCTAAGAACTTTTGATACTTTGTAAGGTCCTTCCCAGTTCAGCGACAACTTCCCGATGGCGGCCCTTAGATCCGAAACTTCCAACCTTCTGAGGACTAGGTCGCCAACTCGAAATATTCTCATTCGAACCCTTCGATTGTAGTGCCGTGCAACTCTCTGTTTCGTTGAAATTACTCGATCCAGGGCTTAGGCGCGTACCTCGTCTAATAGATCTAGATTTCTTCGAAGGTTTGTTTCATTCTCTGCCTCCAAAAACTGTAACACTCGAACTGTAGGAAGGCCTACTTCCACGGGTAGCAGTGCCTCTGTCCCAAAACACAATAGAAATGGGGTTTCGTCTGTCACAGAGTGGGGTGTTGTGCGGTATGCCCAAAGTACCTTCGAAAGTTCGTTTACCCATGCTCCCTTAGCATCGTCCAGCTTTCTTTTCAACCCTTGAAGTATAGAACGATTCATGTTTTCTGTTTGCCCATTTGATTGGGGATGAGCGATCGATGTGAAACGGAGGTCGATGGAAAGGCCTTCACAAAAGCTTCGAAAGTTGGAATTGTCAAATTGTTTCCCATTATCGGTGATCAGAACCTTGGGGACCCAAAGCGGCAAACGAAACTCTTCCAGAAGAACTCCTCACACTTTGACACTGTTATGGTGGCCAGTGGTTCAGCCTTAGTCCACTTTGTGAAGTAGTCGATGGCGACTATCACAAAACATCATTGCCTCGTAGACATCGGGAATGGACGTAAAATATCCATTCCCCACATCGCGAATGGGATCGGGGAAGTCAAGATATTGAGGGGAACCGTCGGCGTGTGTGAGAGCGGGGCAAATTTTTAACATTGGTCACACTTTTTCGTGAAGTTAATCACGTCCTTCTACATTATTGGCCAGTAGTAGCCTTACCTCAAGATCTTGTGTGCCAGGTTTCTTCTGCCCGAATGTTGCCCGCAAATACCTTCATGAACTTCTCGCAACGCATAAGCCACTTCTTTAGGGCTCAGGCACTTAAGGTACGACAGACTAAAGGACTTCTTGTACAGCACCCCATCTACGAGAGCAAACCGAGCAGCTTTAGCACGCAGGTTGCGTGCTTCACTTCGCTCTGGAGGTAACGTCCCCGAGATGAGGTACTGAACAATTGGGTCCATCCAACAAATTCATGTTCCACTACATCAATCTCCTTTAAGGGCTGGATACTTCTCTCTCGAAGGAACTCAATGTATAAGGCTCGGGAAAACTCCGAAATGTCTGTGGATGTTAGCCTTGAGAGCGAGTCCGCTTGGGCATTTTGGTCCCTCAGTATGGGGCGGATGGCAAAGTTTTTGAACTTAGCGGCCTCAACCTTCACAGCTTGGAGATACTGGGCCACTCTATCGTCTCTCGCTTCGTACTCACCCAAGATGTGATTCACCACCAACTGAGAGTCGATGTGGACTAAAAGAGAATCGACTCTTAATGAGTGTGCCTGTTAGCACATTTGTATTATTCATAGAGGACTCTTATCCATTATCTCTATCTTGTATTCTTATCTCTATCTTGTAGCTAGTTTATAGCCATAGTATACTACTCTTATGTTCTATAAATTGTACTCAGGAAAATACATTTAATATAATCAGAATCTTTTCCAAATGCCCTAAGTTTCTACATGGTATCAGAGCCTATACCGATCATCTAAATCCTTTTTTCTTTCACCATGGCGTCATCTTCTTCAACCTCCATTGTTGCTGCCACCGGTTCCTCTTTGGTCACCTCCACTCACACTTTTTCTGTTAAACTTACCTCCAAGAATTACGTGGCTTGGAAAACTCAATTTCTACCCATCTTAAATTACCAAAATCTTCATGGACACATCGATGGTGCCTCATCTCCTCCTCCCAAAACTGTTGTCTCACCTACTGCTGAAAATCTGCTTATTCCTAATCCGGAATATGAAGCTTGGTTCAAAAAGGATCAACTTCTTTTATCGTGGTTATTCTCCTCGCTTATCGAAGAAATCTTTCCATATATTATTGGCCTCTCTACTTCCCAAGAAGTTTGGACTACATTGGCTCACTCCTTTGGTTCAGTCTCACAAAATCGTCAACTACAACTCTACATTGAATTACAAGAGCTGAAGAAGAACGACTTGTCCATCTCTGAATATTTGAACAAGGCTAAGTCCTTATCTGATGAGCTTAGCGCTGTGGGAAAACCGGTATCTCCTGCTGAATTTAATGCAATTATTTACCACAAGATCGGTTCCGACTATCATAGCATAATTACAGCTCTCAATCTTCGCCAAGAATCCGTTTCCTTTTATGAGCTGCATGGTCAATTGGTGGCTCATGAAATTCTGCTCAAGCACTCCTTGACTCCCATGGCAAACATCGTTCTCAAAGGCTCACCGCCCCTTCTTCCTACACCACCATTCTCTTCCACTTTTAGGCCTCGTACCAACTCGTAATACAATAACCAGCCCAGCAACAACTATGGGCGGCGCAATCGGGGTCCTTGCCAAATTTGTGGTTTGACTAACCATATTGCTCTCACTTGTCGCAGTCGCTATGTTCCAAGGCAGCAAAATCAGTCTCCTCGCAACAACAATTTTTCGAACCGCAATTTCAATGCTTTTGCAAATTATTCTAATGTTGCGCCACCTCTCAATTGGTTTCCCGATACTGCAGCCAATTATCATCTTACCCCTGATGTCAATGCTTTGAATGCTGTAAATGAGTATATGGGTATTAACTCCATGTTGGAAATGGCCAAGGATTGCAAATAACTCATAGTGGTAATGCATCTATTCACTCTAACACTCGCAAGCTTGATTTACGTAATGTTTTATGCGTTCCAAAAATTGTTAAAAACGTTCTTTTCGTTCAAAGATTTACAACTGATAACTCTTGTTTCTTTGAATTTTGGCCTAACCATTTTGTGATCAAGGATCAGCGCACCAAGAAGGTGTTGATGGAAGGGCCAAATGAAGCTGGAATTTACTTGTTGCGTCAACCGAAGGTAGCTATGGCAGCTTTGGTACCCTTTCTTGATGATTGGCACATGCGGCTAGGGCACTCCAATATTCAAAAATTAAATTCTTTGGTTAGGAATAATTTTGTAGTTAGTTCTTCATCAACTATCTCTCCTTGTTCTAGTTGTTTAATGGGCAAGATGTCTCGATTGACATTAGCTTCTATTGATCATCGTAGTTCAAAACCTTTTGATATTATTCATTCTGATGTTTGGGGACTTGCCCATGTTTTATCTCATTTAGGACATCGTTATTTTGTGTTATTTTTTTATGATTATTCCCGTTTTACGCGGGTCTATTTTTTAAAGAATAAGGGTGATGTTTACTCGGTTTACTTGAACTTTGAAAAGTTAATTGAAAGGCAATTTAGCACTCATATCAAAACTTTTCATTCTGATTGGGGCGGGGAATTTCAAAAATTACACCACCATTTCCAGCTCAAAGGTATTACTCATCGCATTGCATGTCCTTATACCCATGAGCAAAACGGTGTTGCCGAACGCAAAATTCGACATCTTGTCAAAACTACGTTAAGGCTTCTTGCTCATGCCCATTTGCCATTCAAATTTTGGAACTATTCTTTGGAACAAAGTGCCATAATTATCAGTGTTCTACCCAGTAATATCATCAAAAATCAATCGCCTTATCAATTACTTTTTCAAAAGCCCCCAAATTATTTAGCTTTCAAACCTTTTGGATGTGCCATTTTTCCATGGTTGCGACCTTATAATTCTCAAAATTTTCAATTCCGTACTCAAAAATGCATTTATCTTAGCCATAGTCCCACCCATTCTGCATATCGTTGTTTTGATAAATTCAAAGGTCGAATTTATTTAGCTAGGCATGCCAGGTTTCATGAGCATGATTTTTCGTATGATGCTACCCACCAATCATCTCCATCTGCTGCTGTGTCTACTCCTTGGTTGAGCCTCTCTCATTACGTCTCTCACTTGGACAGTCCATCAATATCATGTTTGTCTCCTTCTCCCACTTATTCTCCTCAATCTCCTTATCCTATTCTTTCTCCATCCCCAACTTCTTCTTCTCATTCGTCCACCTCATCCCCTACTAACTCCAAAACTCCTTCGTCCACCTTCACTCCTAACCTCATCCAACCACTTTCTACCACATCACCACAATCTCCTTCATCTCATTCTCCTATTTTATCCCACCGCCAGCCACAATTATCTTCCTCAATTCAAGGCTTAAATTTAGTTGTTGACCTCACAAACTCTTCAAACTCATGCCTACCTACTGATCCCATCTCTCCACCCCGCACACATACCATGACTCTACGCCCCTCCACCATGACCAAACGACAAGCCAACCTTGCCCAAACCAGCCCCACCTTTCTATACATAGAACCCAAAACTGTAACTCAAGCTAAAAAATGTCAAGAGTGGCGTGATGCTATGCAGCATGAATTAAATGCACTCCTTCAAAATCACACATGGCAGTTAGTTCCTCGCCCTTCACACAAGAATATTATTGGGCATAAATGGGTCTTTCGTATAAAAAAAAATAAGATGGTACGATTGATCGCTACAAGTCTCGTTTGGGGGCCAAAGGGTATGCTCAGCAATCCAGTGTTGATTATCAGGAGACTTTCTCTCCCGTTGTAAAGTTCACAACCATTCGCAGTGTTCTTACATTGGCCACTGTTCAGAATTGGCCTATTCGTCAAATTGATATATCCAATGCTTTCTTGCATGGATATTTGGCAGATGAAAATTATATGGAGCAACCAATGGGATATGCTCACAAGGATTTTCCCACTCATGTTTGCAAGCTTCAACGTTCTCTTTATGGCTTAAAACAAGCCCCACGTGTTTGGTTTCATCGTCTATCTGATTTCCTTGTTCGATTGGGTTTTGTTCCATCCAAAGCTGATAGTTCTTTATTCATTCTTCGCAAGGGCCGTATTCAATTTTATATCTTAGTCTATGTCGATGACATAGTCCTTACCTGTTCTGATCATGCGAAGATGGAGTGGTTTCTTCACCACGTTAAATTGGCTTTTCCGGTCCGTGATCTTGGACCTCTTCACTATTTTTTGGGGATACAAGTTAAACAGCTTTTGGATGGCATTCTTCTTACCCAAGAAAAGTATTTTTAAGACTTGCTTAAGGAAACCCACATGGGTACCTCCAAGCTGTGCTCCACTCCTTTAGCCGTCTCACCACCTTTGAGTAAAACCATGGGTGTTTACTTGCCTCATCCTGAACAATATCGGCAAGTCATCGGGGCTCTTCAGTATCTCACTCTCACACGGCCTGACATAGCTTTTGCTGTTAATCGCTCAATTTATGCATTGTGCAACTGATGTCCATTGGCAAGCGGCAAAGCACTTACTTCGTTACCTACGTGGGACTTCGGCTATGGGCTTATTCATTACAAAGCATTCCTCTCTTCAGTTACAATGTTTTTCAGATAGTGATTGGGTAGGGTGTCCTGATGATCGTCGTTCTACGGGAGGATACTTGGTTTATTTGGGCAAGAATCTTATTTCTTGGTCTTCTAAGAAGCAGCCCACGGTGGCACGAAGCTCTTCTGAAAGTGAGTATAAGGTGATTGCAAATGTCACTGCTGAAATTATGTGGATTGGTTCTTTATTGTATGAACTTGGTGTTCCCAAGGCTCTACCTGCCTTATTGTGGTGCGACAATATTGGTGCAATTTATTTGTCTAGCAATCCTATTTTTCATGCTCGCACCAAGCATGTGGAGCTTGGGAACCTTGGTCGTTCGTTTTATTTCTAGTGCTGATCAATTGGCAGATATCATGACAAAGCCCCTTGGCACTCGTCCTTTTCATGCCTTGCGGCACAAGCTTCGGCTTCATCAAATTTCACCATCAGCTTGAGGGGGGGTGTTAGCACATTTGTATTATTCATATAGGACTTTTCTCCCTTATCTCTATCTTGTATTCTTATCTCTATCTTGTAGCTAGTTTATAGCCATAGTATACTACTCTTATGTTCTAGAAATTGTAGCTAGTTTATAGCCATAATATAATTAGAATATTTTCCAAATACCCTAAGTTTCTACAGTGCCAACCTTATTCCCGCTAAGAGTGCTTCATATTCAGCTTCGTTGTTTGACGCCTGAAAGTCGAAGCGAAGGGCGTATTCAATCACGAACTTTTCTGGGCTAATAAGTATGAGCCCAGCTCCATTGCCCCCTACCTTAGACGAGCCATCGACATAAAGAAGCCACGGGTCTGAGACTTCTGAGAGAATTAACAGTGGGGGGTCTTCTGGCACCGTGCATTCGACAACAAAGTCTGACAAGATTGGGCCTTAATCGCCGTACGAGGTTTGTACTTGATGTCAAACTCTCCCAGCTCTACCGACCAGTTAATCAATCTTCCCAAGGCGTCAGGGTTTTGGAGAACTTTCCCCAATGGTTGGTCAGTCAAAACAATGATGGTATGTGACTGGAAGTATGGCCGCAGTTTTCTCGCCGATGTGACGAGGGTAAGGGCCACCTTGTCAATTCGAGGATACCTCGTCTCCACGTCTTGAAGCACCTTACTTACATAGCAAACAGGCTTTTGCTTGTCTTCCTCTTCCCGAATTAAAATCGTGCTTACTGCAACCTCACTAACTATAGGTAAAGAAACAAATTCTCACCAGTGATTGGTTTAGTAAGGAGAGGTTGGGATGACAAGTAGTGTTTTAACTCTTCAAATGACTTATGGCATTCTTCAGTCCACACAAAATCACTCGCCTTTCGGATGGCCCTGAAGAAGGGTAGGCACCTTTCCGTGGATTTGGACATGAATCGCCCCAATGCAGCGACTCTTCCTGTGAGCTCTTGAACCTGTTTGATTGTTTTGGGCGGCTTCATGGCATGAATAGTGCCTATCTTTTCTGGGTTGGCCTCGAAGCCACGCTGGGAAACCATGAATCCCAAAAACTTTTCTGAGGCTACGCCAAACGCACACTTGAGCGGGTTTAGCTTTATCCTATAAGCTCTCAGTATGTCAAAGGTTTCCTTCAGGTCCTTTACATGAGCCTTAGCTTCCATGCTTTTCACCAGCATGTCGTCCACATATACCTCCATATTTTTCCCGATTGAATCGCGGAAGATCATATTGACTAGGCGTTGGTATGTCACCCCCGCGTTCTTGAGTCCGAAGGGCATCACTTTATAGCAGTATAGTCCCCGTTCTGTATTAAAGAAAGTCTTGGGAATATCGTCTTCGAACATCCTGATCTGGTTGTAACCGGAATATGCATCCATGAAGCTCAGTAGCTCATGACCTGAAGTAGCATCAATTAGGATATCGATTCGAGGGAGCGGGTAACTATCTTTTGGACAGGCCTTGTTGAGGTCGGTGAAGTCGATTCATATGCTCCAACGGTCGCCCGACTTAGGTACCATCACGACATTGGCGATCCACTCAGGGTATGATATCTCTTTAATGAATCTGGCTGCCAACAACTTGTCGACTTCTTCCTCAATCTTCACTTGCCTTCAGGAGCGAAGGTCCTCTTCTTTTGTTTGACTAGCTTCTTGAGCGGGTCCACAATCAGTTTATGAGTGATTACTTCGGGATCAATCCCGGGCATATCTGATGTTGTCCAAGCGAAGATGTCCGAGTAGCTTCGTAATAAGTCTACAAGCTTGAGCTTGAGGTCGTCTGCCAGACATGTTCCAATCCTTACTGTCTTTTCTTGGTTCCCCGGATATAACTCGATATCCATGACGTCTTCAGCGGGCTTGCCTCTTTCGACTTTGGTCTCATCCCTCAAATCTTCAATCATGAGGGTTTCGTTGGCTTTGTTTCGGCATGACGCCATGTAGCACTGCCGAGCCACCACTTGGTCTCCTTGACTTCCCCAACTCCATTCTCCATAGGAAATTTCATTTTCATGTGGTATGTTGATACCACCACCCTTAATTGGTATAGCGCTGTTCGGCCCAGAATCGTATTATAGGCCGAAGAAACGCGTACCACCACGAAATCTAGCATCAACTTGGCTTGGGTCGGAGGGGCACCCACGGTCACTGGCAGTGCAATAATTCCCTCACAAATAACAGGGTAATTAGAAAAGCCGTAGATGGGCGTATTTATCTTCCGTAAACAGTCGGACGGGATGTTCATTTTTGAAATGCCTCATAAATAATTACCTCCGCTGAGCTCCCATTATCCACGAGGATTCTTTTCATATCAAAGTTTCCCACTCAAAGTGTAACTACCAGTGGGTCGTCATGGGGTGTTTTTGTGTCTTCCACATCCTCGTCAGAGAAGGATATTGTTGGGGCCGGTTCTACCTTTTTCTTTTTAGTCGACGGCCCCATAGTGGTGAGGACTTCTCTTGCGTAAGCTTTTTGTCCTTGCCCGGACGATCCTCTTGCGGCGACTCCTCCCGAGATAGTATTAATGATGCCCGCATTTTCTTGCACCTCTTCTCATCCTGCTAAGGGAGTGGCCTCCCTCCTTTCATATCTTTGGTTGACATACCTCCGCAAATGTCCGCGTTTGATAAGAGCCTCTATTGCACGCTTGAGCGATTTACAGTTGTCTGTGGTGTGGCCATGATCATTGTGGTAACGGCACCATAAGTTCTTATCCCTTTTACTGGGTGCGGACCTCATCTTGGCTGGCCTTTCTAACATTTCTTTATCCTTAATCTCGTGAAGGATCTATGACGGCTTGGCATTCAACAACGTCAAATTCTTCATGTCAAATAACTCCTTCGGACGTCGTTCATCTCTTCTTGAATGTTTGGGGCCTCGTCCTCCTCTTGGGCTGACTTCTTGGGTTTGCTTTCCAGGCTCTTGTCCGTTGTCGTCCCGGTGTCCCTTGTAGGTTTCCAAGTACTCTTCCGCCTAGATGTACTTGTTGGCCTTATCAAGCAAGGCACTCATATTCCCTGGGGGGTTCTTGTTTACAGCGAAAGCAAACTTAGAGGGAGGACGGATCCCACGTAAGAAGGCGGTGTACTTAACTGATTCGTCCAGATTGTCGATTTCTAGAGTCGCTGCATTGAAACGCCCTAAATAATGCGATACGGACTCGATTCTCTCTTGAACCACATTAAGGAGACTCGCCGAATTTTTCCTCCGAGTTCTGCTGCTCACGAAATGTTTTTGGAACAAATTGGAGAGTTGGGCAGGAATGGATTGACCTTGGGCAGAGAGATTTAAACCAAGCATGCGTCATTTTTCTCAGAGTGGTTGGGAAAGCACGGCACATAACGGCATCTGAAACCTGGAGTAACAGCATGTTCGTTTGAAATTGGTAGACATGCTCTCCCGGGTCCCCACTCCCATCATACAAGTCGCATTGTGGCATCCGAAAATTCGGAGGGAGTTTCACTTTTTCGATTGCCTTGGATAGGGGATACCCAGAATCTTCCCTTGGGGGAGTCGATTCTTTTGGGTGGGGCTCAGATACAGTCTTTCGAGAAGCTTGCTCATGAGAGGGGACTTCTCATTTGTCAGAGCGGCTTCGTCCTTGGGGACATCATTTTTTGCCCACCCAGTGTCGGCCTTGGGTCCTTTCATCTGGAATGGGGGACGAATTCGTGTTGTCCCTCATCGACGTCTCACGATGGAAACAGGAGCCACTTCTGGTGACGTGCTCTTTGGCTTCTGTTCTGGGCTGATAACTGGGATCAGCTTCTGATCTATATCTCTGACCGTAGCTTGACCTTGAGGTCAATCTAAGATGAAGATCGCTCGGGTCCAGATGCATCTGGTTGGTAGAAATCGTAGGGACCACCCCTTCAAGCTTTTTTCTGTAGGGTATTTACAACGCCCTTAAGTTCGTGGATTTCCCTTGTCAGATCCGCGTTCGGGGTGTTAAACAGCTTCCGGGTCAGGCGATGGCGTAGGTCCCCCCTTTTTAAAAGAGGGGTCGGGGAACGAGTCCCTTGGGAGCTGCCACTCGTCTTCGGGAGACCGAGGTCACATTAATCCAGTCGTTACTGGAATAATGTTGGGATGGTGTTGGCTGCCGGCCTCCTCGGCAAGAGCCACTCGATCTCGCTCGTCGATTCTGGATGGAGCGACTGATTGAAGGAGTGTCTGAAGATGATTGCCTGGCCATGTTCCCAGTCGGTCCCACGGATGGCGCCAAAATGTTGCTGCTTGAATATTGATTGGGAACCACAGCCAGAAAATGGACCTGCAAAATAAAACACGAAGTGACCGCCGGGGTGTTCCGACGGAGGAGGCTCCGATGCTAAAGTCAGAACGTTGCTACAAGGATAGAGCTCTGAATAGCAAAAATGCAGTGGACGTGCGAGTGTGTGAACTTGTCTGTGTACCTAAGGCTTTGCCCATGACATAGGCTCTTCCCAGAATCCTCCCTTCTTCAGGACTCTTCTTTGATAGGTCCTCGATGTATTAGAACTATGTTAGGACTCTTCTTTCAGTAGTCGAGTCCTACAAGACCTCTATCACCTATTTTAGAGCCTATCCTTATACAAACTCCTTAGTCGACTCGGAGTCAACCACACATCAGTGTCTTCTTCTCTTTTGATCCCATCTTCTAAGGCTACTGTATCTCCGGCGGGCCTAAAGTTTCTTACTATCCACTGTAAAATT
Source organism: Escallonia rubra (assembly GCA_033065855.1). Taxonomy (NCBI): domain Eukaryota; kingdom Viridiplantae; phylum Streptophyta; class Magnoliopsida; order Escalloniales; family Escalloniaceae; genus Escallonia; species Escallonia rubra. The sequence continues at coordinate 317,317 of JAVXUO010003049.1, read as the reverse complement.
TCTTGAATTCCTCATTAACAGCAGAAACAAAATAAATAAATAAATCGGGTTCCTCATTGGGCCTCTTAGCACCAGCAGTAAATCACCATGGAACTACTGGAATTTCCGTCCTTCTCAGTCCTCCTAGCATCCCTTCTGTTCTTGTTCATGGTTGTCAAGTTCTTGAAGAAGTCTAAATCGAAACTACCACCAGGGCCGACCGAGCTTCCTCTGATCGGAAACTTGCACCAGTTAGCCGGCTCAACACTGCCCCATCGTTCCTTAAGGGACCTAGCCCAAAAACATGGCCCACTTATGCACCTCAAACTCGGCGAGATTTCGGCCATCGTCATTTCCTCAGCAGAAGCAGCCGAAGCCGCCTTGAAAACGCACGAGCTCAGTTTCTCGCAACGCCCTATACTTGTCGCCGTTGATGTCATGGCGTACGGAGGTTCCGGTGTGGTGTTTTCGCCCTACGGGAAGTACTGGAGACAGCTGCGGAAAATCATTACTACGGAGCTACTAAGCGTCAAGCGGGTGAGATCGTTCAGATCGGTGCGAGAAGAGGAAGTGTGGAACTTTATTGATTCCATTTCCTCGTCGGCTGGACACAGCATAAATCTGACTGAGAAGATTTATAAGCTGACAAGTTGCATCACTTCGAGGGCTCTGTTTGGCAAAGAGTGCAAAGATGCGAGTAAGTTCGTCAAGGTGGTGACTGAAGGAAGCGAGTTGGGTGGTGGGTTTGACTTGCCTGAGTTGTTCCCTTCGCTCAAGTTTCTTCACTTCATTAGCAGCACCAAGCCTGCACTGCAGAAATTGCACACGAGGCTGGATAGGCTTCTTGATAACATCATCACGGAACATAAAAATAAAGGGGGCATCAAGAGTAAGTCATCTGCAGATGATGATCTTGTTGATATGCTTCTACATCTACTGGATCCCAATGATCTTGAGTTCCCTTTCACCACCACTGACATCAAAGCTATCATTTTGGTAAGTTCATTTTCAATATTTGAAAAGTGTTTTTTTTTTTTTTTTCTGAGTCATAGTATCTAGGTTTTCCTACTGATTATCAAGCGCAATTGATTTTCTCTGAGCGAGTCCTGCACTGCCGACTAATTTTAGATGTAATTATTCAGGATATCTTTGGAGCAGGGACAGATACTACGGCAAGAACAACAGAATGGGCAATGGCGGAATTGTTGAAACACCCAACAATAATGGAGAAGGCACAGGCTGAGGTGCGAAAAGTCCTTGAAGGCAAGAGTAAAATCTGCGAGGAAGACATTAAAGAACTAAACTACTTGAAATTTGTTATCAAGGAAACTTTAAGGCTACACCCGCCCGCTCCCTTGGCACCAAGAGAATCAAGAGAAACTTGTGAAATTGATGAATACGAGATTCCTATGAAAACCAAAGTCATCGTAAATCTGTGGGCAATAGGTAGAGATCCAAATCATTGGGAAGACGCCGATTGCTTCCGACCGGAGAGGTTTGATGGGTCTTCCATTGATTACAAGGGGACTAACTTCCAATACATCCCGTTTGGATCCGGTAGAAGGATGTGTCCTGGCATTTCATTTGGAATTTCAACCGTTGAATATCAACTTGCTTTGATGCTTTATCACTTCAATTGGGAACTCCCGGATGGGATGAAGCCCCAGGAGCTCAGCATGACTGAGGTGTTTGGTGCAACAGTGAAGAAAAAGGATCCTTTGTTCTTAACTGCCGCCCAGATGTCCTAAGACTGCGTTAAGGACAATTCCTAAACAAGGCATCAATGTTTATCTTTTACATGTACCTGGTTAACTTTCTCCAAGTTGTAATTTTGTTGTATTGTGCCTGTATGTTTTTATTTTGCCTTTCGAATCCAATGGCCAATAAACTATTCTAACGCCCGGAAACTCCGAGAGCTGGTCGGTTCACCAACTATCAAACCCAAGAGCAATTAAATATCCTTTAATATTCGACGCAACAAATGCATGATTTGAATTTCTAAATCGCGATTATAAGATTCATAAGTCGAGAACCAGATACGAAACTAGAAAAGCAAATAAATTAACTATCGAGGCTCCTGAGCCTCCTAAACAACTTCTTTGAATGACGAGATTAGAATCTTTGTCAACCTCTGGGGAAAGGAGGGTGGAGTGGAGCTCGAAAAGCCTAGTAATAAAAAAACTAAGGAGTTGCAAATGTACGACTAAAAACAACAATAGCAACTGATCGAATAAGAACAATCTTATATTTGAAAATTACCAAAGGGCAATCAAAGACACAATCAATGACTACACACAACTCGAATCATCACAAAGATAACTAGAATGTGATTGTAACAATTGTAACCTAAAAAATCATCATAGTTGTTGCTGCTAGAATATTGATTGGGAATCATAGCCGAAAAATGAACCTGCAAAATAGAATACGAAGTGACCGCTGAGGGTGTTCCGGCGGAGGAAACTCCAATGCTAAAGTTAGAACGTCGCTACAAGGGTAGAGCTCTGAAATAGCAGAAATGCATTGGGCATGCGTTTGTGTCAACTTGGTTGCGTACTTGAGGCTTTGCTCATCATAGAGGCTTGTCCCAGAATCCTCCCTACCTCAGGACTCTTCCCTGATAGGTCTACCAATCAGCTAAAACCACGTTAGGACTCTCCTTCATCACGCTGCCATCCCTTGAGGATAGCATTAGTGTTCTACCAGGACTCTGTCACCTCCAGTAGAGCCCAGATACAAGTCTTAAGGTTGACTCGAAGTCAACTCTAGAAAATAAGTGGAAAAAATAGGAATAAAACACACACACACACACCCACTCTAACTTGACACTTTCATCCATAATTGAGAAACAAATTCATATTTCAATTCGTATAAAAAATAACTGATACCGAACAAAGTAGAAATTTTAAATTTAAAACAAGTTTATGAACGAAAGAAACTAATTTACCTGTTTTTTTCAATAGTGCTACTGAGGCCGATGGATAAGAATTAGGAGGCAAAGGTAGGATGAAAACAAATTGTGAGGGGAAGGAGATGAGAATGGAGACACATGTGAAGTTAATGATGTTGGCATGTGGCCGAACTTGCAGAATTGTTTTATGAGTGGTAAGTGTGTATATGTATAATAAGGCCTGTAAGGTTCTTGAGTTAACTAGTATGAATGACTACACACAACTCGAATCATTTGCTGGTTTAGACTGGTTTGATTGTGTTTGACTAGCTAGATATGATATAGCATAACTCTACTTGTGTCATGTCTAAGGTTCTTGAAGTAGCTAGGTATGAATGTCTGAGTAGTGAAGATGTCCGATACTTTCAAATTTGCCAACATTCTCAAGTGGCAAATTTAACCTTCGGCAACTTAGATAAATTTATGTCCAAAAGAGCGTACACAATGTTCTTATGTGATAGTAAAAGAACTACAAAAATGCAATTGGTTGCAATATTGTATGTTAGAGATTCTATACAACGTAAATGTCTTCATTTGAAGGAAATTACAGATTCCATGTCGCATACAGGCCTGTGTTTGAAGTTGTTTTCTTTGTAGGAAATAACATATCATAATATAATGCTGGTCAAAAAAATAACTAAATGCATGGAAGTGATCCACAATTTGAGCATGATATCTTTGCAATCAGTTGCGCAACCTTAAAGCTTGCTAGAATAGCAACCACGGAGCTTAAAAGGTAGAAACGTATGAAGTACAGCAAATAGAATAAGGCCAACTAAATATGTCACATAAGAAGTCTAATATGACAGAATTAAAGATTCCTTTTTCAACAAGAATAGGAATACTTGATACAATTAAATACTCAAACGAATAAGAAAAAATTCAAGAGTTAGTCGTGCAGAAAATATAAAAATCTACATCTGGTGTGAGTTGAACCTGGATATAATAAAAACTAAAGCAAAAAAGATTGGCATTAGGAGCTGCCAAATTTTGTAGTCGAAGAATAAATGTAAAACTTTACCATTGCATTGTAAAGATGCTATACCTCAAAGGCAACAGTGTATTTGTCTTGAAAAACGATGCCAATTCCTGGATAAACCAACGTTAATTTTCAACATTAGCAAGCAACATCCTCGATCATCAAACAAGAATATCATGAAAATGCAAAAATAGAAAGCAAAAATTCTAGGAGAGAATTTGGTGTGGGGTAATTTGGTGTGGGGTGGGAGATTAGTTGGGGACATATATATTATTTATAGGATGAAAGAGAGAAATTCTAGGAGAGAATTTAGAATAATCTTGTTTGAATCTTTGAATAATACTAACACAATTAGCATATGACAATCACATAATCACTGAAATGTGAGAGAAACATTTGAGCAAATTTACTCCAAATTTTGAGGCTAATCAAGTGGGCGTTAAAGAGGAAATCAAGGGCTTTAAAAAAAAGGAATGCAATTAGTTGATAAGCTAGGATGAGATAAGTATTAAGATTAATTTAGCTTGAAATAAATATTAAGTCCACGTGGCAAGAGGAGAGGACATCCAAGTAACCGGTGATTGTGCAACATTCTCTCAACTTTGTTTTTATTGTATATGAGCTATCGTAGCACACGTGATACATGTGCAAACACGAAATTAATATTATAATATCAAGCTTGAACTTTAGAATATAATTAACATACATTTTTTAATGAATTTTAAATTATGAGAGCAAAAATAATGTTATTGAATTAAAATTTGTTAAAAAATCAATTGTGATATATGATTGTTTTAAAATGTGAAAATCAAACATGCCCTTAAAGTGGTGTTCCCAACCTATCTTTTCCTTGACATCAAGTGGTTACTGACTATTTAAGTTTTTGTTTTTAGCATTTTTTTCAACAATTATTTTGTTATGCCAAGTGTCATCGTACTAAGTTGATACTTATTGTCCAAATTTATGGCTTCGGCCCTCGTCTCATCAAAGTAAAAGAAAAGGAAAGGTCTTGTCAGATTTGCTCATCAGTTATTATTCATGCAGCTTATTACACGTTAACAATTATTTAGAGGTTACTATTTTTCACTATTTTCAGATGAACTGAGGTTCATACTTTATTTATGTTACTTTCATCAAGCGAATAGCCATGTATTTGTCCTATAAAAGGATCATACAACATGTTTCAGTTTGACCTATTATATTAAAAGATTCCGTATTCGGCCATGAGATATTTGAGTAAACTAAAGTACGAAAATGTTGACAGAAGGAAGCCTCACAAGGATGGCAATCCGATACAACATCGAAGACTTGGCATTTCATATTGCATGAAAAATGGGATTATTGTCCGGAAAAAAGGCTTCAAATGCACGTTCAAAAATCGTACACTGCACTTGTATTTCAACTTCAAACGATGCAGTTATCGTCAATTATTCTTACAGAGGTCCAAGAGAGGGGAGCTGATTTTGGTTTTCGTCTCAAAGGGGGACTTAACTTTAGCATAACTTGAGCATTGCTACTTCTATTCTAATGGGAAGGGACCAGATCTGGTCACTATGTGTTCGTCTATGCCATAATACTTCCATCTAACCCTACATCCATAAATAAGTGCATATGGTTATTGTGTATGTAGTTTTCCAAATTAGCAGTTAGGTGAACACGCAAAGAACATCATGTCAAGTTTGAATACTATTGGTTTCATTAGATAGCTTACAACTGGAATCCGGCCAAAGGGAGTGGTGATGCCATACGCAAGAAGGAAGAGACTCATAACATTATGGGTTTGAGGGAGAGTGGCCTCAATATCAAGTTTTGAAGGTGATTTACTCATTGACAGTAAGACAATTCACTTCCTTGGTGGCAACCAAAACTTCAGAAGTAACTCGAAACTTAAGACGAACACATAACGAAAAACTTCCTCCCCCGACCTCCTCCTCTTGCGATGTGCAGCCATCCGAAAGCCTAAAAAATACAAATTCTCAGGATTTAATGGCAATGACATTACGTATCGGAGGAAGATTTTGTTCCATGCACTAACAACAGAAAATTGAACGACTATAGTAAATCCAAAGATATACAGGAATAAACGTTAAATTTCGCTCCACGATAATGCATGTGGCATAATACTTGGCTAGCTAATAGTTGTAGCAAGTTCAATATTTTTGGTGCTCGAGGATCATGCTTCTCATTGAATAATGCACTAATATGTCACAATATCCTTGTTCGAAGTTATAGTTAACCTCGTGCTATATTTGGCTTAATGTTATTTTGGAGATCAAGCCAAATGCAGCGGACTTCACTTGTAATGGTGAAAGCTTATAGCCCACCACTTTCCCAGTCAGGGCATTAAGGACATTAACGTACAAACGTTACTGTTTTGTTTCTTCCTAATACTTCACAAAGGTTGGTCCAGCAATCCCCAGGATCTCAATCCAGGTTTTTCACCTGGGTTCGAATCCTGCCCGCCGCACTTGTTGGTGGCAAACTTACGTCATCGCCCTGCATGTGCTCCACACACGGGTCCTTGTGCGCTTCGACCCCGACATAGGTGCGAGAATCGGGGGCTCAGATGTATGTGGCGGCCTTGTAGATTCCCGAGGCGCAATACTCCCTGCCGGTTGGATTAGAGCCTTACAGTCCAGCCTTTTTAGCACCAAAAATACTTCACAGTGTAACTGGCATGCATGTTGCTTTCTCGGAATGTTTCCTTTTGGTGTCTTGCTTTTGCTATCATTTTTAACATAAAAGTTTGTATTGCTCCTAATTGTCTTCTCCCTTAATTAGCCACAAGTTTGAGTATTGTTTCGATTTTTTACCTTTTCTACTTTGGATTATTTAATCCTTTTTCCGCATGGTCGTAATTAAATTTTAAAGTCAATTAGGTTTAAATTTTTTATTGAAATTTGGAGATAAAAGTATTCCCTTTGTTAAATTGGGGTTTTCATTCTAGCTTTTTAACAGAATTTGGGGATAGATTTAGCATATGTAAACTTGACTTTAAACATTTTCATCCTAACTTGACTTCTTAAACGGTATTTATTTTTGTGCTAAAAAGAAATCGAGGAGTGAAATACCAATGACAAACTTAGTGAAGCATTTTCAACACAAAAATGCTTTGCATCGAGTAATATCGTGCAACAACGTCCGCAGTTCCCCATGCTCGAGTCCTGAGACTTACGATTTGTAAATATGCATTTAGCTCTTTTAGTTAGAAGAAAGCACTAGCACAATTTTGGAACTTTGAAAATTAATAAAACATAAGCGCGAAAAGGGAGTATGAACAGTAGTCCATCTCACAAAATCTCTCCAATGCAACTCCGCATGATAGACCTAAGGAGCATCCTCCATGCAGAAGAAGTTCATCTGGGTCATCCCTAAAACTCGTGAGGAAGTCAGCGTAGATATCTTGGAGTCACCGTTTCCATATGAACCCACAGACCACACATAAACTGGCTTCTTTCAATGGCCTAATAATTGAGAAAGAATGTGCTACGTATAGTCATCATTTGACAAATGGGGAGGCATTTGAACCAGGGCATCGGACACCATTCACTTTCCATGGGACAATCGTGTAAAGCATGTGGTGAGCATGGGGCCAGGCCAATAGTGGGCATAATAATTCACGACGACTTACTGTTGACCAGTAGGCCATTTTGAGAAGGGATCCATTGTGTTGACATAACAGTGGATGCATCTATAATCTATTGGACGTGAATCACATGGAAAGAGAACAAAAATTTCTTCCTTTCTTTTTTTTTTTTTCCTTCCAGATTACCACGCCAAATGAGAAAAGCATGAAGAACAAGTAAAAGCATGACAGAGAGATGTAGTGAGGTCGACGAATACGGCTAGTATGAAGGGTCTAGGTTCGCGTACAACTAAAAACTTAACCCTTGTTTTTACTCTTCCTAGACTAAAAGATAGATGCATGTCAAGTTACAAAATAAAAACACAAGTTTTGATCTCTCGCACCTCACATGCACTTTCACCGACACTTTTCCCATCATTAAAAGCATGAAACGTGTCGATGTAAGGTGCAATCAAACAGCGTGAATAACACCTCCTAAAGAATTCTTCTAGGCACTTCGTGGCCAACTATCCAACCATAATCACTAAAAGATAAATATTGTCATCAACTCAACTTTGGCGGCAGAATAGTGTGTGGGAAATAAGAAGAAATAAGTCTTAAATCCCAAGAGGCTGACTCAGTGGTTAAAGGGGTATGTTAAGCTTCCTTGACCTCGTAACTTTAAATTCGAAAATTGTGAATCTACCTGATCGATCGATACGAAAGATTCATTAACATATTTATGAAACAGAGTACATCTGTAATTTAGGATAAGCCTTTCCCATATCCTTCCACAAATGAACAAAATGCAGTCCAATATAGGTCCAATCACAACAAGACCAGATAATGAGCCGAAGCTACATTAAGGTGGAGCACACGCGTCGGGAAGACCGCGTTGTTGAGTCAGCATTCCTCTTCGCAGCCCGATAATGGGACGAAGGCAGAGAGAAAAGGATCTCCACCTTATCCCCCTTGATCAGATGCTCCTCAAAACTCTACCGGTTAATTTAGACAAATTCAATGTAAGACGGACAGATATTGTATCATATACAATGCTTCATATTGCTGATACAAGTCTCTAGGGTAGATTTAAGTATCTCCACGCGATAAAGATGTTAACCTGACACGGTCCGAATTAGCACTTCAAAGAATCTTGTTAATGTGTGATGTTATCGAACAGAAACGGAGTTAGCACTTCAAAGAATCTTGTTAATGTGTGATGTTATCGAACAGAAACGGAGTTAGCACTTCAAAAAATTTTGTGTCGGATGTGAATAAGAGAGCGTATATTTAAACCTATTTCACTCAAACATTTATATCTAATACGAGTTTCCTTAGTTTGGACCAAGGATCCCAAGACCATACAACATCTAAATAAATCTCATAGTTGGCACTTCAATTTTGACCCAAACAAAAGAAAAAAACAGAGTTAGCACATCACGAAAATCAATTTTCAACATATATGTTTCGAAAGTCTATCGATTTCTGATACCCCGTACCTCTTCTTTTTCTTTTTTACTTTTGGATCTTAAATTTGCTCTTAAAACAACAACTAGTACATGTGACTCATGTAGTCCGACCCATTAATTATTTGGAGAGAAAAAAGGTTTTGGTTATATTCCCCAATGGAGATGGCACCAAGGAGGCCTAACATTTTCGGCCATCCACTGTTCTTGTTGCATGAAACAATGGCATTAGGCTGCTAACCTAACACCAAATTATAGTGCATGCAGGTGACTTGTCTCGTCAGTTATGTCCATAGTATTATTATGAAAAAAATTTGGCAGATATTTGGTTGGAGGAATCTTCTTCCTACTCCATATATAGTGACAATCAATCATCTCTAGATATTTTTAACGGATTTTATTTAATGACGCTAAAAAAGTGCTACTAATAGTTATCGCTGAAAGTGTTAGAAGAAAAGTCACTAAAAACATTTTGCGATTATTAATTATCACTATATATGTGGTTGAAGGAAGATTCATACAATCCGAGTATGATTCAAAGATGTTCATCGTCTTGCTCAGAGTAAAACTAGGTCGGACAAAGCGTCGCAAGAAGCAACTAATGCACAAGAACCGGGCCTTGATTCGGAGTTGGAGATGGAGGAAGGTTATTTGGTATTGGGTCCAAGGGACGAAGTTCATATCATCAGTGGCAGAGGTAGAATTGGAAAAGCCAAGATACTTTAGACGTGTTCATACAGGATACGAGTGGAACGAGTACGATCACCAAAGTCCTCCACCGAAGCAAGTTAGAGGCTATAAGTTTGATGTGTATTATCCTGGTATTGTTGGCACCGGCACGAAGAAAGCTACTCCCACTTATAAGATTGAAAAGGACGGGGAAAGCCATGGAAGGTGCATTATTAGGTTCAGTGCTGGAAAACAGTATCAAGAGTTGGCAATCCGCATCATCAACGAAGAATGAAACTATTCTCCCAAGAGAGGCTTCAATTCCGCCTTCGATAATGGCACGCTCCACTTGCACTTTAATTTCAAAAGGGGCCGTTATCGCCGATAATCCTTACGTTGAGAGATATGACATTACGTATCGGAGGAAGATTTTGTTCCATGCACTAATGACAGAAAAATTGAAATACTATATTAAATCCAAATATATACAGGAATAAACGTTGAATTTCGCTCCACGATAACCTATGTGGCATAATATATACTTGGCTAGCTAATAGTTGTACCAAGTTCAATATCTTTGGTGCTCGAGGATCATGCTTCTCATTGAATAATGCACTAATATGTCAAAGTATCCTTGTTCTAAGTTATAGTTAACCTCGTGCTATATTTGGCTTAATGTTTCTTTGGAGATCAAGCCAAATGCAGTGTGACTTCACTTGTAATGGTGAAAGCTTATAGCCCACCACTTTCCCAGTCAGGGCATTAAGGACATTAACGTACAAACGTTACTGTTTTGTTCTTCTTCCTAATACTTCATAGTTTAACTGGCATGCATGTTGCTTTCTGGGAATGTTTCCTTTTCGTATCTTGCTTTTGCTATCATTTTTAACAAAAGAGCTTGTATTGCTCCTAATTGTCTTCTCCGTTAATTAGCCACAAGTTTGAGTATTGTTTCGAGTTTTAACCTTTTCTACTTTGGCCTGTAACAATTTGGGATTATTTAATCCTTTTTCCGCATGGTCGTAATTAAATTCAAATCAAGTTTAAAAAGTTTATTCAAATTTGGAGATAAAAGTATTCCCTTTGTTAAAATGGGTTTTTCAGTCTAGCGTTTTAACAAAATTTGGGGATATATTTAGCATATGTAAACTTGACTTTACACATTTTCATCCTAACTTGACTTCTTAAACGGTACTTATTTCTATGCTAAAAAGAAATCGAGGAGTGAAACATCAATGACAAACTAAGTGAAGCATTTGCAACACAAAAATGCTTTGCATCGAGTAATATCGTGCAACAACGTCCATAGTTCCCCATGCTCGAGTCCCAAGGCTTACGATTTGTAAATATGCATTTAGCTCTTTTGGTTAGAAGAGAGCACTTGCACGATTTTGGAACTTTGAAAATTAATAAAACGTAAGCGATGAAAAGGGAGTATGAACAGTATTCCATCTTACAATGTAATACCCCGAATTTTTGGCTACTTGTGTAAGTAATAATTAAATAATTATACCGATTTTGTATTAAGTAATGGACCATAGAGAATTTTCTTGGAGTCCTTTTAGTGGCGAAATTAATATTTAATAGTCTTAGTGCTAATGTGATTATATTAGATAGTACTGTATTATTTATAAAAAAAAAAAATTTTGAATTGGATTAGGATTTTAAGTCATATTGTGATTAAATTAGTAATGAGGACTTTAAATTGTATTATGATTGCACTAGCAATAGCCAATTAGGACTTCAAATTATATTAGAATTAGATTAGCTACTATATAAAGAGGGAAGAAGACATAAGAGTTTTCATTTTTTTTTTAAAGACAAAAGAGAGGAAAGAGAAAAGTACTAGTACATTCTTTTGAGTATTTAAGTAAAAAAGTGGTGATTAATCTAAGATAAAGATGATATTTTGACATGATATTCGTTATTTTGAGGTAAGGGTTCTTACGCCATCTTTTCGTTTTATACACGAAAATTTATATGCTATCATTTGATTCTGAAAATATATTTGCTTCTGAGCTTATTGTTAATCATCGTGCTTATTTTAGCTTTATTTGTGATAATTTTTCTTATTGTCTTATAACTTGCCTTAAAGACGATTCCGTTGCCATTCTTGAAATCGGTTTTCACCTAACATGCTTATTCGGTTGGAGGGAGACAGACAATTTCTTTTAAATTTTATCCACAATGAAAAGTCTTTTGACTAACACATATTTTGTGTAAGTCCTCTCAGTCCAAGTCACTGCAGCAAGGTCATCCGGTGAACTTTCAAACATTTAATGCCACATGTCAAGTTTCCATTAGTTATAAATTATTAGTCATAATATTGTTATGATTCCTAATTATTATATTCCGTCGATTTGTAGCTTTAGCCGTGTGAGGGCCTTGGTTGCCTTGCCACATGTCACGTTTCTGGTGGCTCCTTGGTTTTTGTTAATTTTCTTTTGTCCTCTCGATAGTTTTCAACGAAAAAACTTATTTTGACAATATCTCTTTCATCCGATTTTCGATTGAGCTAATTTTCATTTCGTTGAATTTATATTTCTGTTCTCTTCAATTTGAGTCTATAATTAATATTTTTTAACTTTGAATGAATATTTACTATATATATCAAATTATTTTGTAGGTGATATTTGTGTTTGAAAATTACTTTTAATTATCGTGACTTATTTATGACGTGCCGGCTGCGATATTCGACATGGTATAATCATGATTTTGTGATGCTTAATAATAAATAATTGTGTATGTGACACCCATAAGATTTGGCAAATATATTTTGATATTCGACTTATTGGTTATGCAACTCCGTTTTGGGTTTATTTGTTATTCGTGTGTGAATCGATATTCGATTTATTGGTTATTTAACCCCCTTTTCGGTTGCTTCTGTTATTCGCTTGTGAAATTCGATTAAGTTATCTGAATTCTTATTTATTGGTTATATTCGATAACTCAAATTTGTTACCCGTTTTTTATAACCCTCTTTTGGTCACTTTCATTATTCGTTTGTAAAAATTTGAGTGAGTTATCTAAATTTCTATTTTATTGGCTCTACTCGATAACTCATGTTTCGTATTCGTTTTGACCCTTTGTGTGTAAAAAATTTTAACGGGCAATTCGTGCTCACCCATTTGTTTTCGTTTCCTTTTCCAGGGCAAAAGTAGCATGAAGGGCGATATGTTAATTAGTACATCAGCGAAAATTGCTCTGGTTTCTGATATTGAGAATAGAGCTTATGATTTTTTTACAATGTAATACCCCGAATTTTTTGCTACTTGTGTAAGTAATAATTAAATAATTATACTGATTTTGAATTAAGTAATGGATCATAGAGAATTTTCTTTGAGTCCTTTAGTGACGAAATTAATATTTAATAGTCTTAGTGCCTAAGGGAGGAAGAAGACATAAGAGTCTTCATATATTTTTTTAGAGACAAAGGAGAGGAAAGAGAAAAGAACTAGTACATTCTTTTGAGTATTCAAGTAAAAAGGTAGTGATTGATCTAAGATAAATAGGATATTTTGATATGATATTCGTTATTTTGAGGTAAGTGTTCTTACGTCATCTTTTCGTTTTATACACGAAAATTTATGTGCTATCATTTGATTCTGAAAATATATTTGTTTATGAGCTTATTCTTAATCATCATGCTTATTTTAGCTTTATTTCTTACAATTTTTCTTACAGTCTTATCACTTGCGTTAAAGACGATTCCGTTGCCATTGTTGAAATCGGTTTTCACCTAACATGCTTATTCGGTTCGAGGGAGACAGACAATTTCTTTTCAATTTTCTCCCAACGAAAAGTCTTTTGACTAACACAGATTTTATGTAAATCCTCTCTGTCCAAGTCACGGCAGCAAGGTCATCCTTTGAACTTTCAAACATTCAATGCCACATGTCAAGTTTCCATTTGTTATAAATTATTAGTCGTTATGATTCCTAATTATTACGTTCCATCCATTAGTAGTTTTTTTTTTTTTTTTTTCACCAAAAAAAATCCATTTGTAGCTTTGGCCGTGTGGGCCTTCGTTGCCTTGCCACATGTCACGTTTCTGGTGGCTCCTTGGTTTTTGTTAATTTCCTTCTGTCCTCTCTATTTTCGTGTCATTAAGTTTTCAACAAAAAAAATTCTTTTGAAGATATCTCATCCATCTGATTTTCGATTGATCTGATTTTCGTTTCGTTGAATTCGTATTTTCATTCTCTTCAGTTTGAGTCTATATTGACTATTTTTTCACTTCGAACGAATATTTATTATATTTATCAAATTATTTTGTAGATGATATTTGTGGTTGAAAATCACTTTTAATTATCGTGACTTATTTGTGACGCGCCGGCTGTGATATTCGACGTGGTATAATTCTAATTTGTGATGCTTAATAATAAGCAATTGTGTACGTGACACCCACCCACAAGATTTGACAAATATATTTTGATATTCGACTTATTGGTTATGTAACTCCTTTTTAGACAGGAGCGGATCTAGAAAGTCTAATCGCAGAGGGGCCAAAAAGTCAAAAAAAAAAAAAATTTAATAGCTCCCTTAAAAGCATTTTAAAAGGTTCAAGTTTACATAAAACATGAAAAATCAGAAATAAAATGTAATTAGCATCACTATATACAAAATGCATGCTCAATTTGACTACTAATCATATAATTTTTACTATTTAAAATGATTTATTTAATTTAGTAAGATTAGTAATAACAAATTACTAAACTTACATGAAAGAATTTACTAATGTTATTATCAATTGTATGAGTACAATAGTAACATATGTATAAAAAATTTAACTCAAAATAATAATAATAATAATCTTGACCTAATCTTTTTTTTTTTTTTTTTTGTAATATGAAGTTTTAGAATTTAGAAGAGTGAAGATCGAACAAGGAAATGAAAAAGACAAATCTAATTATATATATATGAAAGCCGAAGCTGAGAGAATGTTATCCGATCATCGCTTACTTGGACACTCTCCTAATTTGCCATATGAACTTTCTTATTTTGAATTTTTAAAATATTTTAAATTTACTTACCTTTATAATAATGATTTGGATTCATTCTCTCTCCCACACACACAAAAAAAATGATTTGAATTGCTTCTTTTCATTTGAAATTCAACCAATTATATAGATTTTACATTTCTCTCTCTTCTATGTCAACATGCCCCACTAAAAAAATTTATTTATATATTTACAATTCTATTAATTCCTAAATTTTGACAAAAGTAATTATTTATATATTCATTTTTAATCTTTTATCTTTTTTATTATTTAGAAAAACACAATATTATCCGTCAGTTATTCTATTAAACTATCATAATCTTCTTCCTTTTATTTCATTACAAGTTTTATATATAGTTTACGCTCCCATTTTTTTCAATCATTTATTATACATTACTGCTCTTTTCTTGGTGATCTTGAGTAATACAACTTCAACACACAAGCTATTATTGTTAATATTATCACTTAATTGGAATTAGTTAGGAGAGACTATTTATATTATTTCATACACTCTTTTTCATCTTCGTTTATCACTAAAAACTAACAATTATTATTCAAGTTCATTTTTAACGATAAAATTTGTAAGAGAATTCCTTTACATTATTGTCACTATCAATTTTATAATTGTTATTAGGTATTTAAATACGAAATCTCTTAACAAGTATTTTGATAGTTGTTGTCTACGTGTGCAACGTACATGATCAAAACTAGTATATGATGACTGGTCAACTAGTGGCACAAAAAATAAACAACACAAAAAAATAAAATCTTAATTAATTATTATAACGGCATTTTTGTAATTTATTTAAATATATTTATGCACTATCTATATATCAAAAAGAAAATTTCCCAAAAAATGGGGGGTGCCATGGCCCCCACTGGTCAAGTGGGTGGTCCGCCCCTGTTTTTGGATTGATTTGTTATTCGTGTGTGAATCGATATTCGATTTATTGGTTATTTAACCCCCTTTTCGGTTGCTTCTGTTATTCGCTTGTGAAATTCAATTAAATTATCTGCATTCTATCTTATTGGTTCTATTCGATAACTCAAATTTGTTACTCGTTTTTGGTAACCCTCTTTTTGTCACTTTCGTTATTCCTTTGTAAAATTTGAGTGAGTTATCTAAATTACTATTTATTGGCTCTACTCGATAACTCATGTTTCGTATTCGTTTTGGCCCTCTGTATGTAAAAATTTTTACTGGGCAATTCGTGCTCACCCTTTTGTTTTTCGTTTCCTTCTCCTTCCAGGCCAAAAGTAGCGTGAAAGGGAGATGTTAATTAGTACAACAACGAAAATTGCTCCGATTTCTGATACTAAGAATAGAGCTTATGATTTTTTTAGACGAAATATTGATTAGTTGATTTATATTCCTTTAATTAGTATGAGATATTATAATAAAATTTTGGATTATTTTTGGAGTTAAGATTTTGAGATTCAAATCAATATGTTTGTTGTATTTTAGATGTTATGCTTTACCTTTATAATAGTCATGTTATCGACGTGATTTAAATTTTGATTTAAAGACGTGTACGGACCCTCGAGTTCGGGACGTTACATACAAAATCTCTCCGATGCAACTCTGCATGATAGACCTAACGAGCATCCTCATCTGAGTCATCTCCAAAACTCGTGAAGAAGTCAGCCTAGATATCTTGGAGACACCGTATACGTATGAACCCACAGAGCACACATAAAACGGCTTTCTTTCAATGGCCTGGCCTAATAACAATTAAGAAAGATTGAGCTATGTATAGGGCCATCTGACAAATGGGGAGGCATTTGAACCACGGAATTGGACACTAATCAATTTGCATGGGACAATTATGCAAAGCATCATGCTTTGCACAATTAGCTAACAAGGGTTGGTTCAGCGGTCCCCAGGATCCTAATCTAGGTTTTTCACCTGGGTTCGAATCCTATCCACCGCACTTGTTGGTGGCAAACTTACGTCCTCGCCCTGCATGTGCTCCACACACGGATCCTTGTGCACTTCTGTCCCGACATAGGTGCGATAATCAGATGCTCAGATGTATGTGACGGCCTTGTAGGTTCCCGAGGCGCAATACTTCATGCCGATTGGATTAGAGCCTTACGGTCCAGCCTTTTTTAGCGCACACACAAAAAAAAAAATCATGCTTTGCACAATTGTGGTGACCAGATGCTTTAAGCATGTGGTGACCATGGGGCCTGGCCACTAGGCATAATTCACGACGACTAATAACTGTTGATCAGTGGGCCATTTTGAGAAGGGATCCATTGTGTTGACATAACAGTGGATGCATCTGTTGGACGTGAATGACTTGGAAAGAGAACAAAAGTTTGTAAACTTTGAAACGTAAAAGAAATAAAATGGCATATAAATATTCACTTCCTTTCTACATCAGAGGTAACGTACAGCACCATCTTTTGGTTAGATTTGGTTAGA
Source organism: Escallonia rubra (assembly GCA_033065855.1). NCBI lineage: Eukaryota > Viridiplantae > Streptophyta > Magnoliopsida > Escalloniales > Escalloniaceae > Escallonia > Escallonia rubra. The sequence goes on along the minus strand of JAVXUO010003049.1, from coordinate 300,284 downwards.
TCATCCAAAATGGTGCTTTTCTTTCTTTTCTTTTCAGATTACCATGCCAAATGAGAAAAAGCATCAACAACAAGTAAAAGCTTGACAGAGCGATGTAGTGAGGTTGACGAATATTGCTAGGCCCTTCAAGTATGACGGGTCTAGGTTCGCGTACAACTAAAAGTTTAACCTTTGTTTTCACTCTCCTAGACTAAAAGATAGATGCACGTCAAGCCACAAAATAAAAACACCACTTTTGATCTCTCGCACCTCGCATGCACTTTCAGTGGCACTTTTAACATCATTGAAAGCATGAAAAGTGTCAATGTAAGGTGCAATCGAACAGTGTGAATAACGTCACCTAAAGAATTCTTCTAGGCACTTCGTGACCAACAATCCAACCATCATCACTAAAAGCTAAATATTATCATCAACTCAGCTTTGGCAGCAAAATAGTGTGTAGGAAGTCAGAAGAAAAAAGTCTTAAATCTCAAGGGGTTGACCTAATGGCTAAAGCGGTATATTAACTTCCTTGATCTCGTGACTTTGAATTCGAGAAATGTGAATGTCCTAGATCGATCGTTACGAAAGATATACCCACATATTTCTGAAATAGAGTGTGATCTAACATCTGCAATTTAGGATAAGCCCTTCCCATATCCTTCCACAAATCAACAAAATGCAGCCATACAGAACCTGTCCAATATAGGTCCAAAGATGAGTATTGATTGGAATCACAATCACAACCAGCAGACCAGATAATAATAATCTGTAGTACAGCAAAACATGGAGCTTAGAGATATGTTGCCACGAAGCTACTTTAAGGTGGAGCACACGCGTGGGGAAGACCGCGTGGTTGAGTCAGAATTCCTCTTCGCAGCCAGATAATAGGCCAAAGGCAGAGAGAACAGGATCTGCACCTTATCCCCCTTGATCGGATGCGCCTCAAAAGTCAAAACTCTACTCGTTAATCTATACATACTCAATGTAAGACGCACAAATATTGCATCGTATCGTATACAATGCTTCATATTTGCTGATCTAAGTCTCATAGTGTAGATTTAAGCATCTCCATGCGATAAAGATGTTAATCTAACAGATCAGAGCTGATACTTCAAATAATCTTATTAATATATGACGGTATCTAACAGAGACGGAATTAACACTTTAAAGAATCTTATTAATGTGTGACGTTATCTAACAGAGACGAAGTTAGCACTTCGAGTCCAGCTAACATAAATGTGATCCTAACGGTACACGTCATCTCATTAATACGAGTATAACTACTTTCACTTTCATGGGTAATTCAAACAAGTTAATTAGCTATTAGTGTAACTAAAATACTTTAGTTGCTATAACATGTGTTAGCAATTACACGATAAATTTACAAGGTATACACAAAATATAAAGTGTCGGGCGTAAATAAGAGAGCGTAAATTTAAACCTTATTTCACTCAAACACTTATATCTGATATGAGTTTCCTTAGTTTGGACCAAGGATCCCGGGACCATACAACATCTAAATAAATCTCATAGTTGGCACATCAATTTTGTATCCAAAACAAGAAAACAGAGTTAGCACATCACGAAAATCAATTTTCAACATATATGTCTCGAAAGTTTATCGATTTCTGCTAACCCGTACCTCTTCTTTTTCTTTTTTTACTTTTTTGGATCTTAAATTTGCTCTTAAAGCAACTAGTATATGTGGCTCATGTAGTCCGACCCATTAATTATTGGGAGAGAAAAAAGGGTTTGGTTATATTCCCCAATGGAGATGGCACCAAGGAGGCCTAACATTTTCGGCCATCCACTGTTCTTGTTGCATGAAACAATGGCATTAGGCTGCTAACCTAACACCAGTTATGTCCTTATTATTATTATTAAAATAATTTGTGTTCTGTCTCTCGTCAGTTATGTCGTTATTATTATTATAAAACAAAAAATTGGCAGATATTCGGTTGAAGAAATCTTCCTCCTACTCCATATATAGCGACAATCAATCATTTCTAAATATTTTTAGCACATTTTATTTAGTGACACTAAAAAAATGCTACTAATAGTTGTCACTGAAAGTGTTAAAAGAAAAGTCACTAAAAATATTTTGCGACTATTAATTGTTACTATACATGTGGTTGGAGGAAGATTCTTACGACCCTAATAGAAGTCAAAGTTTGTTATATTATTATATCACCAATTTACCTTATTTCTATCATGTGAAGTTTTTTGCAGCTTTCCTGGCTTTCCATACCAAATTAATCACACTATCTTTACTACCGAGCTAGTTGCCGGCCGGTTTCCATTCTCAACTTGGGTGAACTTAGATCGTTAGACGAAGATCTATTGGCGTCGTTTTCTTTCATTTAATCATAAATATGCGTTCTCTCTTCGAATCCAAATCCTCTACAGTTTTTAAACGAACTTTACCCGCGAAGTTACTGTAATAACTCACAGGCCATCAATTCTTGTTAGAAAGGTACGTTCCGTTGTCCTTGTGCCACTCTTCGAGGGGTACAAGCCAAGGGCTCCCAACGGAGTTCAGATGTCCCTTCAGCGCCATAATACTCATTTCAACGTGAAATCCTGACTTCATTAAGCATCTATTCATTCTGCCTAAGTTCCATCTCGTGTGAAAAAGTCCGCGCCAAACCCCATCAATGAGGCTAATCAAAGACAGGTTAAGAAAGTCTCTTCTGCTTTTTTTGAATTGATCTTTCACAAAAGCATGCGACCATAAATGACTCAATGAATGTATGTATGGGGTCTCTTGCGGAGAGATGAAATGAATAAAAGGCGAGGTACACTTATAAGGGCGACTAGAAAAGAAAGACATAGTTGTTGTCACGAGACCGATATATGGCTACGATCGTGCCGTAGAATTTTTTATTCCAGTATTGATTTTTTTCCCCCATAAAAATCGAACCATATGGAAGGTAAGAGAATAAAAAATAGGGGAACCCTTCAAACTTCATGTCATTTATCAATAATATGCAATTTCTTCATCTAAGCACAAAAAAATTGACTCTTTTTTTATGACTCAGATTTGCTAATTATTAAGTGCATAATAAATGAGATAGTTTCACATTTCTACGCTGGAGTTCTTTACAGAATCTGATTCGCACTTCTCTTTCTTTCCAAACGTAAATGTTATGTAAAGTTAAATTGAAATGAACTTTGGTACTACTAGTTGAATTATTTGCTTTAAACGGTTCAAACATGTTTTGTATTAACTTTCTTCCGATACTAAATTTCAAATTTTGATATTTCTCGTTTTAAAATTTAACAACTCGCTCTATCCTGTCTCACATGAATCTTATACACCTCTGTTAACTTTACAAATTGAATTTGGCATCGCAAAATAATCAATTTCCTATTTTCTTTTCAAGTCACGACACATTTTTTGGACCGGCACCTAAGCAACAACGATGCTGCCGCCGTAGGCAAGATTATTCGGTAAATAAAGAAATTCGCATGCAGTCCACGAGAATACTGATTCCCCTCTCGTCTTATCCTTGATTCTCTCCTCTCTCTCTGTGCAACTTTGGTGTCGCACTCTCGCTTTCTCTCTTGCTATAAGATACCTCCTTGCGTTACACTAACCACAAAATTGTCCCCAAAATAGTAACTACCTTCTCTCTCTCTCTCACTCTCTTGTCCACAGTTATCATCGTCACTTTGCTGCTTCATTTGAACATAGTTTTTGTGATTCCAAAGTGGGCTTTGTAATATGGCTCTGAATATGCTCTCTCCCTCTGAACTCAAGGCCATCTCCTTCTTGGACACCTCCAAATCTAACCACCCCCTTCTCAAGCTCCAAGGTACCCCGTCTGCTGTACCCATCTCTATGTCTGTGTGTGTGTTTGGGTGCACGTGCGTTTTTTCAATATGACATGCTTGTTATACTGTATGGTTGTCATACGAGTATGCGTTCTTGAATGTTGTTGGTTATGCCGTGTTGGGTCTGCTTGGTTTTGAGGGTTTTAACCAAAATTGCCAATCATTTTATGCTTTTTCATATCCATATGTACTTCAAAGTGAGGTTTTCTTGCTGGATTTGGTTGAGCTGAGCTGAATCTGGTTTCTGGGGCATTGGTGAACTGTTTTTAACAGTGATTAAATTTGAATTCCTAGCGTGTGATTGGTATACCTTTCTAGTTTTGGTTTAGGAACTTGAGGTATAATTGCTGAATTTTAGCTACTTTTGTGATTTTTTAGGTGGGTTTTCTTTTAAGCGGAGGGATCATGTAACATTTGGGAAGAAGATTCATTGCTCAGCGCAGCCACCTCCTCCGGCCTGGCCAGGAACGGCTGTTGTCGAGCCCGGTCGTAAGACTTGGGATGGTCCAAAGCCCCTCTCAATTGTTGGATCCACCGGCTCCATCGGAACTCAGGTGAAAACCCTCTTCTATAACACTAGGCTGGGGAAAAAAAAGAAAAAAGTAATAGTCTAATTGGACATATCTATTGAAATGCCACTTTATTGCAACTCCTCATAATATTCCTCCGGTCGTCGTTATTGCCATTTTTTTAGTAAGTGAATTGTCATTTCTTTGACTTATACCTCGTAAGGAAGCAGCCTTATTTTGATCCGATTCTTTGCAAGCCTTTTGTTTGCTTGTTACTAAACAATAGTTGTTGTATGTCTTTGACTTTATGTTATTCAGTCAAAATAGTTACAGGTATGACTGTATGCTTTTGGCATATCTGATGCTTAAATTATTTTATGGTACTCTACAGACACTTGATATAGTTGCTGAAAATCCAGACAAGTTCAGAGTCGTTGCACTGGCAGCTGGTTCAAACGTGACTCTTCTAGCTGATCAGGTGAGATATCAATTAACTCTTTCATGCTAGAGAACCAAAAGGACTAGTCTTTTGAGATTGCAAGATCAAGGTTCTCTTGACCCGATAACGTGTCCTATTTCATCAGGAAACTGGTGTCTCAGCAATCTTAGTCTAGGTATTGCGGTTTGAGATTTGATAGACTTTTTATTTTACAACAAACTTAATCTGGTTTTCTCGGATTCTGTATACTTAATCCTTGTTAATGTCCTTATACTTGTATCAAGTCTTTCCAAGGAATTCTGAATCCCAAACACATGGATGAATCCACTTAAGACCTGTCAAATATTAAACCAAATTATCCCCGGCCATATAACCCTTCCTTCGCAACTGCAGCTGGCCTTGCTATTTACTGCAATCAATCTCATGGCAGCTATCTCCTTTTCCATTGCCTCATCACTGCACGTCTTACTAAAGAGATGTTAACCGGCAACCTGATTGGAAACATCACTCAGTACATAAATGAACTGTCACTGCACAGCGCAAATGATAAGCCACCAACAGCCACCACGCTGACTCCACATGCTTTCACCAACATTAATCAGGGTAGAGACTGTGACACTACCATCACCACTTACCATCTCCCAATACGACCATTCAACTGCAGTCATTGTTGATACCTTCAATTTACCACAATCATTACTCCCAGTAACATCATAATTGCCACTGTTGTTACTTCGCGAGCACACCACAGAGACCTTATTGCACTCTGGCGATCAACGTCGTTGAGCTACCCAGGTCGAGTCAGTTATACCAGCGCCTTCGAATGTGACCCAAAAATCATAGCGTCAGAAAATCAGAAAATGCCTCAACCTCAGGAAAGTGAAACATCAATGAGAAGAGATCCCCAACAAGGACACAAGCATGCGGAATAGATCCCAAAGGTAAACCCTGGACTACAGGGATGGTACTTCTTTCTCACCTCCTAATTAGAAGGGAACTTGGAAAAGAAAACTTAAAGAGTGTATGTGTAAGTGTGTGTGTGTAGCAGAGAGAGAGAGAGAGAGAGAGAGAGCCCTGGGGGTAGGGGGAGGGGGTGGGGGTGGCGACTGAAAGTAGGTCGGACTAGGAATTTTGGTGAGAAGATCTTGCTTCTCTAGAATGCTCGAAATTTTTCTTAGTGGTCATACATATCCAAAGGGACTTTTATAACGATGACATCAGCATTTCATGAGTGTTTCGGTTGATATTCTGCCAGTTATATTGAACACAAGCTCTTGAAAACGAGCTCATTATACTTCAGCAGTGAGATATAAATGCATTTAACCTGACCATTCAGTATGACCGTCATATGTCGATCTATTACTCTGTTATGTCTTTTTGCACTGATTGCACATGTTGTAACAGGTCTTGATGGATCTGCCTGTACCTAGCGTAATTGACTTTAGCTTTATATTTATGTCGAGATCAACAATATGTTCCATCTTACAGGTCAAAACATTCAAACCTCAATTAGTTGCTATTAGAAATGAGTCGTTGGCTGAAGAACTCAAAGAAGCTTTGGCTGATGCTGATTACATGCCTGAAATTATTCCTGGGGAGCAGGGTGTCATTGAGGTTCGCTACTGTCTTATCCTTACTATTTGTTTTTTCTCCTAGAAGGCAGTCTCAGACTTACTGGCTATTACGTGAAATCCAATTTCAGGTTGCCCGCCATCCAGATTGTGCTACTGTAGTTACAGGAATAGTTGGTTGCGCTGGTTTAAAGGTAGACCTTTTGAATGTTTCGTTACAAATTGTTTTACGGACCACGTTAGCATCATATATTTTGTGGTCCTTGGAGGCAGAATTATCTGATGTATTCAATTTAACTAACCGCAGGGCAACTTCTCTTCACACTAATTAAGTTGAAATAATTTCCTTTGTCAGCCTACAGTGGCTGCCATAGAAGCAGGGAAAGACATAGCATTGGCCAATAAAGAGACCCTTATTGCTGGCGGTCCCTTTGTCCTTCCTCTTGCACACAAGCACAACATAAAGATTCTTCCAGCTGATTCCGAACATTCTGCCATATTCCAGGTACCGCTATGTTGATAGCTATCTATCCACATATATCTATTTTAGAATAACATAGCTAACTCTGTCCTAGATATTAATTGCGGAATGCATGTACTGTTGATTTGTTGCGCCTTATTAAGAAGGCCGATAATGCATGTTAAGATCATACACTGTACGATAAGAGCCTCAAAAATATTCTCTTGCATGACTTTTGTACATTAGAAAAGTCACTGCTGATTATAAGGGCGGAGCAGAAAAGACATGCCGTTCAGTGTATTTATGTGTTGCCGGAAGGTGCTCTTAGGTGCCTTTCTGGAATCAAAAGTCGGTAGTTATTGTGAATGTCATATAGGGCAATGCCAACTGTCTTTCAGTCTGAATACTGCATTATTCAATATTGTAGTCACCGCTTAATATAAGAGCTAAAATGGTGGTTCTTGCTTCAGTGTATCCAAGGTTTGCCAGAAGGTGCTCTTAGGCGCATAATTTTGACCGCGTCTGGTGGTGCTTTCAGGTAAAAAAATGTAGAGCCTATTGCTTTATCTCTGCAGTTGGAGCCTGTATGCTATTGTTAGCGTCATAAAATGAAAGGCAGGAATGTGTTTAGTTTTAGTACTGCACAAGCAACCATTCTGCATTTTCAACAATCATAATTCTTTTTGTTCTTATTTCCTTCTGTATGTTTGCTTACACTAAATCACACAACTATGCTATGCTTTAGCATTCTAAATGTTTAAATCTCTTCTTTAAAACAATGATCCCATTGGCTATTCAGGTTAAAAATCTACTATTTTGTTCATGCAGGGACTGGCCTGTTGAAAAATTAAAAGAAGTTAAAGTAGCTGATGCTTTAAAGCATCCCAACTGGAATATGGGAAAAAAAATTACTGTGGACTCTGCTACACTTTTCAATAAGGTGATTTTTATGTTTCAAGTATTAAATCAATCTCTCTCAATCTCTCTCTCTCTCTCTCTCACACACACACACACTATATTTTTACCGGCTAAATCTTGGTCTGATTTGTAAGCGGCTGAATCTTTTCTATCTGACAAGGTATATCGAATTCTTTCCAATTTGACAGGGTCTAGAAGTTATTGAAGCTCACTATCTTTATGGGGCTGACTATAATGATATTGAGATAGTTATTCATCCCCAGTCAATCATACATTCAATGGTTGAGACACAGGTTCAACTCCTATATCTGTCATGTTGCTTGCTTCTATAGTCTCGGATGATGAACATCAATAAACTTGATAAGGATACAATATAAAGCTACTAAGCTGAAAACGATACACAAATTCTAATTGTGTACCGTCTTTCGTTCCTTGCAGGACTCATCTGTCTTGGCACAACTGGGGTGGCCTGACATGCGTTTGCCAATCATTTACACACTATCTTGGCCAGACAGAATTTATTGCTCTGAGATTACATGGCCCCGCCTTGATCTTTGCAAGTAAGCAGCATCAGTTCTTTGCAGTTCTGTTGAGCCAAACTTCCAAAACAATATGCTCTATACAAAAGATATTTTGCTGCTATATGGCCGACACGAGGTGAACATTATTGTTTTGATTCAATCGCAATATCTTGCTGCAGGCTTGGATCCCTGACGTTTAAACATCCTGACAACGTAAAATACCCATCCATGGATCTGGCCTATGCTGCCGGGCGAGCTGGAGGCACCATGACTGGAGTTCTTAGTGCAGCTAATGAGAAAGCCGTAGAGATGTTTATCGATGAAAAGTATGTAGTTTGTTTTCTTATATTATGTGCATGTTAAATTGCTTTTTGAGTTCTATTTGCCTTCTTGGGATGCATGAGAAGATGCTTCTTTAAGATCTAGCTACACCACGTTGCAAATGAGTTAACACAGTTCAACGAGATTTGTGGGGAGTGATACTTAGATATCAAGTTTCCGCTAGCCTGTGATAACCCTGTAGTTCAGCTGCTGAGACTGATCATGACAAAGGTTAGAAAGGCCCTGGTGAGAAAGTGTATAGCTGCTTTAGGTGCAAAGATATAGCTGTTGATCACATAATTGCATATCCTGCATTTATCCTGATTTTATTGTTATTTGGAGACTTTAAAAAACTTTCTTGCGCCTTTTGAGAAATTCAATGGTCAACCTTGAAGCTCATCATTATCACAGAATTCATGACTCCAGAAGAAAAACCATCTTATTTTTGCTTGATTGCTCATCACTTTCTTGCATAGTTATTGGTGAAAATGTAGGGACAAATTTTATTTTTCTAAGGTTTACAGGCCCCAGGCTTGTGCACTAGTTGCTTAAACCACGATTGGTACTTTTTAAAGCATGGAAAATTTAAGCGCGCTGCTCTTCTGGAAGCTTAAGCTTTGAAATAACTGATTAACTTGAACATCAGATGGTAGTATGCTACTGTCCATCTTTTTTCCTACTTGGTTATTGACTATTGTAGATCATAGGTTGTGCACGGGATTTCAGCTATAATGTTGTCTTCCTCTTCCCAGGATTGGCTACCTGGACATATTTAAGGTTGTGGAGTTGACATGCGAGAAGCATCAGGCAGAACTGGTATCATCGCCTTCCCTCGAGGAAATCATACACTACGACTTGTGGGCACGGAAATATGCTGCCACGGTGCAACCCTCATTATCCGGATTAACCCCAGTTCTTGTATAAGTGACAGTTCCTTTACGTGCGCAAGTGTGATGAAATCGAGTGGATGCTTGGAAGCGTTAAGCGGAAGGGCATATTTACTAACGCATAAAAGAAGAAACAGCATCATATTCGAGGATTAAAGATGTGAGAAGTTGGAACTGTTTCTTCTTCGATGGATATATAATTCATTTATAAGAAGGCATTTCCATACATAGCATTAATGAAATACTTGAGTCTCTCGAGTCTAAGCAAAATTGGAAAAGACCAGGATACACAAGGTCGGCGGGTGAAAAGAAATGTGTACAAGCTGATTAGGAGATGTTGGGAAAAAATAAAAATGAATGATTATGATTGGGAGTAATTGTGAGAAAGGGACATCTCTACTCTTTTTGATTTTGCTCATATGAATGTATTCCACCTTGGTCGTGGGATTTTGTGTCATCCTGACCAGATGATAACGATTATAACCCACAATTGAATCATGGAGTAATAGTTAGGGAGCTGGTGACAAAAGAGTAATGATATAGTTTTCATCATTTTATCTCACATTTTGACTCTCATGTGATATGACTTGTGTTATCGTCAGGATATAGTAATCATTTTCTCTCCTATTACTTCGCCCTATTCTTTCTCACCTTTTCTCCTCTCTCTATTATCGCGACAAGCCACCATCCTCCGAAACTTCAACCCACCACCACTAGTTGCCACTACCATCCCATTAAATTCTCTCCACCACGTATTGTCCACCTTCATCTACCTTAAATCGATACAATCGTTATAATTGAGACCAACAACACAAGCGGAGATCTGTGCGTGTTGGTGGCGCTGTGGCCTGCAACGGTGGTTGTGGGGCGGCCTTAGACTGTGTGGGATGGGAGGGAGGTGGTGGCGCAATTACAGGACTGTCAAAATGGTGGAAGCTGTATCATAGTCGTGATCAGGACAAGCCACAATTTTGCCCCTCTTTGAGGGGCCTAACTACCAATGGCTAAGCCCAATTGCAAGCAGATGCAGCCACTGCCGCCTAGCAAAACGTTTCTTTCCAAATAATGAATTTCGTGTCTCCTAGCAAAACGTTTCTTTCCAAATGCATCAGACTTTTTCCAAGAGGTAGCTTGTCTTCTGAGCTTGGCAATCAATGTCTCTCCTAGCCTTGAGAACTGTGAATAGTCAAACCCAATCCCCATCCTCCCATCTGCCAACAATGCATGGACTACGGCTCCTTCCCTGAATAACGTTCCGAACTCGCCCAGATAGCTTATTATATTCAAAGAAAAGATGGCTCAAGATACGCAACAATCTTTCTGCGTAACTCCCCATCTTCGTATGGTTTGAGTTTGGCCCCCAAAGTAAAAGCCCTTCGCCCGCCCCTGCTCGTGGCGTTCAGTGTCCTAGAATGTTCAACCCCACTTTGTAGCCATCCTACTCGTCGTAATTGTACCAAAAGTGAAGTACTCTTGCGTCGCTACACTTGCTCGTATCCAATATCGAAACGAAACAAAAAGAAAAAGGCCGCTCAATGGGAGAAGTGCATGCTGATCAGCAACAAGCTGATTTGCAGTGTTGCCTGTTGGGCCTTTTATGGATGGACTTCCATGCACACATGAGCTGGGCTTGAGCCCAACCCATTTATGGCTGATTACTGAAAGCCTCTTTTTTCAAACATTTGCTCCACGGATAGGATGAGTACCCAGAAAAAGAATTACTGCACACAAGCAGGCAGGCCCAATGCCTTGACAGTCAGCCCAACTAAAGGTTGACCTTTTAAAGCACTTAGCCAAATACTTTGCACATAGAGTTAACTACGCTCGGTAGAGATGTCAAAAGGGTCAGGCCAGCCCTACCCGGCCCTAAACCGGCCCGGGCTAGCCTCGCCCTAAACATGAATAGTGATGGCCCTGGTCCAAAGGGCTCGGCCGAAGAATTGGAGGAAAAAGCCGGCCCTAAAAAGGCTCGGGTCAGGCCCGACCCAAGCCAAAAATGGGCCCACCAAAGCCAAATGGGCTGGCCCGTTTTTGGCCTGGGTCTGGCCCGTTTCCCCTGGGCCCGAGCCTTTTTTGGCCGGAAAATTTAATTCTTTGGGCTTGGCTTTTGAAGTTATCTAGGTTTAAGCCTTCTAATTTTCTTGGCAATTAAGCAAATAGTCCAACTTTAACATAAAAACTTTATATAAAAATATCATGTTTAACGAGCCGTTCGCGAGCATATTTATGAACACTTTTATATGTTCATGCTCTCGTTTAAGTACTAAAAATAATTTTAATGTAACAAAATGACCAATAATTTAGCATTCGAATAGCATATGTTAAATGTCTGTGTAAATAATTAGGATAATATGATAGTTTAATTGGTCAAACCCGACCGTAAGTTGTTCTTAAATAAATTTCTATCGTCCTCATAAAGCTCTAGAAACAGGATATTATGCGTGTATCCATCTTACTCTGACAATTTTTAGTCAGTGTTAGTTCAAGCTTCTTAACTCCGGAGTCGACCACAGCAAACTAGAACATGAAAATCATGACAGAGATGAATCTGAGAGGGCCAGTTGTTTACGAGGAACATGCATTTACCAGAACAAAGGCAAGAAATTTTAAATGGACTTGATAATTAAGCAAAATTTAGTCCAAGAGATCTATAACATATATAAGAGTTTCTATGTTTTTAGTTACGCGAACATGCACATTAAAAGACAGTTTCATTGTCAAAATTGTTTTACCAGATTAGGGTATCCATTGAAGCAAATAGTGGCCTAAAAATGTTTTCGAAGACAATCTACTGATATGCTTGATTGTATGTGACTATCTATGTAGTTCAAATCATGCTGGTGTCTTGGGAAACATATCCCAGATAGAGACCATCTTGTGGAACATAACCAAACAACAAGCCTTCTTTATTTATAATCCATCAACATTCAGAATGACACCTCCCATGATCCCTAACAGTATCAAACGCGTCAAAATGGTGCAAGACCGGATAAAAGGAGGAGGGCTTATGAACAAATTTATCTAAAATTTAATTTTTTTTTCGCAACATAAAACATGAATATAAAGAATTTAAAAAACAATATTTTTTTTTCAGGCCCAGGCCTGGTCCTAGCCCGGCCTTAAAGTTAGGGCCTTGGTATCCTCGAAGTGGGCCCAGCCCGATTCCCCACCCCCGAAGCCCGGCCCCAGCCTATTTCTCTTCTAGCCCTCTAAGCCCGAGTTGGGCCGGCCCAAGTCCGGCCCATTACATCTCTAGTGTCGCTCGGGTTTCTGCGGTTAGAGTGAAGTTATGGTGAATGACATAAAGTTTGAAAAGATAACATAACATTACTAAAGATACGAAATCATTTTTAGTCGTACCCATTTGGTGTTGACTTGTTAAAAAAGTGTACGTGATCATCTCACCACGGTATGAACCATAATCTGGACCAAACACCATTGCCCTTCAACCACAGGCTAACTCAAAAACCACCATCTCAAACAAGTACAAACATGAAACCTTCGTACAAGCCCCCTATCAGCAGCAACTACCTACCTCTTCCTTTCCAACACCACCACCATCATCCGCCGGAATATACCCCACCACACTAACGCACTTCACAGCTAACCCAGCCTAAGGCTGAGCCATGAGCAAAAAACACACAACCACCGTCTAAATTAGCCACCCCGCATATGGAGTCCAGGGTTGCGAAAAGAACCGACTACGCTCTTTGATACCTTTTTTATAAGAAGCAATTGTGATACCCTAAAATTCAAAAATTATTCACCCCGCATTGGGAAATCATTCAGTAAAATTCGAAGCTCGAATCTTACTCGGAGAATTTCATCAATCAAGGGAAAAGATTTGTCGAGATAACAAAGTTATTACCATTACTATATTAATGTATGCAACTTGTAACGTTATGGCTTATGTTGTCCATCTGTCTCACCCGGGTCCGAGTCTCCAATCTAAAGCTTTGTAATCTCGCATTTTCAAGAAATGCTAGGCACCAATCGACATTTTTGTGATTTTTAAACAGTTATTTCAAATAAGTGCAAGGAGTTCGCTTTCGCGTTTTACACTTCTCGTCAACTTATCGCGGTAAGTTCACAGATTTTGGTGATAACGAGCGAATATTGTTACAATGCTTGTCTAATAAGGGTGCCTGTATTAAGTTCTGCAAATGGTCCTTTCATAAAGGCCCATGTTGGGTTCAAGTTGTGCCTACCTTTGAGAGCAAGAGAATTCCATCATGTACCATAAAGTAATAAAAGACAGTACTCACACCATCCCTCTCATTACACACTTTGTAGCAAGAAAGCTTATCAACTCACGCAGTATGAGGAAGGCCTACTCCTTTGATACCCTCTTTTTCTTTTTTCCATACTGATTTTGACCTCTGAAAGTGTATGAGTTGTTAACTTCCAATTCTTGCTGGTGGAGACTGGCCTTTCGATGGGAGAGATATCATGTGCTCCTACATAGGCATTGGTCTGCCAATTTGATAAAGAAGGTATAAAAGTGGGGCTCCTGTGAACATGGCCACCTAGCTACCTGCTTCACCAATAAGCAATTTTCCAACCACTCTCCTGTGTTACGCCAATCAAGCATCCTTCTTCATTTTCACGCTCAAAATTGGGACTAAGATCCTCTCCTTTACGGCAGTTTTGTTGTATTAAAGAATGTCGCTAAATGTACTTTATCAACAAAATATTATCACCATGTATCTTAACAACACTGACAAAACAATTTTGATGTGAATCTGTCGCGACTTAACCGTCACATCATTTCACGAACACTCTCGAAATCCTGCTTCATCGAGAATGAAGATAAAGAGAGCAAGTAACCATATGACATCCAAGATAAAACATTGTTAGCAGTACTTGATAATGTTGAAGGAGAGTAGTCATGAAAGGTGACGACGTCGCATCATTATGTATACACCTCAATCTTTTTACCACATTTTTTTCCTTCCTTTTCCTCTCCTTTTTAATTAGATAATAATGTACAGAAATTTAATTTATAGGCTCTAAACTGTTAGAGCATCCGTGGCTGTAGTTTAGTGGTTAGAATTCTATGTTGTGGCCGTTGAGACTTGGGCTCGAATCCCAGCAGCCACATTTGTTAATTGAGATTTTTATAGCCAACGAGCAATTATAAAATATTACCTTATTTTGTATAGATTATTATTTCCTCATGTATTATATGAGGAAAGCTTTCAAAACACTCCAGCATTCCACTTAATTCGGAAGATCTAAATTATAATCAACTAAGAGTTGTAGTCGTTCATTCATTTATCGCTAATCAAAGGTCGTTAAATATGACTTAAATATATATTTTTGCACAGAAAATGATATTTGTGGTGGTACGTGCAAAATTGATCAATTATAAGACTTGTATAGCATTTCATGCTCACCCTTAATTAAGGTGGAATTTCCAATGACACGACAACTTTTGGTTAGGTAAACATATGTAGTGTATTTTTGTATTATCATAAGTTTGTGGTTAGAAGTTTGAGAGGAGACAATGGAAAGTGCTAAAGTGTCTATTATTTTTCGTGAATCGTGATGATTTCGATGGTGCTTCGCTTCCTACGTGTCTGAAATATAGTTGGTGCTTTTTTATATTTTGTGTTCTCTTAGATTTATACGCTTTTTATGTTAGTTTAAATTATTTCTGTAATATCCAAAGAAAAACACTAATGACTATGCGTGTAGATAAGTGAACAATGCCATAACATCATAAAAGAACTGTACCAAACTTTTAATAAATCTGACACAATTTACCTACGAGAAGCGATATATAATCGCACTCCAAAATTCGCGTCTCACACTGCGTAAGGTAACTTCGAGCGCCCCTATTGAGATGAAAGCATATCGAAGATCATGTTTCTAACGCGGTCATCATTTCACGTCTCTCATGCAACACTCATGGTGAAACACAACTTTTGGGGTTTGCAACAGTGCAAAATCATTTTTACTTACTTTCCAAGGCTTTTTCCCAAAGGAAGGGGAAAATAATTAGGTCTAGTAGAAGGATGCTAGTTATTAGACAGCACCAAAGTAAGTTGTGAGGATGGAGAGAATATTATGGTGCTGTTCACATGTTGTTGGGGAAAGGCTCGCGTCCTTGATTGAGTCGTTGGCTACAAGTCTGGTTTGTTCACATCATTTCAGCTCTTAATTCTCCTTCACCATCATGTTCATGCTTTACTTGGAGTCATGATAAGGCTCTGTTTAATTGGTCAATTGTAGCTCAGAGACTTTGGGAGGAGAAAGGTTCGTGTGTCCATCATTGATGAAGAGAAACAGTGTTTAATGCAATCTGAAAACATGCCAAAAAGTAGTACTAAATAGTGGCTAGTTTGGGTTATATGGGGTTGATGGGATTCTCATCTGCACCAAATCCACTCAACTCTTTACTATTTGTAACATCAATCTATATTTGTAGTCACATACTGAATTGGGTATATGCTCATTTTTCATTTAGGAAGCTTTAACATTATTTTTTCTAAATTTTTCAAGGGAGAGAAAAGAAATGAAATGGAAGGAAAGTGGTCCACTTTCGCTTCATTTCGTTGGTTTGCAGGTGTTTTCAAGAGAAAAGGGAAAGAGGAACAAGAAAAAAAATTAGGAATTAGGTCACTTTCTTCTCAAATTTTTCTCTCCAAAGTTGACAAGAGATGGAAAGAACGCAAACGAAGTTTGATGAAAATTTTGTAATGCGAACGTTGTTTACGCATATCTAAGCACAAAAGTTAACACTGTTTTTAAACAAAAGACCACTTTTAGCAATAACTAATTGGTTTCTCTTCCATTCTCTGTTTTCAACTCACATACAACATGAACGGATTATACCTTCTCTTTCATCTAAACGCACAAACACAAAATAAAAACTCGGTTTATCTTTTATTCTCGTAATTTTACGAGTAATCTTATACATCAATTTTGTGATACATGAATAATCTTATGAGCCACTTGTGCGTACTTATACAAAATGTATTTACAAGGTAATGAAAATTTTGTAGTCAGATCGATTTTACATTGGCGAAGGACCATTATCAAAGCTGACTCCTCATCTGAGCTTATTGCCTTTATTTCGCTCTTTAAAAATCTGCACGAAGCCTCCTTGTACTTTGATAAAGTGAGAAGAAAAAAAAAACCCTAAAAGGTGAAGAAAACGCCACTAATTTGTTAGAAAAGAATAGAATTTGTTAATCAAATATCACTATAAGGTTAGTGCATTAATCATTTCAAACCACCGGCTAACTACGGCTATTAATTCTCAGACAAACTTAACACGAAAGTTCAGCAATGTGGGGCTACTTGACATGAAAATCATGTAAAGGACTGTCTGGGATTTGGTAAGGTTCCCAAGAAATCTGGGTATCTCTGAGAACTCTCAGTGCTTTGGCTTCCAGTTCCATATATACTACAATACAAGAAAGAAAGGTTGTGAAAACACCCCACAGCCAGAACCAGATGCTCTTGCAGTCTTGCTGCTGCTAACTTTTGTCTCTTTTTTTATGGGAATGTGTGGGAGAGAAGCTAAACTCAAGCACCCATCAATAGTTTCCTATTCATAAGTCACCTTTTTATGGAATTTTTTGGTTGTTGTACGGTCCAACTCTTCTCAAGAATTTGGAACTATTGTCTTAATGAAGGAGGGTCTGCTATAACTTGGAACGTGTCTTAATGGAGGGAGGGCCTGTTATCAGTGTTCCAGACTACTTGGAAACGAAGTATCTAGCGTGAATATATAACTCGTAATCTACGGTACACTGGTGGGTTGAGTGGGGCAAATCAAAAGAAATGCTAAAAGTATGACCAGAGCGAAAATGAGAGCGTGAAAACTGTAAAGTTAACGCACGTCAACGATTTAAATGAATTTGGTGCCTTACCTCGCAATATAGTTGTCTTTTTTGAATAGCATGTCACCTGACAATATTTTCCAAGTAAACCAAACTATCAGCCAGAATGGTGAATATTGCAGAACAGATTGTGGCCTTACTGCTCCAGTCCCTGAAAGAGTTGACATTTAGCATGATGCAGTTTGACTTTAGAGATAAAACTTCAGGAATAGAACAATTGCATGACGGATGACAAGTTGACACAGATATGATCTTGCACTAATGGACTTTTCCCCTCACATTCTAGTCCTCCAAGCCATTGGCATCTGCTTCACTACTTAATTGGTT
Source organism: Escallonia rubra (assembly GCA_033065855.1). Lineage (NCBI taxonomy): Eukaryota > Viridiplantae > Streptophyta > Magnoliopsida > Escalloniales > Escalloniaceae > Escallonia > Escallonia rubra. Next base: position 282,665 of record JAVXUO010003049.1, on the reverse strand, counting down.
GGGAGCGTCAATTTTCATACTCGATAAGTTGTTTCATATTCTTATTTCGTCTTACAAAAGCGTATTAACAACAGAATTTATTTCTTATAGCTACGAATGGAGTTTGGCCTAATTTGACATTAGAAAATTTTCTGCTGTTATTCGGATTATAGGAAGATAGTTACAACGTTTCATATAGTTGACAATTGATGGTTTCTAATATAATTAGCGACATTTTTGTTAATATTTTTAACTAAAACTCTTAACAGTATTTTTTTTAATATCGTTAAATAAAAGACGCTAAAAATATTAATTATCAGAGAGTACGAAATGTTATAATAAAAAAAAAGTTCCTTAGTCACGGCCCCGACACTCCATGTTGTAGTTAAGGTGAAAGAGAATTGGGTATGAACAAATAGTCAAAAAAGATGAGGAGAGAGGCAAAGCGGTGAATGCTTTTTCCAGACTTTTGATTTACACATTTTCCAAGGAGCGGTTGAAGCTTTTGTCAGTGGGAATTTGGCGCGGATGTATTGTCAGATTACACAGACAGAGACAGATACAGACCCAGACGACCAACAAGAATTTGGCGGACTAAATTTTGCAAATCGGCAACATTATGAACCAATCACCCTTCCCCTAGACCCCTCTTGTCTTTCATTATTACACTCTTATTGTCTTAGGCTGCACCTCTTGATTCTTCATAGAACTGAATAACTCTCCGCGGTGTAATTTCGATCATTTAGAAACGTTAAGTAAATAATTTAAAAACGTTTAAATTTTATTATTTTTCTTTTATTACACTAATTTTTCCTTAGATAAAAAGAACAAATGTCAAATGGTTCAAGATCATGAAATATTTACTGGCGTTAATAGTTGTTTTTCATGGTGTTATTGATTAAAAGCAAATTAAGCATAATACCATGCTTTAACGGTTTTTAGCAATTTAAACTCGTACCATGCTTTCATATTAGTCTTAAATTTTTATTTCAAAAGTTTCAAGTTTTTTTTTAATCCAACAATGTGTATCAGTCTTAAACGATTTCTATTATAACTTTTGCATGTCAGTTTTGCACGTAAATTAGTAACTTAGACATCTTAGAACAAATTGAGCCTATATTCAATTGAAAGAAACCTCAAGTTTCTTTGTTCTCCGTAGCTCCATCTCTTATCCATAGTAATTTTATCCATGCGATTAATATGGTCCGGTTGAGTTTAAGGCTGAGGGAAAACATTTTGGTTCATTTGTTCTTGGCCTAAAATCAGATGAAGCTTCCAAGAAGTTGGGAACAATTGTATGGTACTATTTAATGTTGTGGTGGATTGAAATTGTTTCAAAAATATATTAAACTTGAACAGTCAATACTTACCCGAAAATGAGACAGTAGTTGATGTGTATACTACGCCTTTTTTTTTTCCCGAAGCTTATGCCGTTTTATTATCGCGTACAAAGAACTATATATTTACATAAGCTCCGAGCTGCTCTCCTACTATCTACACTTTCCGACGTCGTATTTCCAAATACGAGAAGTGGGAGTTAGAAAGAAGGAAAGCAACTACCGTAACAAATAGGAGAACTAAGCTCGCAAACTAGAAGTTCGCGTTGTTAGCTTTCGATGTCAACTTCCCCCCAATCGAACAGGGACGTCGTCTGACTTTGCATTTTCTAGTATCTATAATATATCTGTATTCTGAACCTTGTTACCTATAACTGGATGATAATATATACTTCTACTTTTAGTTAAAAAAATATGCTAATTTTTTAATCTAGATGGGTTTAGCTCATAGCCAAAATTTGTGACGTAGGCCTTTCCTAATAGATTTTGCTATATTGTGTGATGTGTGTGTAGAATTGAAAAGTCTTGGAATTATTTTCACACGTTAAATTTCAGGCGACTTTCTTTACTTGCAAGGTGTCCATAAGTATAAAATTTCCTAGTTGCTAATGATATTTGTTCTTATATATTAAGGGTCAGAATTGAACTTACTTACTACATGAAGATTTTTTGCGTTCCCATCAGCCAAACCAGATACGCACCAATCAGCCGTCATATTCCCTTTCTTATTTTGCTTTATTTGTTGTTCATCTCTTTCGCTCTCTTGAATGTGTATACGTAAACGGATTAAAAAGATCTCTATGAATAGTCTTCGCTTATTCGGTTCAATCCACTTCGATCAACTAGTTAAAGCCAAAAACATCACTGCTTATATATATACATATATATATATATATATATCAGAGTGACGTTACGAGTATATAGCGACATTTATGTCGGCCTCTTTTAAAATCATGCCATGATTTTAATCTTCGAATCCCTATCGGAGATCCCTTTTATCATCTTTGCACATCTCAAACTCGATAAATTTCCTTAATTAAAAACCCAACTAGGAACCACATAGATGCAATACCTATATATGTTGGTTTGCCATGCAAGAAAGAAGTTCTACTTAAGTCATCAAGCAACTTTACGGCAAGGTTTGTGTCATCAAGAAGGTATGAACCGGTCGAAACGACAAAGTTCAAACTAGTTCAATGGGTGAGGACACATTAGAGGCACGCTCCAAAATGCCACAAAACCTCCCAAACCAAAATGAAAACATATATATATACTTGAACGGGTTTTATGCATAGCCAAAGTCGTCGAGAAAGTATGAACAGAAATGGCAAGGTCTAAACATGTCCAAAGGCGAAGACTAATAGAGCACACTTCAAAATGCTGGCAAAGCACCGTTTTTCAACACAGATGATATCACCGTAACATCTTAAACTTGAGCCTTTCACACAGTAATTTATACTTTATGTACTTTTGGTCGCTAAAACCCTAACAAAACAAACTTGGCTAATCACATACTCAAAATCAATCACCCCAAAAGAACGAAAGAAAAAAGAAAAGAAAAAAAAACTCAAAACGGGTTAATATTCCTGCTCAGCCCGTTCACACTAGAAATGAACCCAGTCAGGTCTTGCCTGTACGGCAAGTACGACAGCCGCCGATCACCTTCCTTCTTCCCTCCGGCGACTCCTCTCGCTTTTAGGGCCACCGGCGACGACTCCTTCACAGCCTTCTCAATGTTATCCTCCCCCTTTCTCGGACTCGCACTGGTCAAGACTACAAAGCTGTCCTTGCCTTCGCTGTTGCTCCGGTGGAGGAGGTCCTTGAACTTCCACCGCTTCGACGAGCCGGTCGACCCGCTCTTCTTGCACCTGTCCGGCGACTCCGCCGCCAATTTCGGCCTCCAGACGCAGTAACTGTTCGGCTGAACTCCGTCGAGCTCGTCCGCCTCCGACGACGAGCACGACGACGTCTCGCGCTCCTCGAAGAACAGCTTCCTCAGCGGCAGCCGGCTCGACTGCCGAGCCGGCGGCTTGTCGTCGGGCTTCGAATCCTCTCCGAATCTCACGTCAGCGGCCGACAACAAGCTCCGGTCGAACACCGGGAAAACCGGCCGGATCTGGCCGTTGTAGAAGATCTGGTCGGCCGGAATCGGAGAGGTGTCAATCTCGTTGCTGACGAGGGCGAACTCGAAATCGTCGTCGCCATTCTCCTCATCTCTAGCTTGCGACCGATACTCTCTGGCTATCGGAATCTCCTCGTTTTTGAAGCCGAAGACGTCGTCCACCTCGGATTCTGAGTCCACCCGGAGCTCCTCCACGACTCGGGCGGCGATTTGGGCGAGCTTGCTGGACGAGTAGCTGTTGAAGCTCGGGGAGAGAGAGAGCACCGGACTCGGCTGCATTGAAAGGTAATTTCCCGACGGCATGTATGAAAAATTTCAATTCGAGCACTTAGAATTTTGAGAGAGAAAGTAGAGAGGGGGACTAGTTTGAGGATAAATAGGTGTGAGTGGTTAAAGAAAATGGCTCCGGCCCAAGAAAAGGTTTAGAGAGAGTGAAAGCGAAAGGTGGGACGATACGTACGCGCTTCTGGAAGGAAAGGGGAGATAATTGAGTGAGAGGGAGCGTACACTGTTCGCTCTCCTTTGAGGTCCAGATCATGGGTACATAACTCTCGTTTTGCTTGTTAAGAAACTCGTTTTAGACCGTTACCTAAAATTAAAAATAAATTAAAAAACGCGCTAAGCCAACAAACCGATACCTTTTGAAAAGCTTAAGCTATTTGGACAAGTTGTATTCTAATTTTTTTGTTACATAACTACCGACCTACAATTATTAAGAGTGACAACAAATCGATATTTTTTTTGTTACATAACTACCAACCTACAATTATGACAAGTGGTATTCTAATTTTTTTTTTTAAAAGTGACACAAATAAAAATCTTAATTGATATAAAATTATATTTAGTTTTCACAAATTAAAGTTCATCAAAAAAATAGAGGTAAAGTAAAATTTAAAGACCAAGTTTGATACGATAATAATATTTTGCTAACTTATGTTTGGACATATATGACTAACTTATTTTTCTGTAATTTAAGATTCATTTTACTGAATATGACAATAAACATGTGTACATTTTTTTATATATAGCAAAATTTGTACTATTAATTTTATTTTTGCACACGCATCGCGTGTGTCACGGTGACTCGTATATGTAATTTGAATATCGATAAGTTAAACGAGTCAAAGCTTGAACGATAATATACTCTGTTCAGCTCATTTAGATGTGTTTGATTAAAAAAAAAAAAGGAAGTGATAATGCGAACGGTTAACAATATGAATCGTCCTGTTTTAAGCGTACGCTATTCATGCGAGAGAAAATGAACTTAACTGATTCACGTTTGTTATATTTATCTCCTTTTTTCTTTCTTTCTTTTTTGTTGTTCCCGGCATTGATTATTACAGATTTCCATGTTTGTTGGTTTGTCGGTTACCAATTTGTTTCATATGACAGAGCTGGTTGTTTCTTGCTTCACACGTAAATACCTTTGCAGGAGCCGGAATGCTTGATTTAATTTAACACGTATTTGCATGTTTTTTCCGCTTCTAGAAATGGCTTCAATTTAATGAAATCCCGATTACGACATTTAATATTGATGACTTTTCTACCTTTGTTCACATGCCGCGGGGTCCAACGTTGTATTCGTAATCTGTCATATAATAGCATGACGGTATTGGAAGAAAAAATAGCGTTAATGCAGCTTAGCGACAAAAGATTATTTCTTTAAAAAATTTGACAATAGCGACCCCCATCACTTTTAGTTGCAATCTTGTATTAGTGAAACGGTTATAGCAGACATGCAATATAACATATAGTTCTTTTCTGAAGAAAAAAAAAATAGGATCATGTTACTTTTATATTGCGGTTATCCGGCTGGTACCAAAGCACAAACAAGTGCATAAAGAATGAGAAAATGTTTATGTAACGGTGCGTGTACCTCTAATCACGTGTTCGCATTAGGAAAAGAAGTAAAAAAGATCACGGTATGGAAGAGAAAAACGTGATGTGCGGATGAACATACGTTACAGTTAAGAACTGCATGTATCTTCTGATAAAACATGTAACAGATTATACACTACAAGAAAACAGGTTTTTAGTGACGGAATTTGGCTCCGTCACTAAAATTCCGTCACCTAAACTAACAAATGTTAAGAAAACAGGTTTTTAGTGACGGAATTTGGTTCCGTCACTAAAATTCCATCACCTAAAAGGTTTTTAGTGACGGAATTTGCTCCGTCACTAAAATTCCGTCACCTAAAACTAACCAATGTTAAGATGTAAAAACTAATATAAATTTAGTGACCAAATAATTCGTTGCTAGAAGTTTTAGCGACTGAAACTTTCAAATGTATAATTTAATTAGTGACCAAATAATTCTAATTTTGATTGTTTTTTTGTTTTTTTTAGCTTTGGAGAAAACCCCCAAATGTATAATTTAGGGCTTTTTTTTTTCTTTTCATTTCCCTCTCCCTATCTTTGAGCTCCCGCTGCCTCCCTTTCTCCCCAAAGTTCTCACCGCCGCCTCCCTATCTCCCAAAGTTCTCACCGCTGCCCCCTCCCTTTCTCCCCATTTCGTCACCGCCGGCCAGGGGCGGAGCCACAACAGTCGACAGCCAGGAAGCCCGAAGCCATGGCGAGCGACGAACCACGATCAGCTGGGTCAGAGCGATTCTCGAGTCGCGATAGGGCGTTTGGATCTAGATCAGTAGATCTACGGTCGACGAACGACCACCTCTGCTGCTACGGACAGCTACCTCTGCTGACGCCGGCCGCCGCTACCCCTACACGCCGATGGATGGCCACCTCTGCTGCATCTTGTTTGTTCTGAAGAAGAAGACCTCTGTGGCTCTGTCCTCCGGTCACTCCACTCCACCGGACCACCGGAGCTAACGACTCTGAGGCTCTGAGCTCCCAATCTTCTTCGGTCTTCACCACCGGGTGGGCGAATCGGCGACAAAGGTATGTTCTGAATTTCGATTACATTTTTTCCACTATTCGCCACTGATCTTACCGATTACTGTGATGCATCTCTACAACTCTGCAACTCATTACTGTAATCAACTAATCATTGCAGTCTAAACCTTCAACACCTACAAATCCGAAATAAAAATTCAATAATTTAAGGTTTGAATCTGTTATAGCTGAAAGACCAAAATAAAGTGGATATTGATTATTGATTATTGATTATCTGAGTTCCGAATTGATTGATGATTATTGAGATTATTGATTATTGATTATGATTATTGATTATCTAAGTTCTGAATTGTGATTATTGATTGAGATTATTGAGATTGTTGACGGAGGATGGGACCCAATTGGATTTAATGTGTGATTATTGAGATTGTTGACGGAGGATGTGACCAATTGGATTGAATGTGCGATTTAGTTGAATGGTCGGTTGAATGTGCGATTTAGTTGTGTGTGTATGTGTGCGTGGAAGGGATTTTGGGTGGGTTCTATCACCGTGGTAATGGAAATAGTGAGCTTGCTTAGATAATGACTTAAGTGTAATCTAATTAGATTATGTGCGGGCATATATGATTCATGATTCTTTACCATATTATTTATGATGTGAATTTTTAGTAATTGTTAGTTAAATTTATCTTTATATGATTGTGCAGCCATCCAGAAATACTGAGGATGATGATGACAATGATGGTTTGGATGCCAATGAGGAGTATGACCTTGATGAGGATGGAAATTGAGTGACCAACTAATCCCCTCTCTTTAATTTGAAATGTTCAAACATCAACTTACTTTCATGTTTAAGGATGATCGCTACTATATGATAGTTTAGGATTTGTGTTGGACTTGGTATTTTATGTGTTTGTGGAGTTTGTGTTAATGGTTTTGGGGAGTTTGTGTTGATGGAAATTGTGGAGGTTGATATGATAATGGATATTGTGTTAAGTGATTTTGTGGAGATTGATGTAGTAATGGATTTTGTATGCTTGATGAGTTGATGGATTTGTTGTATACAGGTTTGAGAAAAAAATGGGATTTGAAAAAAATAGGTGGAACTATACTTCTTTTGTTTTATAATTTTAGTGACGATTATGATTTGTCGCTAAAAACATAAACATTGATAAAATACCTTTAGTGACGGAATTTTTCCGTCACCATTTATTTTAGTGACGTATTTCATGTGACGGAATTTTCCGTCACCAATTATTTTTAGTGACATATTTATGTGACAGAATTTTTCGTCACCAATTGTTTTAGTGACGTATTTCATGTGACGGAATTTTCCGTCATCAATTATTTTTAGTGACGTATTTATGTGACAGAATTTTTTGTCACCAATTGTTGTATCCAAAATTTAAAAAAAAATATTCGAAATATAAAATACCTTTAGTGACGGATTCCGTCATTGAAGTTAGTGACGGAATCGTTAATTCCGTCACTAACTTTTTAGTGACGAGGTTTTACGCGACGGAATCGTGTGACGGAATGTTCTGTCACTAAAACTTTTTGTGACGGAAATTACTTTTTTAGTGACGGAAATTTCCGTCACTAAAAACCTGTTTTCTTGTAGTGATATAGACTACAACAACAGACTTACAAAGCCGTGGCAACTAGATTACAACACATATACGCTCACATAATTTTGTGTCCAAACATAAGTTAATCTTGACAATAGCGACCCATCACTTTTTAGTAGGATCTTGTTACTTTTGCATTGCGGTTATCCGGCTGGTACCAAAGCACGAACAAGTGCATAAAAAATGAGAAAATGTTTTATGTAACGGCGTGTGTACTTCTAATCACGTGTTGACATTAAAATAAGAAGAAGTAAAAAAAGACCACGGGATGGAAGAGAAAAAACGTGATGTGCGGATGAACATACACGTTACAGTTAAGAACTGCACGTATCTTCTGATAAAAAATGTAACAGATTCTATAAACTACAACCACGGACTTACAAAGCCGTGGCAACTAGATTGCAACACATATATGCGCACAGAAGGTCTTCTAAAAAGCTTATTGACGTAAACAACATTTCTTTTCATCATACGATATTAGGATGAACAATGGCCACTTGAATATTTGTGGAAATGGAGGTTCAATTTTTGATTTGTAGGTGGCACAGCACAGCACAGGAACTCGACACGTGTGATATCTCTCGCCTCACTTGTGTCAATAGTCGGACCATGTATAAATAATAAATCCATTTCAGGCATTTGAGGACAGTTTGATAGAATTAAGGGCAACAGTAGTTGTTAATAGAGAGCAGGCCAAGCCATAAATCGTAGACCACTCAAAAGCTTTCATGGCTGCTAAGAAGTGACTTCTTAATTCTTATGGTTGGTGCAATATGAATGGAACGTAGTGTACAAAGACACAGCTGGTCTACCTAAATTTGGCATGACACAGAATTTCAACACAGAATTTAGTTTTTCTAATTTTAGGTTTTTTGTCGTTTCTCTCGGGCTCACCTTGGGACATGGTTATTGGTATAGTTAGTGTCTTGATTTGGGTAAAGTTATACTAATCTTTTATGCAGGTAGTCTTCGGTGGAGGTTCTTTGGCGATAAAACCGTTTTTGTTTTAGCAGCTCTCAGATATTCAGGGACGTCTGGCTATGTGCCGGTCCTTGTTTGTGACTCCATTGCAGGGATGCGGTTCCTGTTATTTTCTTCTTTTATTGTACTCTATCTTGTACTACTTACTTATTAATGATATGATTGATAAAATTTTCACCTACAGTCAAAAAAAAAAAAACACAAAACAGCAAGTCATCGCTTATAACTTTATAAAGAAATGTAAAGTCAGTTACAATATTGTTTGAAGGTGATCATATATATATATATATTCAGAAGGTTCTGCATCGGCTAGCTTGAGTTACTGACTGAATACCATAATCCTCTCATTGCTTTACTTGTTGGAACCACTGGGTGTCGGTGCAGATAGTGAAATTTCACTTTTTAAGATGGGTTAATGAGGGCAGTGTTTTTGGACATTTGTACCTACTGCGTAACATCTTTATCGACAAAAAAAGATTGCCTTGATACCACTCGACACGTGGTGACTCTTGATGGTGTAATGAAAAGTTGAAAACTGTACGTGGCATTCGTCTTGCTACTTACAAGAATTGTTTTTGATGAAGTAGTAATTATTTTTCTTCTCGCAATCTATGGGCATCATCAATTTTTATTCCTGTAATGAAATTTCTTTACGAGCAAGTAATGTTGAGTACACATGCTTCTAGTAAAAGGCATTAATAAATTTAAAAGTTGGGTATAGACTCTAAACTCGTTTATAGCATGCTTTAGAATAGTTAAGTGGCTAATAAAAAAAATGGAAAATTGTACTCACGCGGGCCTCACTCTCATTGACATCTCAACTCATACAATATAAATACGAGTATCATGACTTTAAACGGTTTTCATATGTGCGATATTGTGATATAGATTTTAGAAACTTCATTGAGTTTTTTAAATAAAGAGGGCAAAGTAAAACAACGAGAAAGTAATTTTGTCATGTTCTCTTAAACTCACAACAAACTTATGTTACGCATGAACTCACACACTTCGCACAAGAGTATTCCATTAAAAAGAGCAAAGGAAAACACACATGAAATTGCTTAAAACGGTAAAATTGAAGGAAAAAAAAAAACGAAAACTGTGTAACGAATGCGTTTTTTTTCTTCAGTTTACAAAACTGGAAAGTTAAGTGATTTCAAACGCTACCTAAATCTAACCAAGCACAGGAGAGTTCGCGGCACACATACAGGCGCATGCGCGTGCGCTCGCACACACAGATCGTGCAATTGTGGTATTGAGACGGTGGTTCTGTAATGGAGACAACGACAGTGGTTGTGTGATGGTGGAGATTGCGGCGGAGTAGGTGGTAATTGTGAGCATTAACGGAGGCAATTGGTGGTGGTGTTTATTGTCTGGTTTTTGCAACGAAATGCATCGACTGGACTGGCTTGGTGGGTGAAGACCCGGGGGGGGGGGGGGGGAGTGGAAGAGAGACCCTTGTGTGGGGTGTTTACTGCTAGAAAATAACGATGCAGAAAGGAAAATTCATGACAAATAAAACGGTATAGTCATTTTCTTATCAAATTCATTAAAGCCATTTGTATATGATCGTATTAAAGAACGTATTTAATATTTCTCATATCCAATGGACATGCGTGCAATTGTCCTCTAGCCTCGAGCGTTTCAGTAAAAGTTGCCTAAGCTAAAAACCATGTCTAATAACAACCATGACAGCAGCTCTTTTGTATACTCGCTTCAAATCATGGGTTAATGTAATTAAACCTTATTACTACGGCTAATTCAAAAACCACAGTACTTTTTAACCCTTTGTTACTAATAATAGTACACTTCTGTTACTATTTTAAGTTACTATTTCCCGTTGCATGACTTGTTTCCAGAAAGTTCAACGTGAAGCACCCAAGAAAAAACCACGTACATCGCTTGCTGATTGGCCTCCTGATTGGGACTAGGACTTTAAGTTACTAACAGAGGATACATGGACCTTAGTCTCCTCACAAGTCAATGAAAAAGGCCGGTTGAATAATAGGTTACACTTGAGGGATGCTTCTTCTGCCCTTATTTTGATCAACCCAAAGACAAATTTCTCATTCTCTAGAAGCAGTTTCTCACAATAAGAAAGGTGTGACCAAAGAAATTCAAACTTTCTCTTCAACATTCCACACAAAAGGGTGTGACCAAGAAAATTCAACCTATGGATGATGGATGCTGCTACGGTTGCAAGGCCATGCTCAGCATTATTTTCCTTATAGCTGGTGGATATGCTTCAAGATGTCCTCGGCTTTAGACAATGACAATTCAAGCATTATATCTGGGCAAGTCCTTTGACATTTGCACTATAACTTCGCGGAAGACCAGGACTATGTATCCGGGTGCACACATCTTTTCAATCAAATGAGGACTTGTTTTTGGCATCAAGATAATGCATTTGTTAGAAGGTAAGTTGATGAGATAAAGGAGAAGGATGACTGCAAATCCTACAAAGACCCATTTATTTAACGGACTTGGGCTTGATGATAGGTTGTTTGCAGCTTAAAAATCAAACAAGATAAAACTAAGAATATTCAGCCACTCTACGAGATTGGAAGGAAATTAATGCAAAACCATTTTGTGGACACTGGACAAGCTGAATAGCAATCTAGCCCAAGCCCAGCTTGGTTCTTCTATTTGCCTAAGCAAGCCCACAATGCTCCATCCGGATTGTGGCCCAACTTATGAATCTGTTTCCTACTCAAGTAGCCTGTAGCCCGTCCAATTACTATCGCTAAGAACTTTGATACGAAATGATTTTTCTCTTTTTCTTGTATTTCTTCCGTACCAAGTCTTGGGTGATTATCAAATTCACTGGGTAAAGCAGTGTATTACACTGGTCTTTTTTCTTTTGTTTTTCTTCAAGTAAAAGGCCCATCAAGGGTAAGCGCACTAGAAAAAGTAACCTCGTTTGCTATTCAGAACTAAAAATACAAGACAACAACGCATAACTTCATCGCCCCTGGTTATATATAACAAACAAAAGACCAACCAAAAGAAAAAGTACAAAAGAGACAACGGCTGTAATAAAACGCCTAACACTTACCAATTAGACCAAGACCCATACCCGACTCGCCTAACACTTACCAATTAGACCAAGACCCATACCCGACTCGACTCTATAATCGATAAAGCACAAAACAGGAAACCGGACCAAATTCTAGCACAAAGTAGAAAACATCATTTGCTGTCTACACTAATCAAGTCAGGCAAAGAAAGCCAGAAAATTTGTTACAAGGATTCTGGCAGACTTATATGATGACCTGAATCGGTTAGTTTTCTCCGGTTCTTACTATTGGTGTAAATGGCCATTATGGTGTCCCTGTGTTGGTGCCTGAATTTCACACCACAAGAAGGTTTAAAATCGAAGAAATTACATATTGACAAAATTGCTAAGCGAGAACAGAGACCTCAATGGAATATAACGAAAATTTTCCTATTTCAACAGCAGTACTGTATCGAAGAAAAGAGCAAAACATTACTTTCAAAACTATTTAGTAAGCTAATGTCATAGGCAAAGCCTCATCCGTATCCTAATGTCATGTACATATGAACCTCATTCTATCGCGTCCCTCTTTCTTTTGGGGTTCGGAAAACGTCATTCTATCTCAATTCTCTCCTACGAATACTCCTACTCCGGTCGCAGTAGAAACGAACACCAAATTATCCATGGAGCCTGCAAGGCAACTTTCTTCCATTCGGCTGCTGGCACTTGGTTGAGCTCTTGTTGGGGGAGAATTCCGCCGTTTTTAGTTGCTGCCAATAAAACAGTGCAAACCCTGTTAATGGGATCGGATAAGAATGTACAAGATTTCCAAATTGATGAAAATAGGGAACATAGGAAAGAGCCAGAATCAAACTGAACAGAAGTAACATGGTGTTGATAGGACAGTCAAAAAGCTTGTTTCAAGCATAATGCTCCATATGAAACAAGTTGCTCATTCTGCACCTATTCACTAGCTAGCACTGAACACCTTTGACTGAGCATCAACAATCACAATAAAACAAGACTACCACAAGGTTAAACTAGTTCCAGCCAGTATACCTTCGACACCTTGAATGATTCTCTACCCTCATTGATTTTATTCCAATTATATCGAAAGGCTATAGCATACGCCGTATATAAGGAGGCCTTCTCGAAGCAAGTCCGAACCTAGCATGTAAAATGTGCCCTCTCCCTCCACCTATTCACTCATCCGTGACTATAAACTTCGTGTTATTTGTGGCCATTGCCCCCTACTAAAAAATATAGACTACATCGAAGAGCAAAGGAGTTCCTTTTATATTTTCCCAAGTAAAGCCGTCTAGTTGAATACTTGCTCAACGAAAGCCAGGTCTACATTTAAGAAAATAAATCAAAGCGTTCTCTATGTTTTTTTTTTTTCACATTGTTGCAAGTCAAAGATTAAGGCAAAAAAAGGATCACGTACTTGAAAAGGGTTAATTAAACATGTCCGCGAACAGTTGAAAATGAATGAGTAAAGTCAGTAAACCAGTTCCTTTCTCAACTGTTATTACCCCAACATAATCTACAACAGATTTATGATAACAAGAGTGACTCTCCCTCACACACACACACACATGTATGCAGTACTTACTCACTCACTCATACGCAAATCAAATGGCAACATCTATCAAGCAAAAGGATTCCATACCTTAGATTTTATGATTGTCGTCAACAACTTGTCTCCTGCAACATATCTAATTCGCTGAATCAGTTCATGCCGCGAGATCTTGTTATCCTGGTTTTAGAAAAATTGATTCAGGAGAAAGTTAAAAGATAAAAGCAATGCTGTCAAAGCAAAAACGTTCACTAAATGCAATTCATCAGTACGTACCCTATAGTCATAATGATGCTTTGCAATCAAACTGATGCTATGAGCAGGTAAGAACTTTGAAAGTGCAGTTATCAAAGTTGCAAACGGCATCCAGGGGGAAGTTGGTTTCTTTGGTGGAACCTGAATCCTTTCACACACTAAAAAGAGAGCCAAAAAATTAAGTACATTCTCAACGATTACAAAATTCTGGAAAATCATCAAAACAAATTGACTCCCAAGGCATGCAAAATTAGCTCACCTTTCAAGCAAGGAGGAGCTCTGAAGCTTATAACATATTCTGGCAGGATAAGTGTATTCATGTTGCTGCTCCACACAATATACTTCTTGGGAGATAGTTGGTTGTCAACACCAGAATCAAACTCCTCAGAACTAGGATGATACTGTCCTGAACCAGGTCGAACGAGCTCCGTCCTCCCCAACAGCACGCGACAAAGCAAAACATGCCTTAACCCATCCTTGTCAGGAACTGAGGATTCCACACTGTGACACACATTTGTGTTACATTGATCTGATATAATTCATTACTGTGTAAAAGATCAACGGAGATAAATGATCGTAGCACAACATAAAAAATTACCTCTCAACCGGAGAATCATCAGGAGTTAGATATACACCACAGCCATGCGAATGCCCAAAACCATATTTGATTATCTCACTAATCTCATCCTTAGAACCACCATACCAAGCATACTTCAAATTTGCGTTGCCCCCGCACTTCTTCTCCATAGCTCGCATGTAAATCACAAAGGATTGAACCCGTGCTTGTCTTGTAAAGCTAGAAAAAGAATTTTTACGGATAGTCTCAACTTTAATATGCACCCCCAAAGAACCCAAACCCGAAATAAACCTGCGCTTGATAATTTCGTTCAGCCTATCCCATTCACCCAATTTCATCAACCCATCAGCCAACCACTGAGACTCCTCATCGTTGCCATTAGATATCACGCTTTCACTGTCAGAAACTGATTGGCGCGCATTACCATTACCATGACCCGAATTCTTAAACCCATCATCCAATACAGGAATTCTTTTGTTGTCAGGAACTAGACACTCGAACTCTTTCACAGACCCATCAATTGGGACAGAATACGACTGAGATTCTTGTGTAATACTCTCCATAACTGAAAATTTCGTGCAAAAACCGGAATCGTGTAACTATTGCTGAAGAAATGTACAACTAAGGAAGCCCAACGTACAAGCTGAAATTCCTAAATGAAAAACTAAGCAATTATGTACATCTAATCAACTAGTGAAGACCATTACAGAAAGAATCTTGAACTCTGTAAAGGGGTGTTTGGACAGATGAACAGGTTTTGAAACAACACGAGGAGAGGTTGCAAACTAAGTAGCCTTTATACAAAAGAACCGTAAACGTCAAATTCAATCAAGAATTGAAAAGCCAGACAAGTTTCTGCTCATCAAATCAACTTGTGAACAACACCACAGAATCGAAATGGGTATCTCTAAAGTGGGTTATGCACGGATCAAAGAGGGACAAAGAATCGTAAAACACCAATTCAACCCGGAATTGAACTGTGAGACAAAACGGAAAGTTACAAGGGACAAATGACAATGCGATTCATCCTAAATGCAGTGGGAAAGAGTAGGAGAGGAGAGACAACTATATTGAAACACCAACCAAGAAGCATACATCGAAAGTCTGCAAAAGCAAAACAGAGGGACGAGAGGAAAGAGGAACCTGGGACTGGAAAGTTTTGAGAGCAAGGAATCAAGATCCTGGTAAAACTAGGATTAAAATGTGTACGTTTATAAACTGTGTGTGTGTGCATGAAATTATCTGTGGGACAGAGTTTGGGTAGTTGCTTGGAGAAGGGGAACAAGGGCGGTTTATGCTCTGAAAACCAACGGTAACCGCCTCACGTTTATTTTATACCACCGCCAGTCTAAAGTTATGCTGCGGGTTTTGTGTGCGTGTGAAAAGGCGGGTGGGTCGGCGGTGCGGTGCCGCCACGAAAGTCGAAACTGTGGACTGGGCGGTTACAAATGTACGCACCAAAACAACTCACCCCTCCCCACGGAAAGTTTTGAACTGCTGGAGATTTCCGAAACTAACCCTTCTCTTTTTTGGGAGAGAATTATATATTCTATATAAAAAAAAAAAAAATTATATTGAGTATCCCTCGGGTATAATCATACTATCCCATCGTATTGACGATTTGAAAAAAATTACACATGGTATGATCATATTGTGACGACTGACGACAGTTGGGCAATTATGCCCAAATCGTCTAGTTGTTAAGGATATCTCTCTTCAAAGAGATAGCGTGCGGGGGTTCAACTTTCTCCGAGTAGGATTTACGGAAGGAAGTTTATCTTGTCATGGATTATCACTAAGCCTAAAATATATTCTTCCAGGTCCATGCACGAGTAGCTAAAGGAGATAAACGTTCTCCTTTTTTTTTTTTTCCTTTTTTTTTTTTATGTGGGGGGAGGGTGGGGGAGGGGGCATTGGAAATTGGCCACCAAATGTTGCACATGGGGATATTGGTCGGGCCGACCCAAATCTCTAACTGATATGCTTATTTATATGTTGTACTTATAAATAAGGCATCTTTACGTTTTAGTTCCACGTGTTGTAATATATTATGCGGAAATTATTAATGCTCTCATATTTTAATCAACTTTTTGTTGGTTACTAGAGAATTAATACTCGTTACTAGAATATACAAGGGAGTAGGAAAAGCAAAGATTTTTCTATTATTTTCTATTTTTTTACGTGTTTAAATCATGAGTTGAATTATGGGTAAACAAATGTAAATGCGTCCTTTGATTCTCGACAAGAATAAATTTGTACTGATTGAAAGAAAATACTACTCCGTATTATATTTAAGATAACTTGTTAGGGTTGCCCCTTGCCCAGCCTTGGTCCATTTGGGTCATCTCCTTCCACGCTCATCTTCACAACCACAAATTTCACGTGTAACATTTTAGTCTATAATAATAGCCCTGTAATTAATATATTGTTGTAAAGACCTTGTTACAAGTGTATACTTCCAGCTAATCAAGAGTTGAAAACACGGTTTTGGCAAAAGGGGCCAAAAATAACACTGATATTTCACATTAGATGTCGGAGAGTATGGGATCGATCTTGAAAAACCTTACCATCCAAGTCATGAGTATCTATTTGGTCAGTCATTTTAAGGGGGGAATTGCCCCGTGGTGAGACTCGTCAACCTGGACCATGATTTCGGGCTATGTATAATTGAAAATTGGCCTATGAAACTCTGTTTACGAACTCATAATTACCTACTTGGCTAGTATTATCTTGGTTGTTTTCCTTGATTTATAGGAGCGAAATAATTAACATATCGACACATTAGGTGTTGAGGTTGCAAACGAAGACGAAGAGACTGCTTGTTAAGGACAGAAGTATATGCTATAAGGCGTTTGATGGAGGAAAGCTGAATTGAAACAAAGGTTTGTTCAGAAAATTATTATTAACTTTCAAAAGCAAGAATATGGTCGTTTATTCGAGAGCCAGTACAAGTTGTGACTAATTAAGGCGAAGCCACGCGAACCTTCCCCGTCTTGTTTGCTTCTTACACTGGTCCTACGTACGTCCTTGGCAGATATGATCAAAGCTGGATAGCCGAAAATAGAAAAAGAAAGCAGTGGAGTGGTTGATGCTGCAACGCCAACTGCATGTTCCGGTGTCAGATGTAGGAGTTTCTTTGGCTCCAAGGTACTAATGCCTGATATACTAATCTGCTCTACCAAGTTGAAGAAGAGGAAATGACCATGGAAAAAGAAAAAAAAAAATAGGAAATAAAGTTTGGAACAAGTAACCTTTTTTCCTTTTTAAACTTCCGGGGGATATAGCTCAGTTGGTAGAGTTCCGCTCTTGCAATTGGGTCGTTGTATCTAATTGTCCATGCGGTACGTAATGATAGTAACTTGTACCTGAATCGGTGGCTCACTAACTAAAAAAGAGATATCGAAGTAGTTTTGATGATTCAATAATATTATTATTACTTCAATCCTAAGTTCGTAGTTACTTCGACTGGAGGAATCGTAGCGATGGAATAATAATTTAGTCATAATTCATTGGTTGATTGTATCATTAACCATTTCTTTATTTTTGGTACGAGGAACTTATTATTTCACGAAGACTTCCGTGGTAAGGAAGAAACAATCTCACTTGGAGAGCGCAGTACAACGGAGAGTTGTATGCTGCGTTTGGGAAGGATGAATCGCTCCCGAAAAGGAATCTATTGATTCTCTCCCAATTGGTTGGGCCGTAGGTGCGATGATTTACTTCACGGGCGAGGTCTCTGGTTCAAGTCCAGGATGGCCCAGCTGTGCCAAGAGAAAAGAATATGAGAAGCATTTGAGGAGAACTTCCGTAGGTAGTTTTTCTTCGGTTACAAGAGAGGTCGGGCCACTGTCAAAGGAAGAAACAAGTAATATTTATGACGAGTCTTTTAGTTTTACCATCGGTGGCCATAACAACCGGACAACAATTTTAGGTATTATAACATAAAAATAAAAACAAGAACTTTGAGCTCTTCCTTCTCTCTACTTTCTCTCTAGAAAATCCCCCACAAACTGATCTGATGCCGCCGGGGGAGGGGGTTGAGATGCTCTTCCTCCCCTCTACCCCTCTCTCTCCTTCTCAGTTTCTAGCCTCCCCTCATCCTATTTTCCTCTCAAGCCCAGCCACCAACATACCGTAGCCCGGCCGACCACCTGCTGCCATCATAGTTGCTGCCGCTTCATTGCTTCTCACGCCCGGCCATATTCGATGTCACAGCCCAGCCACTTCACTGCCATCATGGTTCCCATGATCAAGCTTTAGACTGCTCTCACCATGGCCTCCAGATCTTTTTTGTTTTTTCTTCCAGATCTCAGTTACATCTAAATCCAAGTGGAAGTGTAGCTTGATCTGTGATTAGATTTGTTGTTATTTGTTTTCTTCTCTTTTGTTCTTGTTTAATTTTGGTCTTGTTTCTCCCTTTTTGCTTCTGTTCTTCTGGGTGGTTGGGGGTAACGAGTTTTTCAGGTGTAGAATCTGTTAGGTAGTTTACTCTTTTTTTTGTTCTTTTGGTCTTTCTAATATGTGGGGAGGTGGGGTGAGGATTAGAGGTAGGGGTAGATGGTGGGGGAATGGCGTGAGTGAGGGGTGAAGGGTGAGGATCTTTTGGCTTGTGAAGAACCGTGGCTTTGACGGTACTTTTTTCAGTTTTTGCATAAGTGGTGCAGTCCAGTTTACCAGATTTTGCAACGGTGGTGCTATAGGGCTGGATGTGACTTTCTGTCCCTCATTGCAGAGTAATCATCACTGGGGTTCTAAAGTCCTAGATGTTGGGCAGAGAATCTAGTTACTTTTTTTATTTTTAGAGAGAGGTCTAGAATAGATTTAATTTAAATATATATATATATATATATATATATAATATTTTAGTGTTTTTAGATCCATCAAGGTGAATTTTTTTATATTACTTGTATTGCTTTAGTATAGTTTTATCTGGTCTTCTTGGAGAGAGTAGCTTAACTACTTGTGTAACTAAGAAGATGTAGTGCTTCAGGAAGTTCTCTTATAACTTGATTCGCATAATCTATGCTGCTTATGATAGCAGAACGTATTCGAAATGATGCCCACCACTGGGGCAGATGTAGTGACGGGCATCTTGGACCAAAAGAGCTCATCAAACAGTGAATTGTGAAGAAAAACATTCTAGTTCAATGGTCTAGAGAGTGACACATGTAGGCTCGGCACCCTAGATCTTATTTAAAGGGCAATGTTGGGTCAAGTTTGATCCAACCCGCATCTCAAGATATAGGGTTGAGCTGGACAGGCTTTCGGATATGAAGAAGTTGTAAGCACTTTGGATTTATCTTTGTTTCTGCTACCGTAGCTAGAAGTGGGTTATCTTTGTTTTGTGGATGCCAAAACCGCTATTCTGAAACAGTGGAATATATATACAAACTGACATGCTATTTTCAATTAATTATCTGCTTTTTACTATGGTGAACATTGTCACTAAAATGACGCTTAGGCTTGATATTCTTTATTAACTTGGAAACTCTGGGAAAAAGCCACAAGGCTGTGAGGAAGAAGAGAGGAGGGGAGGTTCTGGATCTCATCGGTTCAGAGCTTAACAATGAGCTGCAGAGGGAAGTTGAAGGTCTACGAGTAGACCATATAGTTGGTGAACGGCGTTCTCGTAACAGGACGACGACATTGATCTTGCCAAGAACAATGTTGCGAACATATAGCTGGGCCCCAATTTATATTTAGGGGGGAAATTACAAAGAAAAATCTTGGAATAATTGATTGTGCGAGCAAAATTGTATGAGACACCTACTACACCCAGTACCTGCCCTCAAATTTATGTACAGAACAGAGCAAGAAACCGCCTATACATGTTGACTGGGTGCCCATTGGTGTCTTGGAGACCTGGCTCCGCAAACTACATCCAAGATCCCCATCCCGGGAACATTTGAGAGAGGCGATCAGGATCAATAGCATCTTGTATGAGCTGTTGAACCTATTCAGTGGAAACAAGAAGAATAAGGAAAACAAAATCAGAAAACAGAAAAGATTAGTCTTGCCAAGCAGTGGTCTAAACACCAATTGCTGTAAGATCTTAAATTGAAAATGGATGCAGAGATGCTTCACATGTCATAAGGAACTTTGTAATTGCAAACTGAAGAGGAATTAACTTGAACCAACTAAATGAGATTTCTGGTACCGTTACTGATACTACATTTTGGATTGAACAGTAGAACAGCACTCAATATATTAGTTTCAAGGTGATGAACGCTAGGAAAATGAAACGATAGGTTTGCAGCACAGATAACAGGCAGCAAATGTTCGCACAACCACCAACCAGCTTTCTCGCGACATCCACTAGTGTTTCTCTTTTGATTAGTATGTCTCTTTGATGCGATTAACAGTATTTGGTTGGAGATTCTTAAAGACTAGCATGAATGCTAGAACAACACCACTCCAATTGCAGAGGAATTATTGTGGAAAAAATTACTATTATAACCCCTAATCTAAAAAAATTCATATCACAAGTCCGCATTTGTAGAGAAAAAGTACATGTATAACTTCTATTTCAATTCTGTTACGCTTTGCCAGTTAACCTTACTGGCATGTCTTCGAGAAACTACTAAAAAATTACACAATGATGATCCAAAACTGAAACCTGATCCACCAGAAAGGAGAACGAAGCCAAGAGTTGTATCTACATGGACTCGTATTTGAAGGACATGGTTTTGGGTCAAAAAAACCTACCTGCCCATGCACACTTCTCATTTCACCTTCTTCATATCCATCTAGCTTTTGTTTAACACGCAAAAGGGCACGTGCAGCATCCTTGTTACCTTCATATTCATCTTGCGAGTCTTCCAAGCTTGTGTCCAGATCATCATCAGTTTCCTATCAAAGGAGTGCAAATATTTTTGCATGATGCCACACATCCATACCCAGACAACCAAGACTGGAAGCTAGGGAGTAAACACTAAGAGTTGACTAATTTGACAAGGGAATAGATCTATATCGCATGCATTGATATATATAGGTTACCCTAATCTAGCAATCCCTTACATAATCCCAGAACAAGGAAATGTGGAATGGCTATTCCCTGGGGTAAAGATATGTCGTCGTGTAACAGTGCTCTAAATTGGCACTAATGTCCCCAGTGAGAGTTAATCTACAGCTATGCACCAAAACTGGAATAACAGGCAAAGTTGCTGTTGCAGGTAGACAGCCCACACAATACCTCTGGCCGTATTGACACATGCTTCACATACTTTGACAAATCATAGAACTCCGGTACAGATTTAAAACATCAGCTTATGCCTAAATCAAGTTTAATGAAATCAATGATGATAGAAAGAAATGCAAAAGCAAACCAACACCACAGCTAGTTTTATGCCATAAATAGCTTTTGAGCTAGTGATCTCCATAAACAAAGAAGAATCATCAAAGAAACTCAAGTCTAATGCAGTTTGGATTTTAATTCTATTAAAGACATTTGTTTAATTAACTTTCTGTAGCCTTGTAGTTACTGACAACTCTCTGTTTCCTGAAAGGACAACGCCTATCCACCCAAATTGCATATGCATTTGAGCGTTGAAGAAAGGATGTCCAACAATATTCAATACATACATACCATACGGTACAGACATAAAAGAGTAGGTAGGGGCTACATCGCATTGCTTGTATCTCATGATACACCAAAAGCATTACGTATTGTACGGCACATAACACGATACGAGAGTACAGTACTAGCCACGATATAGTTTTTTCTTTTGGGGCTCTTTCTTAGAATTTGCATCATCTGCACTTATTACAACTAACTAGAAACAACTGGTCTTCTGACTCGGACAGTACTCAAGGTGTTAAATGACGCGAAATGATTTGATTTTCAACATTTGATGTTTTACAAACATTAATACTCATTCCGTCCTATTTTCAGCATCCTGGTGTCAATCTTGGTTGTCCCAAAATGAATGTCAAGTCAATGCCGTAAATGTAAGTAACTACGGGATTTCTCCATTTAACCACTGGAAAATAGAGCACTATACTTAACGTGCTCAATTAAATAGAGTGCAAGGTCAAACAAGACACTCGAAATGGCAGCATGAATTGCCTATAGATTGAATTAGTACTACTCGTATCTTACAATGGGCGATAACATACTACACACTATGAAAAACAGGAATTGCAATATCAACTTTAAAACTACTACTGAACTACCTTCTGGCGTTGCAAAGCCTTCAAAGGAGATAGGGCCCACTTATACAAGGGATCATGGATAAAAACCTGCATAAAATTCTCATAAGTATAGAGTAACTGAAGCCTATTTGTTTTTATCTTTTAAATATGGATTAATCATACTTCAACTATGGTCAGCAATGCTTCTTTATTCGTTCTCATAACAGAGAGAGTTTCCTCGCAACATCTTCTGAAAACACCTTCCACTCCAGTTACTCCCATACCATCTATGATGTCCCTTGTCAGCCTGAACGGAACCTACGAAGATGGTTTAAGCACCATTAACCACAAGATGCCATAAAACCAATAACTGATCTAGACAAAAAAAAAATAGAAAGACGAAATCTAGAAAATTCAAGATTATATAGACAAACCCGCTCAGGTGTTTTGAGCATCAATCCTTGCTCAAAGGCAACGCCAAGATCAATGTGAACAACTTCTGCAGTGGCTTGATCAATTAGAATATTCATGGAATGCCGATCTCCAAGTCCAACAATGTAACCCACCTAAATCATAAGGAGAAACAATTTATATTAACTCTTCGAGATATCCATCCCCTACAATAAAGGCTAAATGCCGCAAGGCCCGCAACGCATAACTTGTTAATCAGAACACAAGACCAAAAGAACATAAAGGGCAAAGCAAAGTGCAGAATCAAACAATAAAAAACCAGAATCTGTGCCAAAGGAAGAATAGAATATGCCAACCATTGAACTAGCTGCCACACTTCGTGTATAAGCCAATCTCTTTTCAAACCAGTCAGCCGGGCATAAAAATCTCTCCAAGAAGAAGTGATGCATCACAGGCCTGCATGAAACAACAGTTATGTATATCAGGCAACTAAGTCATATTCTAAGACGCTAAGGCACTTCCTCGGGTTGGAGATACGAACCTGAAATTTGCACAGACTTCCTGAAATGCCTTCCGTTTGTTGTTTTCCTACAACAGACAAGATTTTACACATTACTCGTGTTGTTTAACGTATACCAAACTGATTAGGCGTAGATCCAGACACCAATCATTTTTTTTTTTTGGGGGGGGGTGGGGGGGGAAGGTACTATAATGTACAAATGTTTGTACAACAAAGACCAAAATTGAATCAAATGCAGAATTTCTGGATTCCCCTAATAACGCTTTGGCAACATAAAATATGAGAGAGAAAATCCTTAATAACATCAACTAGAAAATAATCTACATCACAATGAAACTAAGACCATCTTCTATTCAATCTAGAAAGTTTCAGAACCCATGTAAGGAAAGTCATCTCGAGAATAAAGGTAATTCCATGGTTAACTCTACTGGAAATCAGGCCTCACAAGCACTACAGAAATTTATGAAGGTCTACATCTAGTCAGAACTAATGTTTTACAAGTCGTTCCAGAATAGTGATTGTACAAGAAGTTGTTCTTCGTTTGGTATATTCACCTTTCCCAAGCAGGAAAAGATCCATGCGCTGAGATCTAGCTAAAGAGCCAAATGTGTGAAACAGACTTAACCCGTGTTAATATATTTCATGTCACTTGTGCTCTAACTAGTGCACAAAATACTTAACAAATTTTAAGACAGTACTTTCTGTATATTTTACATGAAGAAAATATATTTATTTTTTTCTAACTTACTTTATTTAGTCCTCCTCATATAACATGACACTCCAAATTAGTAACAAGTGATGTTGATTATACAAGTCTAATCTGTTCTTTGATAACCCGCGGTAGTATGTTCAGGAAGTTCATGCATTGCAAGCAGAGTGCAGAAACAACCTATCTTTCATGTAATACAAGCATAGTTTTTTCCCCCTGCCTGATAAGTGAGAACCGTGACATATAATCTATTAGACCTTGTAAGCGGTGAACTAGAGTGAGGCTCAATCCACACCCTTTGTCAGTGAACAGCACCTTTAAGTACCCTTTGTACCGTCACTATGTAGTTAAAAACTGTCACTAATGCATCTTCAAGTAACGAAAGACTGGGTTTTGCTCCACCATTATCTTCAGTGCTCATGGACTAAGAACCCCACAATGTACACACAAAAAAAAATCACCCCAGTTAGAGAACTGCAGGTAAGTTACACTATACACAAACTCGCCAAGTCAACGGACAGATAGAACTATTACTTCTATTAGGGTTTCAAAGAGATAAACCTAAATTCTGCATATATCTGGCCTATAGCAAGCCTTCTCTCGCAAAAAATCTGTCCCTTTAGTTACTAAAAAGCATTCTACCCATCTGAAGAACAATAAGCACGCTGTTCAATCAAATGTTTCGAGAATAAATGAATAATCATCGACTCTTTGCAATTACATGGTCTCGTATGCAACAAGTGATCTGTAGGATATGTGTTTGATCCCTACATTAGTAATATGAACAGCACTATCTTATAAAACTTCTGGTCTCCTTATATGCATCAGCTAATTAATAATTACAAATTGCAATCAGCACTATCTTATAAACTTTCTTTCTAAAAGTAAAACTTCTGGTCCAGACGATGTAGTTTACACATACCATTTTACCCTAGTAATAGATCCAATATAGATAACACTTACGCAAGTTTTTGCGGCCCCATGTCTTTGGATTTGGAAGTTACATTATTTCAACTCTTAATCGAATAATTAGACTAAATAAATACTAGGGCTGAGCCCATGTAATATAGTGATCGATCAAGCTCTTCATCACACTTTGTAGTTACGGGTTTCGAAGGCACGGCTAAATACAAGAACATGAAGTAAGCAAGGAAGTTGAATCAGAGGTAAGCACGGAACTTGAATCAGATGATACTTTCTATTGTAACAGGAAAACTTACAGAGGTGGTACTAATTTATTCAGGTGTGTTGAAGGATCCAACTCAAAACCAATTTGCAATGAGGAGAAGGCCCACAAGGCTGATTTATTGAAGCCTTATATATCTCCCCAACATGTAATTATATAAAAAACACGCAGCCTTAGGTGTGGTCAATTTTTATTTTTTTGAGTGGGCCAAATACTTGGATGAATTTAACTGAAAGACGGTGGAATTAAATGTCAACAGCCTACTGGACCTGGACCAACCAGCTCTGATGCCATTTGAAAGCATCCAACTCCAAAACAATTGGCAATGAGGGGAGAGGCCCAAAAGGCTTACATGTGACTCCCCAGTGTGGGCTGATATTCTCAACAAATATTTTTAGCTTTACATATGTCTTATGTTATTTCCATACAAAAGATTGTATTTGCATAGAGTACCACTCATTTTGCTCATACTATGCACTAAAATAAACTAAAACTCGTCTCAATATATTACAGGGCATTGATTCTGTAGAACTTCCATCAGTAAGCCTGACTGGAATTTCGATTTTCTATAGCGTGGTTGACTAATGATGTAACATAATGAATTGAGGCATCTACATGAGTTTTAAAGATTCTTCTAGATTTGACGAAACTGAATTTCTGCAAACTTCTAATTGTAAGATATTCTCATGCATACAAATTGACCCTTTGAAAGAAACCAAAAACTTGTCATGGAAGCTACTGCAAGGTGGATCATATGATCAGACATTTTGACAAAAAAACTTTGACAATAACACGGAACCACAATAAACAGCATTTATTTGAACCACTGGTCCGCTGTACAATCCAACTAACATTAGGAAAACTTGACTTCCATTTTCGTGCTCCATCATCATTGGACTGCTCAGGTACAAAGTCTAACAACAATCACACAAAACAGCTCCGGTGACAAAATAAAGAATATAGTACTTGCCGTAGCCATGTGCTGACGGCATTTAGCAGACGCCCAGTCTCCAACTCCATAACGTCCATGGGCACCTCCATTTCGCATGCTGAAAATCACAACTGGAATATCAATTACTACACCATATCAAGCACACTGCTAAAGAATTGTTGTAAGCTGACCAACCTTCCTATTAGGTAGTCTCCTAAAGGTATAGTGCCATTTACCCACTCAAGAACACCAGCACTTGGGGTGAAGGGAACAACCTGTTAATTATCAATATAAAAGTAAATCCATCTATACTGAGTATAAGATGTAAAATCTTGGTACAAGACTGTCATAGTAAAGAAAAACCAATAGCTTGGAAGTGATACTATAAAGGGCAGTTATAACAACAGTATTGATCTCTTAACAAGTTATAACTACAAAGAGCAACAAGAATTTTCAAGACAACAAAGATAACTAAAACTAACTAAATAGATGACCATGCAAAATTGAATGATGCATGGCATATATCTTAGAAATTAAAAATCGTACTCAAGGGAAGTAGCCAAACACAAATGGATGCTGTGACCTAATACTTGACCTTTAGATCTAGAGTAGAGAGCTAGTTGAAGGCAGACAGAACATGTCAGCATCCGCTGGATTACCATACATTTAAACTGTTCTGTTGTCGTCCACAAAGGTGAGTCTTCAAAACCAGCCCGTCATCGAACCGGAGAACTAACCGATTGATGGTTCAAAGATTCAACCACGGCTCAAAGGTGATGTCATAATTTTTACTTATAAATAAGAAAACAACTACAAAAAGTCAAAAAAATGCTTTTGATAATGCTAATCTATGAGGAACAATATTTTAAGAGTCCGACTTGAAGTCCAAAAGAGTGG
Source organism: Escallonia rubra (assembly GCA_033065855.1). NCBI lineage: Eukaryota > Viridiplantae > Streptophyta > Magnoliopsida > Escalloniales > Escalloniaceae > Escallonia > Escallonia rubra. Next base: position 255,578 of record JAVXUO010003049.1, on the reverse strand, counting down.
TGTAACATTAAAAATCATGTGTTAAGTTCTCTAAAGGCTTAAGCTGTTAGATATCGGGCCCAACAATGTAAATCACGCTTAACATTCCCCCTCATGTGCAAGCCCCCGATTACACGTGAAGAGACAACTCAGTGAAAAACAATTGAAGGTGCACCACCACCAAGTGCACAAATGAGCGAGTGCACATTGCACTATTATTAAGGCCGGACCAGATGCAAGTGGGAAGAATCGAATATTGAATGGAGCTTGGGCTCTCAGATCTAAAGAGCATATATCGAATGTGGGGATAGTCAATAGTGAATGTAAGGTCAAATTCTGCTCACCATTCTTGGCCTTGACTCAGATGCAAAATGGGTTTTTACCATTTTCAAGATGGCTGTCAGAATTTCGTCAGCACACTCCTTATTTAGATCAGCAGTCTACTACAACAAATTAAAGGCCAGATGAGTCTCGACTCTTGGCACGATGGTAACTGGGGTATTAACACGCTTCAATTGCAGAATCTCTCCATTATTTTGGTCGGTAAAAGATGAATATACCGGCCAGAAGAGGCATGTTTTTCAGTACGTAACACTTCGGCCGAAACAACCGGCATTTACCGAAATGTTAGCAGTATGGAATATCAGCTCTTTTGTCCCAGCGAAGGCAAAAAAGAAGTTGTACCATGTTAAGTTACCAAGTGCTTGAAAATCTTAAGCCGTTAGAGATTGGGCCAACAATCTTTATCATGCTTAAAATATGCATGTGATTACAACGACGAAAATTACTACGTCATTAATCATCATCGCCAAGGTGCGTTATGTATGTGGGTAAAAGGACAAAATGTAAAATGAACCAATTCAGATAGACAGACAGAGAGAGTGTGTGTGTGAGTTAGTGGTTTGAAGAAGGGGAAACCATGCAAATGCTGAAACAAATCAGTCAAAGCTGGCTGCCTTGCTGCGAAACTTCAACAGCCAATATCCTTTACACCTGGCTGTCTCGGGAAGGTCATTACAACATAGGCACCGGCAAAGGGAGGTGATGTCAGTCGTTAAGAGAGGTCAATAGAAGAGGGGCATGCTGTGAATTTGTGATTTGGGGACAAAATCCCATGACCAACATCTGCGCCAGCAAAGGGGGGTGATGTCGTTAAGAGAGGTCTAAAGAAGAGAGGCATTCTGTGAATTCGTGATTTGGGGACAAAATTCCATAACCAGATGGTCATTAGCTCTATAGTCACAACCAGCCAGTTGCACAAAAGCCATACCAGTAACAATGGTTTTCCTGATCCAACCACGACTTCTACACTTTTTTTTTACTTTTGGGCACGGTGTTTTGCTATGTTCGGCTTCTGAGGCCTGAGAAGTTCAGTATCTTGACCAGATCACTACCTGACCTGCCGATCCAATTGGGTTTTTGAAACACTGTATAAAGGTTTACAATGAGAATCATAAATCTCAAGCACGCTAAAGCACCTCTCTCTCTCTCCCCCACAACCCCCCTCCCCCCAAAACCAAACCAAAAAAAGCCCCAAACACACAAATTCTTCTGTCTATTCACTTGTGATACTAACATTTGCACAGAAGCACTATTTAATTGGTATACTCGTGCATAATCTATCATATAGGCAGCATGCATTATCTAGAGTCATTTACTAATAAGAAATGGAGTTGGGGACTAACTCTGATGGGTAAGAAAGGAAATTTAGTGGAACAAGGTTACTGATGGTGAACAGTAGTTTCACCAAATGAACTTCAAATTAAGATATTTCCTCTTAAAAAAGATCATGGCCAGCTGCAAGCAGCAGTGTAAGTTGTAGTTGCTTTTGACTGGTGTAAGGGTAATAAAGATCTTCCTTAGTCATGTAAATAGTTGTTGGTAGAAAACAGTCATTAACAATAAGGGTCCTCATTTTGTATCAATAGAAAACTAGACCAAACTATTCAGCATTTCAAACCCATTAGGTTCAAGCAAGGTCGAGCACCATCTACTTGTAGAAAAAAAAATACGAGAGACCATCCTTGTTTGCACACACATGAAAGTCATAGCTCTAAGTCTCTGTGTTGAAGACAAGTGTGAACAGCGAGTTAACAGTACGCTCATCTGTTCTGCTAAAATTCGATGGGCTTTAAGGGGGAATTTGCTGTGCTACATAGTGGAAGTACACCTCGGAAGCACCGACACCTCTTATAGGACGAGGTATGGTGTCCGACACCTCACCGACACGTGTCCGACACCTCTCAGCGGTGTCCGAATTTATTTATTTATTTTTTAATTACCGGATATCGTGTCGGACACCTCTTGAAGAAGTGTCGGACACCTTGTGAAGAAGTGTCCACTCGTATGGGACCAAAATACAATATTTCAAATTTATTTGAGGGATAAATATGGGGTTTTTTAGAAATGAACTTTTAGGCCAAACCCTAATCAGATTGACCCAACAAAAGGTACCTTCTTCTTTCTCTCTCATCACTTTGTCTTTTCCTTCTTTTTGTTGCCCAAAGCATCCAAGCTTGCCAGTCTAGAATAAGACAGGTCAACATCTCCGACCTCATTTACAGACCATCTGACTATATAAAACCTCTCCATCATGCCTTTAGTCTCATGTCTTTTCTCCTTCTCTCTTGTTATTATTGGGACTCTAATCTTGATACTGTTGAGACATTCAACTGCTTTCTTGTTGCCGACCTTTTTTCTTGTTACTGTTGAGACTATTTCATGTTACTTACTTTCTTTATCATCCATTTTGAACGAAATTTAGTTGCTCCAATTGAGATGTGTGTGTGTGTGTGTGTGTTAAAAAATTCAGCGGTGTCCTACGGTGTCCAAAATCTGGTTTTTTGAAAATTGCAGTATCTGGTGTCCCGGTTGGTGTCCGTGTCCGTGCTACCTAGAAGTACACCTTCTATCTGCCAGTTTTGCTTAGATGAACATCATGTTTTTTAGATGCCTTCATATATTAACTTTAATTTTAATATAATATATCCACTTCCTGTAAAAGCATAAAGTATAAGGGAAATAGGTATCTGAGCTCTGACATGCTCCCTCAAGTCTGGAAGGGGTTGCATATGGAGAGTGCAACAAGCAAACAAGATGAGCATACATAGATGGAGTACAAGATCTATATCTAAAGGTTGCACAACATAACAATTAGGAACATAGGATAATCTAAATAATGCGCCAATGCAAATTAAAGTTCTGTTACATTTAAATGGAGAAGATACCTTGTATGTACGAACCCCTAATCTCCTTTTCCATGTACCCCGATGGTTCTGTAAAAAAGTGTTAACTAGAGCAAAAAATTGTTCCATTACCTGCATATCAATTGCCAGATATATTAGCAGTTACATAGAATTCAATGGGAAATTTGTATAGTCCTGGCAAGAATATGACATATCCAAGAACAAAACGTTGAAAAAAAGCAAATGTCTTCACCAGGAAAGACACTCGAGAACTTCTCGTCATAAATCTAAAGGTTCCTAGAAGTATCACATTTTACGTCTCACTTATCAAGATCTTTATGGCCCGTTACAAAATGTAAATGGCAGATAACAAATCTTAAAAGTCACTGAAATAGGAGAAGAATGAGGTGTGACATATATTCAGTGAGGTGAGAGATGACTGATGCTAATCAACAGCTTTCTCTTGCACTTCTTTACAAATCGACTATACACTTCCCATTCTCCTGAAGCATTATAAGTTGAGTCCCAATTTTCATAAATCCTAATTCAGACCTAATTTTTTGCTTACGGAATAGAGTAAATCATCGCGACATCCACCACGAGGGCTAGACGCCAGAAAAGAAATTCAAAGATAGATTTAGTTTTGAGCTCATACAGCATCTTGTCTCAGGTCATCATTTCCCGATTTTGCTAGCTGTCGGTATTTGTTACCATCAGAACCCAGGCATTCAACCACTTTTGGAGCATTTATACCATTCATTACCCTGAGTTGTTCAGAAAATATTAGATGTTAGCAAGTAGACTTGTAAGAAAGATATAACAAATTACTAACACTAAACTGATTCATATGTCAAAGACAAACATGACTGAATCTTCTAATCCCCTGAAGTGTGGGAAAGAGCCTTCGTGGTATTGACAGCTAAGGTCGATGGGAAAAGAGGAGGTCACCACTGGTACCTGAAAAGTAATAGAAGAAGTATTCTTGTTTTCTACTTAAATCACAAGATAAAAGGGACGAGGATAACAGCAACAAGAACATTTAGTATCTGACTATCCTGAACCAGTGACTAAAGAATATACTTACAAGTTCCAATCGTCGAACACTGCGAATTTCTCGGGGTAGATTAATTCTTCTATTGGTATCCTGTTGACATGAACCAGTTACTAGCTTTCAAATGCACTAAAACTGAAGTGCAATTGCTCCTGATGGTAGGACCCAATCATAGTGAAATAACTCAAGACTCCAAAGCAGAAGAAAGAAACGAAAAGGAGGAACTAAAGAACCATCTTACTTCTCTCTTAGTCTCTAGCTCAGCAAGTTTGATGTAAATCTCCACCATATGTCTCATCTATATCATAATTAATATACCGGGTTTTAAAGAACACTGAGGAAATCTGAGAAAACGACATCTCTAAATTAAAGATTCACATTGCTGGTAAATTTACTTGTCCGATAATAGTTCCATGGTATGAAGATAACTCCATTAAGAGGTTCTCTGCAGCGCACTTTTTATCCATATCCACAACAAACGAGTTTCTACTACGCTGCTTGTCCTTGACTCTGTCACCATTTGCCAAAGCTAAAAGCTAGGACAAAAAAGAAGAAGAAAGGGTAGATTAAAGAGAGAGGAAACTAGCTTCCAAAATATAGAGGTAATGTTGAAAGCCCATTTCCATGTTGGCACAAGAAGGGGGGGGGGGGGGAATGGCAATTTGACAAAGATCCTCCAAATGCTAGGTTTGTGAAGTGCTAAATACCTGGAAAATTGTATGGTATGGATGGTCAATGGCCATTTTTTTCACAAGAGAAACCAAAGCAAACTGCAAAAACATATAACCTTAATTCAACATGACTAAGCTTGTTTAAATTAAGGAGTGCAGAAAAGAGATAAAACAGGGATGAAGTTCATACCTGGAAAGTAGGTCCCTGGCCATCTTTTGCGCTACCCATCCTAGATGCAATCTGATATACAAGTGGTATAAACTTGTGAGACTGGACCTGCAAGCATGTGAAACAAAAAGTTTAAATCACCTTCACTTTCAAAATGCTATATACATAACATGGACAAAGAAAAGAACAAACACAGAAAATTCTATCAAAATTTAGATCTGAACTATAAGCCATTATCTGACACTGTTTGTACCTCTTCAATTGTACTGAGCATGGCATTTACAACAATTTGTCTGGTAGAAAAACTGAACCACAGGGATACAAGTCGAAATACCTGAAACCAAAAAATCCCATTTTTCAAGAACAATATATTCACTTAAATTGTGCAATCAAATAGACCCATTGTACCATGGATGTTAACAAGATCTATGCGGTCTACTTGTAACATCAGAGTCCAGACCACAGCACTTACATGTGTATAGGTGCATGTGCTTTAAAAGTGCGAGTGCCATATCTTGGCAGTATCTCAAACATGGGCTTTACATAATCATTTTCTGGTCCACATAACCAAACAGCAAAAACTTACATTCTTTTCGAAACAGAAAGGGATTCTAAGTACATACCACTCTTACGTCATATTTATCACCTATGACCAAACAGTGCTTATATCCCTCCAATGCTATGCTGAGGAAATTGTCCCTATCTTGCTGCACAGAAGCAATCAGAATAATCACTTTAAAGTTCACAACATAAAAAAAACTTATTTTGAAGAAAATATACGTTGGTCTCAATGCATAGTTGACCGCTTTCAGAATGATTATGCCTCACTTAAGAAATACAATTTTTTGTTAGTAAGTAATGTAGTATTCACAGAAGCAGTATACAAGATTTGAAACATGGAGGGGCTTCAAAAATTTAATCAACATAGAAAAAGAATATGCTAGAAGTTCATAGACTTAACTGTGTCAAAACATTGAAACCCCCTGGGTTAACTACGGAGCAAGCATCCTGACAATTCACTTCTACAAAATGAGGAGAAATATCGATATCATGTTCTACAATTATACCTGCAACTTTTCAGCCTCCTCTCTGTCCATAGCAAGCTGCTTTTGCAACTCTTGGATTTTCACCGAATAGTCTGTCTTCTCACCCTACATAATACATGGAGAAGATCATGTCTAATAGCTAAAGCCTAAAGTTAGTATGAAGAAAATCTATTTTTCATAGCACCACTCGCATTTGGATGCCCAATATAACAGAGACAAGTCATTGAGATTTGCCTTTGATGAACTCTTCAGTCGCCTAATCAATGCCTCCAGCTCCTTTGTCTGCAAATTAGATACAAAAACGACTTTGTAGGGTATTATTGTAAACTTAAAAGGTCTCTCCAATTTGATTTCCCTTTCCTTTCTTCCAATATTTGATGCTGTATGCAGTACCTTGTGTTTCCTTAACCGCATTGCTGCTTGCCATTCGTTAGAGTTGAGTCTTTCCTCATAGCTCCGGAAAAGAGCATCGGCATAGTGAGCAAGATGGAAATGTGTTTGGCTTCGTCTTGCAATGGATTTCTTGTCTGTAGCCTTGCGATCTTCAGCAAGAGTGACTGCATGTTTAAGATATTTCTCCAATATAGTCCTAGAGCTGCATGATGTGACAAAGCACAATCATTTGTTAAACAAAAGTAACGAACAAATGGCAACGTGAAGTAGATAGCCTTAGTTCACATATAACTAACTTGCTAGATCGAGTTTCTGCCAGCCACTTCCCTACTAAACGATAAACATCAGATGCCTCTTCATTCAACTGGTAATTTTCAGAGACATACTTCGCCAGGTTGATTGCCATCTCATGCTGACCTTGTGCACGCAGAAGCTTAGCTTCTTCAACCTGAAACAACATCGATAAGTCCATACTAAAGTCTCCATTTCTGAAGCAGCTAATTGAAATAAAAAATAAAAGACTTAGATATTTAAGATCAGTGCCGTAATTAGATTGAAAAATAACGAACTTGGATAATGGGGAAAATTTTACCAAGTCAGGACAAGCAACATACTAACATGTATAAGGTCCTCTGCCCACTTCTACCTTAGAATAGCAACAAAGTAAGGAGCACAGTTGATTTTTCATAGGAAACTTAATGCACAATCGACTTCTTGGTGTCAGCAAAAGACCGAGAAAGAAAGTGAGGTCCAAAACTGTCAAATTAGAACAGGGACTGAAGCTGACTATTCTATATGATATTGAGTAGTAAAACAGAAAAACCATACCCTTCCAAGCCAATATATATTGGAATGCTCTTCTCCTCTTTTCTTGCAGAGGAACTTAAATTCGTGCAAAGAAGCAGCAGCCTGAGAAAACCTTGAGCCCTATAAAACACGATCTATCAGTCGAGAGGAGTAATTTCGTTTACCTTTAGTCTACTCTTTTTGGATGATACCTTACGAAGAATTGACGAAGATTCTACAAGATGCTGCGCTGTACAATCCACACAACTCAAAACTTGAAGCAATACTCTTCTGAACGCTATGAACGGCTCTAACAAATTCATATGCAACTGCGCACGTTTCAAAATACAGCTCCATTCCATGTTTAGCAATGACAACTACATCCAAAGATATATAATCAAAGGTCAGATTAGCAGAAAAAGTGTCTTGTTTCTTTCACTTCAGTTCTGTTATTCCAGTCCCCCACCCCCCCCCCTCTTCCCTCTCCTGGCAGGTCCCTTAAGTCCCCCAATTCTTTCCGCAACCAATATAAACATACAATGCAACTTAAAACACAGCACATTTATCTACAAAAGTAACATATCTGCAGCCATTGTACACGTATCAGAAAGCGGTGTCTGCTTCCCTGCTTATTCTACCAATCTTTTGTACCAGTTCATTTGTGATATTCCAAAGTAATGTTAGGCAACTATTATCTTCATTAAGAGAATTTTGCCATCCCCAATCCTTTGCTTTTCAACAAGTAAAATAAAAAATGCCAAGGAGTAGAAATATAAAAATGCCACATACTGAACTACGGTACAACTCAAATTCCGCGTAAATCATAGAATCCGAGCAGTATTTTGTATACCACAATATTGACACGTGAAACCAGGACTGCAATCCTATAAAGAAAAAACTGGAGGAGCAACATAAGTTTTAGAAGACATGTAAAGAACGAATAAGAGCAATGCATTAACAGGGCCAAAACTCTTTTATAGCCAATAAGAAGCATCGCACTCGCTCCGTCCCTATAGGCAACCAATGATCGCACGAATCAGAAACAGTGTTTGCTTCCCGGCTTATATTATCCTTCTTTCTTACCAGTCCATGCATTAACAGGGTCTATATTCTTTCACAGCCAATAATAAGCATCATACTCACTCCGTCCCTTCAGAAGAGACCTTTTCTTTTTCGTATGTCCAAGAGACAAATTACTTCCTAAAAGGAAACAAGAATATTCAACGATCTTCCGTATCTAGTCTCAGTAATATTGTGACAAGAAAATGTTGAACACAAAAAAAAAAAGGTAAAGGGCACAGAAATGGATGTAAAAATGGCTCATAGAATGGAAAACATTCAGTAACATATTTGATTACTATCAAGAGGACGGCTGAAGTATAATATTCTCACAGTCATAGCCTCATTAGTGCTTCACAATTAGAACTGATTGTTCAATGGATTATACCTGGTCCACGCTGGGGACAAGAGGCTCAGATATCAGTTTCTGTATCTCTGCGTGAGAGCTTAAGGTGGCCGTCCAACGTAAATCCCACGCTATCCCTAGATGATAAAAGATCTGGCAAATGATTGACAACCAATGATTACTGACAAGAGTTTCATGTTCCTGAATTAGTAATCAAGTTTGATGGCTTTAATTTACACTTCTCAAACAAAGCCTAACTTCCAGATTACAATCAGGGATTTACATAATCCAATGCCAATTTTGCCAAATAACGAGTCAGTAATATCAATTGCAACTTTCAAAGATGAAACACCTGAAGCTTAACTACAGTTGAGTACAGGTACTCAGTACTCTCCTCACTTGCATGGCCGATGCACAACAAAAGCTCCTGCGCAAAAATGCAATATCCAATTTCGGAGTTAAATTGCAAAAAGAGCTACAGACTGTCATAAAAAATATAAATTGGGACAATCTTCACCTGCTTTGAATTTTTCAGTTTCATGTGAAACTCATTGAAATCTCCCTCTTGCAAAGCCCTTAAACAGCTAATATTCCAAAATAAGAGAAACAAAAATAGTTAGTACGTATGGGAAGATGGCGCAAGTCGCAAGATACATATTATATTTATATACACATATAAGCACTGTGACTTTGAAAAGATGATATATATTATATTTATATACATATATACACACGTATACTCTTATATGTATGTAATGTATGTATATAAATACATGTGTGCGTATGCCTGTATATGAATGTACAGATGTAGACTCTTATATAAAACAAGAATTGACCAAAGAAATTAGAGAAGAAAGATAATGTGTGTGTGTGGGGGTTGGGGGGGGGGGGGATGCTAAAAATTGGTTTCTGTTTGCTGCGTGGACTTTTATTTTCACAAGGTTCGCTTCCAAATATAGTATGCCTATTTCCGCTATATTTTCAATCTTTATCTCTTAGTGAAGTCTCCTATATAAGGTCTAATATATTGGTCGAATAAGGCCACGCTGTGTGTGTCTGTACAGCACTATGTACTGTATCCATGGTGTTCACGGTGATTGTAGTACTAAGGTGAGCACGATGGTTCTATGGAAGAGGTAAAGGGTAGAGGACGACGCGGTACCGGTAGTACAACAATTTATGCATATTCGAGTGATGCATGAAGGTTATGGTTATGGTTCTCGCCATGGGTATTATTATGGTGGTTGTGGAACAACTTTGACACGGCTCTTTCACTCGGATTCCTGATAGCCGGTGAGAAAGTTTCTAAAATCTGATCCTTGCATCATCTGATCTCGACCAGGTTCACTCCTTTATTCAGGCAATGAGCAACGAAAAGGATGAGTCGCAGATTACTGTTAACTGTGACCAACTAGACAAAAAATTAATTACTGTTGGAGCCTCCAGAATACAACTGTTTCTTCATACTCAAAATATCGACTGCTTCTTATGCTAGTCGGGAAAGTGGTCCAGACGACTAATATCAAAATATCTGATGTACTTGTTCTTGCAGCATTGCAGGCTGTAGCAGTCCTTCACATTTACTGTCAACCATGTTATAGTTCTTAATAATTGTGCGTGTTACCTTCATATTTTGTCAACGGCATTAATAAATTTGACCAACGATCCAGTAAGGATATCTTTCCAGCGTATTCATGTCCCCATTTGTTGGCTATCTCTTTTCCTATCTCATTTGACACTGTATTTGAGGGTACTACTTGTCCCCAAACCTCAACAGTGCCTCCCATCATGCCGCTTCTCGATTCATGCTTCTATTGACCATAAACAATCTGCTTATCCTGCTCAAGTTAGTTTATAAGGTTACATCCATTCAACTCAACATTATAATTGGTATAATTTCCTGGATTTATCCTATTCACCTTTTGCTGGTTTCTCTTATTCGGTAGCTGTTTCCAAGTCTTTTAAGGAAACAATATCTGCGTCAGGAACAGAGGTAGGCAATAGAGGTTGAAATAGAGGCCCTTCCTCCTTGTGGCTGTTCCTCTATATATATTCTGGAAGAATAGCATGTAATGTGGCCCTATGGAGAGGCTAAAAGCTCGGCTGGCTGCAGAACATATACTTAGCTCTAAATTCTAAAACTTTTTACCCGAGGCAAAAGTTGGCAGACATTCCTTTCCAAGATCTGTAACGATCGGGTCCATGGCCTCACCACAGGGCAATGCCTCCCTTAAGACAGCTAACCAAAATAGGTAATTATGAGTTCATGGGAAGGGTCTTACAAGGCCGATCTCATACTAATCCTACACCTATTGTGGGATATCATAATCTCCCGTCTTTATGCCTTAGCGTCCTCGCTATGGCTCAATCACACAAATCCCAGAATCTTCCTCTCTAGGCCGTATGGGAAATGCCGGACTCACCCTTCGTTGCCCTAACCATCCTCTTGATGTGGGATATACCCGGGCTTGTCTTTGTTCCCCCCAACCATCAACAACTTGACTGGATAGCCCATCCCAGGCCTTCAAGAGTGGGCTCTAATACCACCTGCAACGACCTAGTCCACGCCCCCACGAAAGGACAATCCCTCAAAAGAGCACACCAAAGTAGGTATTAGGCCAATCTAATACTATCCCACATCAGATGTGGGATGTCAAAATTTGGTAAGTCCAATCTTCTCCAAGTATAAATGGCAGCGTGGCCACTTCTGCTTGAGGTCTACACATTTTTCATTTTTGGTAGTATAGCCGGTTCTGCTTGGATTATTCGTGTGTCCCTCTAACTAGGTGTACAAGTTCTTCTTCTTTTTCATTTGGCAGCACAGCCAGTTCTACTTTCCATGTTGTAGTCTCATACATGTGTTCCAAAGATTCATTTCTTTAACTTCTGAATAAGTCCTAGAACATTTTTAATCAGCTCCCCAAATATGAAAAACAAAAACACAATTTCGTTGAATTGAACTCAAAGTTAGTAAACCTATAAGAAGGACAGAAATCTTTGTCGATAGCAGTTCTTACAGATTAATCCCAATCAGATGTAAACGAAAACCTATAAATGATAAGTAAGACCTAATGTCTCCGGTTTTGATCATTTTTTCTGTACTCTTTGAGATGTGCCACCCCCTCATCGGGTCCCTATGCCCCTCTTTGAGCCTTCTATTTATACTACCTGAATACTTGTCAAAAAGATGTAAGACCTAATATTACCTGTGCAAATTTTCATTGAAATGGTCGGATCTATTGTACTGACTTGAAGTATGAGAATTAGATCCCCCATGCAGCAAAGAGAAATCCCAGTTTCCTGCACGCCAAGCAGCTTCATACTGCAAAATGTAACCGGCAAATCAATGTCTAAGTTATAGAAATAACTGTGTGTAATGAAAATGAACCAGTAAAATGTAAAGCAACATAAAAAACAAGACCAATTAAGGAAAGCAGTTTTATATGGTTTAACAATCAAGCTAACATTCGCATATTGAGGCACCTGCAGCTCAATGAATTCTGAATCATGCTGAAAACGGCCTTTCCGAGAACTCAACCCTTGGCAATACAAATCCAACACATGAGCGCAGCCAATTTGCTGTAAGGACCTAATCAGCCCTTTGTAAGGTTTCCTTTGCCTCAATTCCTCTTCTGGAGTGCAGACGGGTAGATGAACTGCTTGTTGAGAATGTTCAGGTGAAATTTTTTTGGAACAACTGCCCATATGCATCTCTGCTTCAGACCTCGCTTGCAAGTCAAAATACTCGAGAGCTTTACCCCAGTTTCCCTCATGTTCAAAGGTGACGATTTGCGAGGACAACTGTACATGTCAGCAGAACCCCAAATTTCAGAATAAAAACTTGTGTTTTGCGTGTCTGTGCAGCAAGCATGCAGACTATACAGAAAAAAAAAAAACAAATTCTACATGCGATTTCACGCACTGTTCCTTTTTTATATGAAACTCGCCAAAAACACCAGATCGGTACACATTGATGGAAAACATCCAGAAGAAATATGTTATGAATAAGCAGCTGGAGTTCTCTGGTGGGCTCAACCAATGTAATGCTAATGTACAGAGGAAACAAAATTTTCACTTAAAAGTATGATAATATAAACATAAATCCTGTTTTTAGATATGAATTAGTATCATCAACAGAACACACAACAGAACCAAAAAAATAGGGATACCATTAAACTTTCATCAGAAAACTTATGACGATCTATACAACTAGCTTACCTTGTTTGACTGGATAATCCCATACAGACTGTCAGGCTCATTTATTTGGGTGACTGCTGAGACCAGTATTTCAATGTGCTGTGGCAGCTGACATAGGAACGAAGAATAAGCAATAGATGAAAGAGGAGCTTCTGAAAATAACCATCACATATATTTGTACACAATAATGAAAGGTCATAGGAGTTTTATTGAGTTTCTCGAGAAATGGGTACAGCAAGAAACAGTTGCACTGTCAAAATAAGTTCTCTACTTACCACTTCAAGGAGAGAAAAATCTGGGCTTCCCAACACAAGGCTCTTAAAATGCTCTTCGCACCAGTGCTCCACATACAGAACAGCCGTGAAGTATGAGCCACAAGTCTGATTAAAAAAAACGCAAAACAGATAAGAGAAACATATATATGACGAGAACAGACAATAATCATAGACATCTCCAAGTTTTTTTTTTGTGGGGGAGGGGTGGGGGGGGGGGAGAGGGAGAGAGAGAGAGAGAGAGACTAACGATGGCCGACTTAGCAACCAAAAGATAATCGATGGGAAGCCAATAAACCTGATACGGAAATATTACAAGAGTTAGAAGGGAACCAGGAGCAAAGACATTGGATAACTATTTGCATCTACTTCCACTAGTACACGCTGATTTCCATAATTACCTTTTGCTTAATAGAAAATTACGGTTCATAATAATCTAAATAGCAGACATGAATGGCAGCCAAAAAATGACCAGAACTCTCGAAAGTCTTTAAACTACATGATAAAGCTCAGTGAACAAAAAGGTATTAAAATTTTAAACTTAGATCAGTGTTCCAAAGGAAAATTATAATCACTTTTTAACATAGGAAAAAGAAAGTATTCCAAGTTGCAAGCAAAAAGAAGATAAACGACATGCGTGTACGAATGCATCAAAAGGCATAAGAAGCAAGATAGTATAAAGATCGGTAAATAACCCATAGAAGAATGCATACAACTACAATGAAAACGGTATTTAGTCCCAAAAGTAATAGTCAATCAATAATGCCTTAATTTACGAGACAGTTGGTGATGCCGTCTTGCTAACTAAAAGATTTTCCGGCTCCCAATGTTAGAATGCGCACTAGAAACAGAATTGACTGTTAAGAAAGCAAATGTAGATTTCATACATAACGTATCCAGTATCCTTCTGATAATGGAAAAAAGGGAAATCTTCAAATGCACAGCAACTTCTGTAGCTATTGTATAAATGCAGGAAAGGAAAGTCTGTACCTTGTCCCACGTGGATGTTGATGCCACGAGTTCAGTTGATGTTGCAGTGAGATCCTTTAACTTTAGTGGCGTCGAACGGGATCTTGGGTTATAACTGGAAGTCTTGGCAAACTGTAGAATCATTTTGTCTATCTCTTGGTTAAGCCAAACGATGTCATTTACGTGAAACCACATTGATAACATATGACTAGTTGCCACAGCCATGTGTGTAGAGAGAGGGAGAGAGGGTGGGGTAGCAACGAAAACTACCCACTAAAACATTTCATAAATCAAACCAGGTTTTTCGCTAGTGCTGCTAAGTGTCACCCACTAAAAGAATAACGTAAAAGCTACTCTCACCCAAACATTTTCCAGGGCTGTAGGCTTTAATAGTTACATCGTAAGTATAAATACCCCGAAGCGGAATCCTATTGGTTTCTTCGTTAAGATGGCACGTACCGCTACAGGGGACATTTCAGTACCACTTCGGATTTTACTGGATGTTAACTGACACACATATATATCTACACACAGACATTTATATATGGAGGGCTGATCCACAGCACTGCTGGGAAAAGACCCTTCCCCACCTGACCTAGGACCGTCCACGTTGCTAAACGAACGGTCCAGATTTGAAGAAACATCTTGACCAGCCGCCCGTAAGAGGAGCAGTTGGTACCAAATGCCATCACCAACCGCCGATAACATTAGCGGTTGGTCGGATGTTACTTTTTTCAAGGTTCATCTTCTCTTGTTGTTTAGTTTGTCATCTAACAGCTTTCTCCTGTATTGTCATCACGTTAAAAAGTTGCTCATTCAAATTCCAATTCCATATCTGAAAGGGAGAAACACAACTTATGGGAAACTTGGACTTAAAATTGTAAGAGATAGATGGATAATGAAGAACCCAATTTAATTCAATTCATGACTCCCACCCGCCATTGCCTCCAATATCACCCACCCACAGCTTACACAACCCACCACCACCCCCATCACTGTGCCAGCAACCCACAACCAGCCCCATCACCGTGGCCACAACCCCTGTCACCGTTATTTTCCCCTTTTTGCCTTTTCCTTTTCCCTACCCCCATTTTTCTCTCTCCCCTCTCGTTCTCAATCTGAGAAACTTCTTAAATTAGAACCATTCCGATGCGATTTGCAACATAAGTGATATGGTTAGCTCACTCTTCTCCACATCAATCTTCCATCAGAACTCTTCTCTCCCTTGATTTTCAACAGTTTTCTTAGAACTTCCTCTTCTCTTTGTACCGCCGTACTTCAGATTTTCACTGGAATACAAAAATTTTGACCAGAACAGCCGGTACGACAGGCATTAGCCGGCATTGGGACCCGTACGGAATGCAATCTGATTTGTACCAGCTTAGTGGTAACACAATACATACCAGCCTGCATTGGCCGGTCTGGTATGGTATATGAAACTGCAGTAGCATTGTAAAAGAGCTTACAGGCTCTTCCAACCAGCACCAAATAACAGAATATAGCATCGAACTCCAGAACAAGACCACATAGCAATTAGGAGAAAGCCCAATATATGGGAAATATAATGGACAAATCAGGTACAACAGAAAATTTGAGCTCTGCAAGAAAATCCTAGCACTAGGAGAACAAGTTGTTAGATATATCCTCTCAGTATGACAACCATATGAACAGACTACAGAGGCAAACAATACTCCAGAAGTGATATAGAATACTAATAAGATGTTGTAAATCACACCAACCTTCGAACTTTCACGCTTAGATTGTACAGAAGAAGCAGTTATTTCCAGGACATGACATAATCGAAGCTCATTAAGCGCATCCAAAATGACCTTAATTGATTTGATCAACTTATTGGACTCAACAAATATACTTTCTTGCACCTGCAAACAAACAAGCGATGACCGTTAGATTTACGTAATGGGTCTTAAACATATTTACACATTTTATATTGGATCAACCAGCACCTCTTTCCCAGTTGAACTACTGTTGGAACACATATAGAGACCCCATGGGGGGGAAGAGAGTGCAGCCCCAAGCCTGCAGATATTTGTGCACTCTCTGCTTTTACAAACCTCTGAGAAATTCAAGAAGTTCTAATTTATCCTTAGTCCAATCTGATGGTACTCAATTGTGGACATTTTTTTTTAACATGGAGATTTAGTTCATACAAACAAAATCTAGTACCAAGTCAGAAGTTAAGAGTTGGAGCTGAAAGTCAGTCACCGAAAAGGAAAATGACATAATTAGATGATCAAAATAAAACTATTTCACCTCCTCATGTTCCCACACACCATAAACCCTAATGTTTAAAGAGTTCGATGAAACAGATAAGGAGCATACAATTCTATGATGGAAGTCCACAATAATGGGGTTTTCTAGTTGAAGTGGCATTCAATG
This sequence comes from Escallonia rubra, assembly GCA_033065855.1. Lineage (NCBI taxonomy): Eukaryota > Viridiplantae > Streptophyta > Magnoliopsida > Escalloniales > Escalloniaceae > Escallonia > Escallonia rubra. The sequence goes on along the minus strand of JAVXUO010003049.1, from coordinate 239,058 downwards.
ATTTTTATCTACCAATCGACTTAAAAGTAGTATGGAAACAATCAATGAACGTATAAAAGAGTGGAGTCCGTAGTCCATTCCAGCAACCACATATAGTCATTGAGGTTCTTGGGACCTTATATGAAAGCCCCTTGAACAAGGACATCTACATAATCAAGGAAACAATTACATACAAATGGGTGGACTCTATTACAGCATTCTTTTGAGTCCTTGACCTCTTAGTAAATCACAAGATTAAAGTGCATAATCAAATTGATTACATTCCAAAAGAGCTACAGTGGAACAGCAATAGTTCCTTACTGATTGTGCTAACCCTATTGGCTTCGCAACTCAAGTAATTTTCTAGTTTTTATTGCACTGCTCAATATACCAAACCTTGCCAAAGCAACTCATTACCTTGCTAACAGCTACCGCAAGTCAATACCAATAACACCATAAGATTTTTCCCAACGTAGGTGCCACTTCCCACAAATGTAGCTTAAAGTAATAGCTACACTTTCAGGTGAAGTCCGGAAAATAAAGCGTTTTTTCCCTCATAGCTACAGCCTTTGAGAAACAAAAAGATTCAGGTTCATACATATGTAGGAATTTTTATGTAACAAGATTGCTTTATCGTCACTATGTTCCTACAATTACCAAGACCCACACAGATATTGCAGAAAAGACACGAGATGAACTCTTACATACAGTCACAAGGAAAAAACAGCGACTATTTATGTAAGTTAGAAAATATCAGACTGCACAAAAAGGAACCTTCAAGGCGATCAACTTGCAAAGGTCCATGTCCAAAGCCTTCCTGCCTGCTAGATTGACCACAACATTTGGCATTAGAAGCTCCGCAACTTCAGCTTTCATCAAAACAATTTCTTGGCATAATCTGAAATGGAACAAGTTAGTTAGACACAGTGATCAGCAACAAAGGATAAGATTGAAAAGCCTCAATAACTAGCAGCTGTAAGCACGTCACTGGAAGAAGAAAAATGTACCTTAGGACAATATCATCACAATAACCAATAAGTGCATAAACAAGTGGACTGATCCATCTCTCAAAGGTTTTGTCACCAGTGTCCCATATATTAGACTTCTCCAAAGAAATTGCTTCAGCTGATAATGACGCTAAACAAGTCACTTTCTTGAAGTAATCATAAAATTTTGAAGCCAAAGAAAATCATGCTCATTTCTTTAGTGGTCCAATAATAAAAAATCAGCATCAACAGATGCAAAAAGAAGGCAGTAGCTATTAGTTGCAGAAACTGTGCTAGACGAAAATTCTATAAGACCGATAAAACCTATAAGTATGAAAAATATTAGCATAGAGAGGGATTGGAATTGTGGATAACCCATCTAGCACGTTTGCCAGAATTTGAGTTTTATTAACTCCATCATAGAACTTTTGGATTTTACAGCCCATGTATGTGAAGATACATCCACTATTACTTTGTAGGGGAGCAACTAAACCCCTGATGTAAACCCATGTTAAATTTGATTAAGAAGTATGCTATTTAGTGTCCCTACATTACTTGTGTTCAGTAGTGTTGTCACTTCATGTCTGGGCTTAGTTTGAGTCAACTGTCTCGAACCAACTTTTGTGATAGCTTTTGGCCATGTAGTATTATTTCAGATTCCTTATTCATCTTGATGAAGCAACAGGCTGGAGAATAGATGCCTCTGAGCTTACGAAGCAATTCGAAGCCGTTAAGTCCAAAGGCATTACTGTTAGGGCCTTGGTTGTAGTAAGTCTGGGTAACCAAACAGGAGGACAAATATGGAGTAGTCTTCAGAAAATTAATTCAGTACAGTTTTTAAACAGCATAACATCGAAAGGCAAAGTTAAGGAACCCTTTCTTGGTAGACTGCGAATGGCATGGGTTCTCTGGCGGACGAAACGATTTGGGTTTTGATCTCCTATGAGACAAACCACCTATTGTAGCAACAGCACGATTAGAATCATACCATCAGTAATCACAACACTAGATCCATGCAGCCTCAAACCGTCCACAAGGAGAACCCAATCTCGAACCACCATAAAAGAACTTCAAACATAATGTCATCACCAAAATCAGCCCCAATTTCAGGTTAACTGATTCTGTTGGCAAATGTTGGGGTTTTTTTCTTTTAATTGTTCAGCAGGATGTGAGCGTGAGGATGATGCTGGTGCTGCTCGTGGATTCGGTTACTATAGTGGTGGAGTAACGACCGGGTCCACAGCCCCACCACAGCCCCTTAAAAGAGCTAGCAAAGTAAGTACTTCTAAGATCATAGGAAAGGTATTATAAGATCAATCTCATACTATCCCACACGTTATTTGTAATACAACACTCTCCTCCTTATACCTCCGCGTCCTCGCTAAGGCTCGATCACAGATAGCCCAAAATCTTACTCTCTAGCCAATCTGGGATATACCCCCAACCATCCTCTTTATGTGAGATATACCGAGGCTTGCCTTCGTTTTCCCAACCATCCGCAATCTGACTGGATAGCTCATCCTGAACTTTTGAGAGTCGCCTCTAATACCATTTGTAACGACCCAATCTACGGCCCTACCACAGGGCAATACCTCCATCAAAAGGCTTAGCCAAATAGGTACTTATGAGTTGATGGACAGGGTCTTACAAGGCCAATCACAGATCATCCCACATCCGACGTGGGATATCACAATAAAGTTTGAGGGAAACAAAGGCAAATCCCAGGTATATCCGACGTCAAGAGGATAGTTGAGGTAACGAAAGGTGAGATGGGTGTATCCCTCATTGGCTAGAGTGGAAGATTCTGGGCTATCTTTGATTGAGCCTTACCGAGTACGTTAAGGCATAAGGAGGGGACATTGTGATATCCCACATCGGATGTAGGATAGTATGAGATTGCCCTTATAAGAACTTGCCTATGATCTTAGAAGTACCTAATTGGCTAGCCCTTTTCGGGATGGCATTGCCCACTGGTGGGGTCGTGAACCAGGTTGTTTACAGATGGCATCAGAATCGACTCTCAAAAGCTCGAGCTGAGCTATCCAGTTGAGTTGCTGAAGGTGGGACACGTACGCAGACTCAAATTGAACTGATCCAGCTGGGCTACTAGTATTAACCAACAATGCTAGAGAGGGATATTTTGGACTATTCTGTGACTAAGGTTAAGATTGGACCTTAGCAGGGACGATAAGTCACAAGGAGGGGAGATTGTGATATCCAACATTTTGATGTTGGATGTTTTGTGATTGGTCTTATAAGACTCGCCCATGGCCCATGAACTCATACGTACCTACTTGGCTAACCCTTTTGAGGGAGGCATTGCCTTGTGGTGGAGCCATGGACCAAGTCGTTACAAATGGTTATCGTGATATCCCACATCTGATGTAGGACAATTTGTGATTGGCCTTGTAAGACCCTACCTATGAACTCATGGTACCTATGGCTAGCCCTTTGGAGGGAGACATTGCCCGTGGTGGGGAGGTGGACCGGTTTGTTACAAATCTTTATTTTTTGGAGATTTGATTGGTGGCATGGTGGGATGGGGTTGGTTGAGATGGCCATGACATTGCATAGAGGGAATTTAGTGGTTTCATGGATATGATGAAGTTCAGTTGTTGAGGGTTTTGGTGGTGGTGGTGGTAAGGGTTTGAGATAATTCGGTTTCAGGAAGGGTGTAGGGATAGAGACACTGAGAGTGAGTGAAAAAGGAAAAGCGAGGGTTTTTTTATGAAATTTAGTTCTTGACTTGAAAGCTCAATTTTGCACGACAATCAATATTTAAGATAAGGGTCTGGATATGGCCCCACCTGGTCCTAAAGATAAGTTTTGGAAAAGGAGACATTTTAACCCCCTTATACAACAAATTATAAAACAACACTGTGCAAATCTATTGAAACATAGATGTAGTATTGTGAGATAATAAAACGTTCATTACTTTAGTATTTTATTGCTCAGATATTTCTCAATGCTAAAATAAGGTCAAAAGTAACTGCACACATAGAAGCTTTTCACTTTCCAGTAAAATTTGACAGAATATGCCACATAAAAAACAAGACGTGCATTCTGTTAATTATGTTAGCACTCAACAAGTCATGAAATAGAAGTTCAGAGGTGAGAAATAAACAAATGAACTGCAAGTTGTCATATACTACCTTTAAACTTTCTTTCTAGATCCAGTAGGGACTTCTGCACTAGCTCTGAATTAACACCTTTGGAATGAACCTACAAACATTTATAAATGCAAATCATCAGAACCAAGGGGGCATCCTTGCCGGAAAGCACCAGACAATCTAAACTGAAGGTGCTAACAGCATATCGTATAGGCATACTAAGTTTGTTATGTATAGGCTAACATTCCAATAATGAGTTGGGTCATGGAGTCAGTCAAGTCGAAACAAATCTATGTGCAGGCTTCCAGCACTGAACAACTAAAGCTTACCTCAGATCAAGGTGCTGAAATTCAACTAATGTGACCACGAACTAACAACAATGTAGATATACAATTAACTATGCCAAAACAAAGATCCTTCTCCTAGTGCAAAGACTGTAGAAGAACGAAAGGGTATTACCTCTAAAAGAGACCTCTCATAAGAATCAAATGATTGTAAAGCTCGTTGACCCCTTTCAGTTGAAAGTATTCCCTGGTTAAGAAAAGTACTAATATAATTTAAGAGAGTAAAGCTCGCGCTAACAATTGGGAATCACAAGAGACATATAAACCTACAGATTTAGCTGAAATTATGAATTAACCCCTTAGGAAGAGGCATGTATAAAAAATGTTTCACATACTCATGTAAAATCACAACCCCAAACAGTAAATACAGAGTTTTCTGCACACGTACTGACAACATCCCACACTACCATGGTACTGCAGCAGCCTGCACGATTCAAGGATACTGGAACTGTAGTGTGGTAGCCAAATAGATGCATCAAGTAATGATCGGGAGTATTTGAGCTATTTCTATTTTTCACGGCCAAGAGCAGATCAGTCAAATGGTGGATATCTGATGTTGTTAGATTTCACACGTGCCTTATGACGTTGTAAGAGTTTTTGATTTGATCAATATTTTGACTTTGACCACCATGCAGAAGATCAAATTTCGAGTGTTCTCATACTCCAGAAAGCACACATAATTTTTATACCTTAAAAACAACCTCAGTGCAATAACTGCAAACTTCTCGTTAAAGATAACATATATAAGTCAGCCGCTCAACTGAAACGGTTTCGAACTCTTGTACCGCTTAATTCATGAGGTGGATCAGTGTTTTATACCCGTAAATTTCGCACCATTGCCAGCACTCTAACCATACTACAGGCATTAATGTTCTAGGGAGTGAGTTATTTTCCTGGGGTTGTTCCTGAGATCATCCCTGTTGTGGTGGTGGATAATGGTCTTGTCTTTGCCTGGAATGAACATTCAGAGATGGAGGTAAGTCTCATAAAGCTGTCTCCAAGCTATGGAGGAGGTTGCTGTCTCTATGGCCTCATCTCCCCTTCCATATAACCTGGAGGGTTACCTTGAAGAGGTGGTCCTGAAAACTACTCAGAAAGGAAAACGGAAGATGGATGAATCTGAAGTTGTCAGGGAAGGTGACAGTAGGGATGGGCAGATTTTGTCCACGCTGAAGTTTGATGTGGAAGCGGTGGATCGAGCTAAAGATGAAACCCCCGCAGTCAAGGTGGTTGTTGTTTGAGCCGGATCCAAAGGAAGAAGTTGAGGTGGCTGGCGAGATGCTTTGTGGAGGTACTAGTTGTCATGCTTGGTCCAGCAGGAGGTTTTGGCGTATCCAGGGGTGTAACAGAAGCGTATTCGCGCATAGCTCCTAGTGAGCATTCGGGATGCTACGATGCCAAGAGTTGTGATTCTGCGAGGGCTTTGGGTCGGTGTTCCCATCTGATGTCATGGGGTTGCGCTGTTCTGCCTACGTAGGATATGATGGTTCGGCCTGCTAGGTCTTTCCTTTATGGGTTGGTGGCCGGTGAATGTCGAAAGGGTGGCACAGTCTGTTTGTTGATTCTGCTAGTTCCTGTTTGTACAGGGGGTTTTGGTAGATCTTAATTGCTTCCTAGGGCTTCGCTGGGTTTGGGTAAAGGTCGTCAGGGCATTGTAAACGCAACGTATGAGACCATGCATGGGAGCTTAAGGTATGAACATTCACTCAGCAACCATGGAGGGTAATCCTCTCTAAATGGGAATCCTGTTGCTCCCTCCTATTAAGGTTGTGTCTGAACAGCGGTGAGGCTATGCAAAATTTTAGTAGAAAAAACTTCCATCAGGAAACATGGGTTCATCAAATTGGACTTCTAAAAACTCACCCATAAAGCTTGACAAGTCATATCAATTATCTGGACGGAATCATCCATCAGATACTTCTTCAAAAGCCGCATAACATCAATTAGAAGTTCTTCGGATATGCCAGTTTCCAAATTATAACAAATCTCGGATGCATTGTCAGAATTTAGCGGTCGACAGACATGTATGCGACTAGATTCTCCAGGAAGATGGAAAACGACACGATGTGGATCTCCTATACCAACCTGCAGTCAAAATTAAAAAAAACATCATTTTACACTCGACTTCGACAAGGTAGGACTACATAATACATAAAAAGAAAGGTGGAACAAATAGAAGGTGATACCCTGGATATAAAATCAGACACCAGATCTCCAATTTTAGTTTCGCTATCCGAACTGCACTTGCGGACTAGAGTCCAAACCGCATGTACAATTTCATGTTCAGACTGCGAATATGCATCTCCAAAGATATTTACTGCATTCTCCTCTCCACGGCAACCCATGAATAATTTCCTGTGTAATGCTATGAGACTGCAAAAGGGATTTACCACTTGTTATATCCTATTCTTTTAGAGGTAAAACGACTAAACTTTGTTAAGAAGGTGTTTGGGATTGATTTTGGAGTGGTCAAACCTGCTTTAAACAGGTTTGTTGAGTGTTTGGCAAATAAAAAAAGTGTTTAACACACTCCCTCAAAAACAGAAAAAGCGTTTAAAACCACTTTTGGTATTTCATGTTTTAAACACTTTTGGAGAAACAGATTTGACCAAGAAAAGTACTAAATTACCATCACGTTATTTACAAAAGGACATTGAATACCCTTTTAAGACCATTCATTTAAGGCTCGCTGATTTTTTGGGGAAGAGAGCTATTCATACAAATTTTTATCTTGGTTCTTTACACTACTTTCAAACTTATTTGTCGGTGAGTTGAATTTTTTCACTAATCATTCTGATATATATTTTAGGGGATATGATGATGCAAAAGGGTAAGAGTTTTAACCACAATATGTAGTTTGTTTACAAATTTATAGAATCTTTATTTTCTCACATTAAAACTGTTTCATTTTACCCAAACACTTTATACAGCTTTTAATAAGAGTTTTTGCAACTTTTGCCAATCTGCTACTGATTCTCCGTAAATTTGATTTCAACTGTTTTGAAATTTGTTTCCGTTTTAATTAAAGAACTGTTGTCTAAGATCAATCACAAACAAGTTCTAAGAATTTGATGATCCCAACAGTGCGTAAAATTACTAAAACTGGTTCTTAGGGTAATAAACTAACTCTGAGCTGACCACAAGCTAAATCATCTAAAATGGACAAAACATGACATTTCATAATAAGGGATGAAGAAAAGGACAAGGAAAAAGAAGTGGTGAAAGAGGTAATTAAAGGTTGGAGTTAAAAGTTGGAAAAGAAGCTGATTAGATGCTTTCCAATGTATACTTTGCACCCAACTCGTCACTTAAAGCTTATAGTCGCAACATATGCATATATGTATACGTATGACACGTATGATACATATGTGATATCCCACATCGGATGTGAGATGATTTCTAATTGGCCTTATAAGACCCTGCCTATGAACTCATAATACTTACTTGGCTAGCCCTTTTGAGTGAGGCATTGTCCTGTGGTGGGGCCGTGGACCGAGTCGTTACAGATGGTATCAGAACCGACTCTCGAAAACTTGGGCTGAGCTATCCATCCGGGCTGCCGATGGTTGGGGGAAACAAAGGCAAGCCCGGGCATATCCCATATCAAGAAGAAGAAGAGGAAGGAAGAAGGAGAAGGGGACTTACCGGCAACCCACTGCGGCGTGCTCCGTGCGTCGTGCGCTTGCTTCCAGAGAAGAAGGAGTCGATGTTCTGTGTCGATGTTCTTATGTTCTAACTTTTGACTTTTTGACATTAGTTTTGTTATATTATTTAAGGAACCCAATTGTTAAGTTATTACATAAACCAACCCAGTATTTCAAAGAAATAAAAGTGATACCACATAAAAACTTTATTATGTTCAGTTCTACAATTTTAATATTTATAAAACAACCCATTAAACTTAACAAATTCTTACTAATTTGGTTGAAAGCTTTAAAATTTACAAAAGAACCCATTAAACTTAAACACTCACTACTTTGGTTAGAATATTAATATCTTTTCACATATATCAAACACATGTATTATGATTATTAAGATTTAAATTGTTTAAAAATTAAATACTAAGTATACATAATTAAAAAAATATTTATAAAATATGCCGTATCCCCGCCGCACCCGTATCCTAAAATTTTTAAAAATGTCATATCCGCGTATCCGCACCCGTGTCCATGCGTCTTAGATCCCCAGTAGTCGCTTCAGTTGCAGAAAACTTCCCGGAGTTGTCGGCTGACTTGGCGGCAGCGAGGGATGCGGACGGAGAAGCCATGGCTCCGGCGAGGAGCTGAGAAAAAGAGCGGCAATCAGAGTCGGGGTAGTGGTCGGAGAAGAAGTTGGAGACCAGGGTCATGGGGGCTCAGGCCGTGTCCGCAGGCGAAGAGGGTCTCGAAGGGGGAGGATGGAGGTGACGGAGAAGACGGCTGAGAACCAGGATTTCATGGGGGCTAAAAATATATCGAATAAAAATATATCTCAATTTTTAAATGCACAATTAACACAATCTAAAATTATCAATCAAATAATCAATGCTCAAATGGGATAAAAATCCAATTGGGATCAACAATCTCAAATCTAAGTGCTCAATGCACGATTAACATCCATAAAGCATCAATTAATAATCTAAATTATCAAATACACAACTAACAACCTAAAATTATTAATCAAATAATCAATTCTCAATAGCAAAAGAAATTGTTCAAAATGCACACTGACCTCAGTCCTCAGAAATCAGAACGGTGTCGCCGGAGTTGGGTGGGGACTGGCCAACTTAGAGGTGAACTTAGATCTGCCAGATCTGATCTGGCCGGAGTCGACGGAGTTGGGTGGGGACTGGCCGGAGTTGGGGGGGACCGCCGGACTGGGGAGGGCCTTCGCCAATCGCCGGCTTCGCGCTTCGGAATTGGGGGACGGCGACCGGTGACCGGCGTTACCTTACTGATGAGCCCAGCCGACGACCGGTGGCCGAGGGTCGGTGGGTGGTGCCGGCGTGCGGCGAGCCGCGGTGGCTGAGAGAGCCGACTGCCGAGAGAGGAGGAGAGATGCCGGCGTGAGTCGCGTGACTCGTGAGAGCTTGACTTGACGCCACGCCTGAGAGAGCCGAGAGCCCGAGAGAGGAGGAGAGCTGCCGAGGCGCCGAGCTGCCGAGCTGGAGAGGTGCCGGCTTGCCGCGGTGAGCCGGTGTCCGCCGTCCGGTGACTGTGAGAGTGTGAGATTGTGAAAGCCGACCGAGATAGAGAGAGAGGGGTATAGTTACAAATGAAAAAAAAAACTATATATATCTATATATAATTTTTATTTTTTTTCAAAATCTGAGGGGGCTATAGCACCCCCTCGTACAAGCCTAGTTCTGCCCCTAGAGGTGACGGAGAAGACGGCTGAGAAGCCATGCGGCCGGCAGATTTCAGGCCGTGACGGAGCGTGGGAGGTTGTTGCCGGCGGTAGGTGGAACATGAAGAGGCGCTCCGGAAATGTTGTTGACGGGAAAGAGGAAGAAAATTGGGGTGGGTCCCATTCATCTTAGTCCAAACCCATCAGGATTAATTCTAAAACATGTCCGACGGATACTATATCCAACCTTTAAATGCGCGGCCAAACGCCGAATAGGATTTTTTTTATCCTATCCGGAGCCCTTATCCTTGTCGCCAAACACAGCCTTAAGGTGTGTCATTCATACTTTGGCAAGTGTTCAGCAACTGCCTGTCCTGTATAGCAAATTTATACTTAATGGTTAACTATGGGCATGCCATAGAAGGATAGGACCAAGGGTATTTCTAAGAAGTGAAAGCGTCAGATAAATGTTCAATAACGACATGGCAGCTTCACGTGAAGTGTCCACTTTTCTTGAAACATTAGCAAGTTATACGGAGAGGAGAGAAACAAAAGAAAAGCACCTGCACGAAAGTAATCTTGGCGGAAGGTAGCAAGATCTCCTCACGAACTGCAAACGAATACCGTTCCGAAAAAATTGTACACAACAGAATAATGCAAATTAATGAGCACAGTAACCAAGTTTAGGTACAATTTTACTATAAACGAAAAGGAAAAAAACAAATTAATAAAGTTGTGCTCTAAACGTACTACGTGTAAAAGCTGCACCTACCTTTAGTAAGTGGTCTCTTGGGGAGTAGTCTTTAACTAATTCCTGATGGACCTTCCGAACAGCATCAAATGTTTCAAGTTCAGGGAAAGGTTCCAGTTCCTGGCACAGGGTAGTTGCATGAATTAAGAGCAAAGCCTCCCAAGAAGCAATTAACTAATAAGCACAACTGAAGTCATAGAAACTTGTAAAGTCAAGAAGGTCGCTGAAACATACAATGATGTAGTCACGTAGAAACGGAGCAGAATCCAAAATAAGCTGGTGGATCAATTTTAGAACTTGAGATGATTGGGTATTAGAAAGTTCACCATTAGATTCAGAGGGTTTGCAACACGCAACCAACTTAGATACCAAAAACTGGAGTGAAAAATAAGCGAAGTAAGCACCTGAGGAAATTAAGGCACAAAAAAAATAAGCAGTTCAAAAAAAAAAAATGGTATCATGAGAGAAGATATGAACCTAGAGTTGTTCACCTAGCACGCTAGTGGTTTCTTTTGAAGGGTTTCTTCATAAGCAGTTAAAAAAAGAAGAATGATATCATGAGAGAAGATATGAACCTGAAGTTGTTCACCTAGCGCGCTAGTGATTTCTTTTGAAGGTTTACTTCTAAATACACTGAGCAACGTTGAAATTACACGACAACATTGGTCTTGCAAAGCATGACAACTGATGAACTGCCCGACCAAGTTGAAAAGGTAACTGCAAAAGTGTAGGCATTAGATTTCAAATCATATAACTTCAATCTGCTACTGATGTAACACCACCGTGCAACATCTGCTCTATTTTGATAAGTATCATGTATACAAGAAAGTCATACATATTACCTAACTTATGCGCATCAAAAATATAGTGGAGAAATTTAGGCTCTGATACACAACTCTGACTTTTGTGAAAGTGCTTTTCTTTTCTTTCTCACCTTCCCAATAGAAAAAAGTGGGACCTGTGATTGGCACAACAAAAACCTCACAGGGAAGCTAACATTTTTTGTCTAATGCATAAGTTATATGTTCAATGTGAACTCCAGATCATCTACGGTTGCTGAGATATAGCATCCCTGTGCGGACTCCTTGTGCAGTCTGTCATTATCAGGTTCAATGATCAAGGGATGCCATACTGCACCTTTGAATTTCAGGAGTACAGAGGAACCTGTTTGCTAAACAACCCATCTAAAAGTTACAGTCCAGAAAGTAAGACTCCTAACATGTGTCCCACCACATGTGCTAGACAACCTGATACCCCAATCAGGGAGCTCTTTCTTATATTTGTCAACAATGACAATACCCCCCCACCCCGCAAAAAAATAAGGCAAGCAGCGACAAACGAATCAAGATAATTAGAGAGAGAGAGCCAAGTCAATCTTACCAAGCTTCAAATTGATTCATCGAAATTATGCAGCTATACAAAGCTGCCCAACCTACATCTGGTTTGACCCAAATTTTAAGTACTTCAAGTGAAAAGCATAGAGATATCACCATAGTTTGCCCAAGTACAGACCAACTGATACAACTTCTGAGAATGCTCATGAGAAAGCTATAACAATTCGAGACCGACAAAAGCACAAAAGAGATCACATGGTTGCTCTGGGATACAGTTTCAACCATGCTGGTTTAATGATGGCATGTTCCATTATGAGCTGTATAGCCAAGTCCAAAACAACTTACTTGAAAGTGCTAGAAACGGCAGCTTTATGCCCAATAACATTAATGAGAACCTCAATTCCAGCCAACCGGTTGCATTTGTGCCGATAATGAGTAGCTGCTGTAATTTTGTAATGCATTTCAACTATAAACTGCATATAATCAACAGCAGACAAAATATGCACAGTGAATAGACCAAGTCTAACAGAAATCTGCAGAGAGAAGTAGAATAAGATACTACAAATAAAAAGTTTCATGGCATTAGAAAGTGCAGAATCACCATAAAAACTCTATCCGGGCGGAAAATGTTAATTTTGTCGATCACACCAAAGTTTCCAGGACGATGCTCACTACAAGAAACAGCAAGAAAGCACTTAATAAATTATCACTCCCATGGAAACAAATCGAAAATTGAAACGTATGGAGAAGGCATTGCACATTTCCAAAAACCCGTCGACAACTGTTTGAATAGCACTGCCAACTGTATCCCTGGAAAAAAAAGGGAGAACAGGGTCCGATGCACAAGAAGCAAGAGATAAGATGTGGCTGACAATCGAAACCTGCAATTTGGGGGGGGGGGGGGTAGGGTAGAGAGGTTAAAGGGTTAAAACAGAAATAATTTATACCATAAACAAGTAGAAAATCAAAATGTAAGTGTCAAATTTGCTCAGATTTGGACCACATGCACAGGTTTAAAGCAATTTCAGAAAACGGCATCAATGGACCTGTACATTTTGGTTTTCAAGGAAACTCAAATCACAATTTAGCCAAAAATCAACAAGTTTCTATGTCAATATCAGCAAATACTTTGCCATCTTCTTCATGGAGCTTAAAAAGAAGAGAACAAATGAGGGGAATGGGCAGTACAAAATAAGACATGCACTTGAAATACAGTAATTGGCTAAATTAGCGGGAAAGGAAAATCAACAGAAAATGCAGCACAAATACATAAAGGAGCATATGAGAACCGACCAGCCTCTTTCTATACCAAGTAAGAGAAATTAGCTAAAGGTGCCACAGATGTAGGGGCACACTCAGTTACACCTCAGTTATCCAGACATATGACACGTAGAAAAAATCATCAAGGACAAAAAGGATCGAAATCACATCTTCCAAGGATTTCCCCCAGCCCAAATATTAGATGGACTCGGTATGAGTGCCAAGTTGGGATACACGTCTAACTGCTGGATTCATATAGTTTCCAAGATCGAAAATACAGGGACACGGCAAAATTTTCATGACCAATATTTCTTATTCACAACTAGGGGGTGAGAGGTTGATTTTACTGCGAGCTTCTCTCGATTTACACATCCTATGCCTTTGTCAAGGTGTCAAAAGCCAGGCATGCATATGTAATGCATTTTGAAGTCTACATAACATAGAAAATCAACCTATAGTATTAGATACATAGAGATTAAAAAAAAAGTAGTTAGCTCTGTAGAAAATACACGACTATCATACCCTAGAACAATACAATAGAGCTACTAGATACCAGCTGCAAAAATTACTTTGGAGTAGATTTGGGGTCAAAACAAGTTTATATTCAAAAAATGACTGCACAGTTATAAGCAAATAGCTAAATAAAAAGAAAGAAAACTCAAATTTCTGAAAAACGTAACTTTTAGTTCCGTCTACGTGGCATCGGAAAGTTTCATCGATCTCCAAGACCATGTTTACAATGAGAAAAAATTTAGAATAAGGAAAAAACAAGATATGGTTCATATGAAGGAGAAGTATCCATCTCAAGTAAATTTAAGAATATTATTGAGATGATAGCAAATGCACCCCCGATAATTTTACTTAAAGACGTACTAACTATTTCTCTGACATAAATAAGACACCTAAAGTATGAGCTAGTAATTACTCCAACATCCCACTCCACTCAAATTGGTGCACAGAAACTTCCAATGCCCAGCTTGCACCGAAAGGGGTAAAATACGAATGGCAGACATTGAAAGTCCCTTAAGCGGACTCAGAATTGATATTAACGGTAACTAAAAATTTTCTTGTAAAAAAAATCTCTTCAGCTTTCTTTCAACGCTGCACTGTTACTGGCAACTTTCTGTCGAAATCTGTCCTGATCAAGCACTTTGTGAAGTCCATGTCGCACTAAGAGTGGAACGTTCGCATAAATGAACAAGGCAAATGAAGGGCACATTCTAAATAAAAGGCATGCGAAAGCAAATGGACCTGAAACTGATGCACTAAAGAGAAATCCTAGTCTCGTAAAATATCCGGGGGTCATCACGATATTCCACGAGCTTGGATCAACATGGCCCTAACTGAATTATGGATATCACCCATGATAATTATGAGCTTGGCATTTACGATTTGACTTATGAGCTAACTACACCCTGGAAAGAAGATCCTCTCCATTTCCTCTAGAACAAAAGAAATAAATGAAAATATCCAGTGATAATCATGCCTAAACACACAGAGTACGTAAAATTAACTGGTTCAGAGATAGATGATTCATTTCTCCAAATGTCAACCGTGGAAACTTAACAACCTTCTGACATTAGTCTACCTCATTCACTCATAAAATTAAAAGCAAAAGACTTATTATAATATGAGAGAGGGTGCGAACCATCTTTTTCTTTATAAGTTTGTCTCGTTCATTCTCGGATATCTCAGCAACACTCAAAATTGAACTCTGAATTGTCGCTGCTCCATATTCTTTACTAGACCTTTTACTGCAATGCAGTGCCATACAAACTGAAAAGATTGGCACAAAGTGATTTTTTACCAAAGTTGCCGAAGGCTGACAAGCAACCTGAGAGCAGAAAAGCGTATCAGCTAAAACAACAAACAAACATGTAAAATAATTTAAGTTCTTAGAAAACAAGATGAGAATATATAGCATGAATCCTGTTCCCATTTCGAATACGCAATACGAAGATAGTGTAATTAGACCTTGTTAATGACGCATCTTTGACATATCCATGTTGTACTGTAGCTGTTGGATTAAGTGGCAATCTAGTTTAGGTGTCCGTATTAGTATCTACCCTCATGGGTAATTATGTCCAGGTGGGTCTGTGTATGACACAATACACAACCTAGACATTTCGTATCTTGCTTTCTTGCATCCTTTCTAACAGTAACCATAAATTTTTCAACGTGGTCTCACAGCTCCTGATCAGATAGGGAGTAGGTGGTTGCCAGCGTCGGGCTGATGTCAACTCTCCGGCTTGCCGATGTTAGCCCCTGTACACATATTGCCTAAATCATGATACAAGATTATTTTTGGATTTCTTGTACAGAATTATGATGTATGGTATCATCGATACAGAACTGAAAACTCTTTGATTTACCCTTTGTTTTTTGAATTTCATTAGTTCGATGAGAAATCGCTGATGCAATTTGGTCATGTGGTAAACCTTCAGTGATCTCAAGCATATTCAAGGGGATCTACAATTTAGCATTCTTGCTTTTTACGGAATTTGAGATTCAGCTCCATTGTGTATCTATTAATTCTGTGGCATGAACTTGTTTGCAGAGCTTGCTGCAGTCACCAGTGGGTAAAGTCCAGATCTGTCATTTTTTTGTTTCTAAATCAATGAAATTTCTAAACATGATGTTTCGGCAGCATTGCTTCTCCATCCACGGTGACGTCAGAAATTAGAGAAGATGAATCCCCTGTTTGACTATGAATTTACTGCTAAAAATGGCAGTTGTTTTCTTGATTTGTGCTTTGGCCCTTTGTTTTCTGGAAATTATTTTTAACAAGATTTAGCTGCTTCCTCACATGTACAGGAATACAACTAATGAAATCCTTTCCACCTATGGACATAAGCTATGCAGACTCATTTAGAAACAAAAGTAGGTAACAAACCTCTGAAGTTAAGGGAAACAGGTCAAAGTCAGAATTTCCTACCTTGGCAACCCACTTCAGGTTGGAGATGTCCCCATGCAAAAGTAATGCTGGAAGAAGCCAATGACAACAATATTGCACAAAATTAACAGGTTCCACATTGCAAACAAAAAGATCCCTTGTCTGCAAAAACAACAGCAAATTATATATGAAGTTTTGCTTGTTATACCAGAAAATATATTCACAAGTCCCGAGAACAACCATTACCTCAACAAGTGCAACTAAGCTTACTCCACAAGCAACCCAAAAGAAAAGGATTGGGCCTATAAGTTCTTCCATGTACTGCAAATTTTTTACAGAGACCACTTTCATAAGAAGATATTTAAAGTGAATACTACCATATCCGTTCAACTTATAAATGTTATCAAGTCCTTAGCCTCATTGAGGCTGAGGGAATTGTACTGCATTTTTAACAAAATGAAAAATAAAATCAACCAAATTACCTTCGATCTTGTAGTATACTGCAGCTGTTTTGATAGATTATCAAGTACTGCACCAACCAGTTCCCTGGAGTGAAAACTATTGTAAATATACCAACAAGGGCTACTAAAATCACTAGAAAGAGTGAAGAGTTCTACCTCTGGCATGGATCAATTGCAGCTACAACACACATCATGAAAACAGCCTGCAGTGCCAGCGGAAATCACTCAAATAGAAATAAACCTACAGTTTCATTAACATGACAATGGCTAAGCGGACAGTATATTACTGAAAGAAAGCTAAGCTGGGTAGTCCACCAGGTTTACCATAAATATCGATAGGGAGTAAAGAAACAGACACCACATGGGAGCAGTTGATGTTCACTCAAAATTTGACATCATTTACAATCATCCTGGGGCATCCCATGATTTACCATTTGTTCCAAAGCCAAAGCGCAAAGACAATGAGAAGTCCTTGGCTGTGCAATCTAACAAGAGGGTGTGTTAATCAAATGACACTTGCTGTCACGATCAAAAGGTAACAAATCTCAGGTCTAGCATGTTGTCCCCCCTCCCCCAAACTTAATAAACTACCAAATCGGGTAAATCAAGAAGAAGCGGTAAGAGCTATGATGTCTTCCTCAAAACTTTATCTATGTAAAAGAAGTGGCCCAAGACAACATCCTAAGTTCGGTCTTCTGTTCTCTTGTAGTTGCATATTCAGTGCATAGGACTTCCATAAATTTCACTGTTGGCAGTGTGCAACTTCTCTGTTCGCTATCTCTTTCTATATCTAAGGGATGTTAGAAACCTTCCACAGTGGCTTTTTTCAACAATTAACACAAGAAGAAAAAAAATGATTGGCACAAATTAACATCTATGAAAATAAATACATTACCTCCAACTCAATTTTTTCGCTGTACAAAGCAAGATGCATGATGGTAATTATAATTGTTTCCATCAGTGGGCGTGGATGAGGACCAGCAGTCAAAACCTCATTCGCGGTAACAATTTTTTCCTTTGAGGAAACAACCAACTTTATACCAAAATTTGAACTGAAAAGCAGATATAAGATTCGAATCGTAAGAACTTTCTTGTTAGCCACATATGCAAACCAAATAGCAATCATATCCACTTTATGACAAACTCAAGCATAAATATGGAATAAACGCATGAAGTATACGCGAGAAGGCTATAGCATCTGATTAAACTCTTTTTCTGTTTTTTTTTTATATTTGTTAGGTAGCAGAATTGCACCAAAAAGAGCGGCAAGGAGTAGACAAGAAGGCATCAAGACCCCAACAGGTTTGAATTCAAAAACCGACGGATGAACATGGCTCACTCCATGACGTAAATGTGCAGCTTCAAAGCACTAGGAGAGTAGATCTAACACGTTTCACAGATTTGAATAGCACATAACCCCCAACCACCAAAGTCCAAAACCATAACCTCCAAGGATTAGCAAAAATCCACACACCCAACCACTGAGTGAACCAGCCACCGGACCTAACCACCAGCAACATCATAACACCACCCTCAACAAGAGTTCACCACCCAGATCTGATGGAAATCCACCTAGAGGACCCAAAATGCTGTTAAATTACCCCCCACCTCCACCCTCAAACCCTCACCCCGGCGCAACCGGAGCATAGAAACCTACACAGCAGGTGTTGTGGCCGAACCACAAGCATGAATCCTCCAGTCTGGTCGTGAAAAGAAAAAAAAAAGCATGATTGCCAAGGAAAGGGAGAGATTGTAAAAACAAAGGAAGGTAAAACAAGAAACCCTAGGTTTTGGGGAGAAACCTCTCTGTAAGAAAGAGGGTCTCTCGAATGACACAGGTGACTTTTGCATCCAACAGAAACTATTACATGCTTGTTCCTTTGGTCCCATCTGTTTCTGATATTTTGGCATTTTATAATTTTCACATTTCATAGTAAAACTTTTTTTCCTTTTCTGAAATATGTGAAAGTACAGCATCTTCACAGCATCCTTAGAGAGGGTGTCAAATCTCTAATGGCTCCTTTCAAGGTGTTGCATAATGCATTAAACACTATGTTAATCATCAACAAATCCATCCATGATCCAACTTCCATTGGACAATTAAAGACACCTTTGTCAAGAATAGGGCAGCACCTCACAGTGAATATGAGTACAAGATGAGCTGTCAGAACCTCAACATAAATAATGAATGACAACTTGATGATCGAGTCAAGGTAATTGATAGAAGGGAATAGAAAACAGAAGTCGACCATTTTTGTGCTTCAAGAGTACTATTGTAAATGCATGCAACCAGAGAAAGAAAAACATATAAAAATGAAAAAAGTAATAGGAAGTGGCAAAAAATATAAGATTACATACAGTACTTGTTTAAATTATCAACAAAATCTATGGTATAGCCATTATTAGAACCCACCAAATATCCTGAAAGAGCTCGTCATGACCATCCCATGTTTGGAAAAGAACTCCAATCCGCCTGGCAAGGGAGAATCTAACTCGGTACTCAGGATCTCGAAGCATCATAAGCAGCTTCTCAATCATGGTCTACATAGAGATGCAATGGAGCAATCATGGTCTACATAGAGATGCAATGGAGCAATCATGCAATACCATGAGTCAAGATACTACATCAGCGTTAATACAGGTGATTTACAACTTACATGGGAAGATTTACAGAAATCAAGCCAAGCTACAAGGAGAAATGCAAAAGATATCTTCTGACAATATCTTCTGAACTAAATGTCAAAGACCCAGCCTACAGAATGATGACCAGAGGCTAGGACTTTGAAGTTTGAATGCAAAGTCAACCAGATGAGCAACTCATCAACTTCTGAAGGTAAAGGCATGTAAGATGCTAAAGACCAAGATCGTACTCCCTCCGACCCAAATTATTTGATCATGTTTGACATGCACGCTTATTTAGGATATGAATCATATTCTATGAGTTTCCCATTTTACCCCAATAGAGGGGGGGTGGAGGAAGAAAGTGGGCCAATAGAGAGAAAATGGGTTGGTGGAGGATTAAATGTGGAGAGAGAAATAGAATAAAAAAAGTCTAAAAATCTTACCTGATTTGGAAAGTGATCAATTTTTTTGGCTTAGCCCAAAAAGGAAATATGATCAATGTTTTTGGGACTGAGGGAGTATCTCTATCCCACAATTAATTACCTGACCAATTTGAGGTGCAAGTATAATAAAGTCGAACATGCAGTCAATCAGCTTAACACGACCAACCCAATCAAATAAATCATTTTGGGCAACTCTATTCACCAGATCCCCGAGAGAGATTAAGCTCTGCAAGTCAAAACCACAGAGTAAGTCAACATGTGCCTGTGAATGTCTCTGTTACAAAATTTGTGAAAGCAAAGAAAAGGGAGAGAGTAGAGGAGAAAAAGAAAGCTATGATGCTGATTCCCACAAACCAAACATTTAAATTCGACTAGTTAATAAGCTTCTTTGCAGCTAGGGTAGGAAGAAATATTTGCAGATAACAAATAGGAAAGCATGAATATGGCAAAAAGTGGTGCAAGGAGGAAACTATTAGTAACAGTCTCCAAAGAAGGTCAATTCGTTTAAGAATAACAAATGGACTAGTACATGTAAGAGTTGGCCACCACATGCAGGGTACGGAAAGACGGTGTATATGCCCTTTGAAGGTAAAGAAGCCACTTTGTAGACAGTATTGTTTGTTTGGCCATGCAATTGGCTCTGACCCTGCTTGTCAATTTATAGTCTTACCAAACCTATTTGACCCTGATCGTCACCTGCATTTCGTGGACACTGGACACAAAAGGGGATGGAACGTGAGATAGGTTGGAGAATATTCACAAAGGCTGCGTACTAGAGAACGTCCTGTTCTCTAGTGTTGTGAAAGGTTAAGGGACATCTCTTCCCACATCGGAAGTGGAGAAGTTTGTCATTGAATTCTGAGATCTATCTACAAGGAATAAAGAAATCGATTAAGAAAAAGTAGAGGACAATCATGGACTTAATGTTTAGGGCATCCACTACGCGCTTAAAATAAAGTACAATACCCCATTTTGATCCGGCCAACATAGGGAAGTGGAGGAGGCAGAGTGGACAAATGCCTATGCTTTTGCATGAAATTGCTGCTTTTAGACTTAAACCCACATTTCTCGCAATTGGCAACTTGAGCTTCTACCATTAAACTAGCAATAGCCCCAAACTTATACATGTATGTAAATCTCCACAATACCTGTTCAGATACTCTCTTGTTTTCAGACAGAGCAACATCTTTATCCTTAGCAACTGTATCCTGGGATATTAGCGTCTTCAATAAACAACTGATAGCTCCTAGTACATTTAAACATTCGAGCTTAAGGTTTGCTCGCTCATCAACCACATTACTTATTGAAATAACCTGCAAAAGGGAGGGCGAGTATTGATATGGAAAGAATATAGCAAGGGAAACATGAAGTCCAGTAACAAGAAGCAGCTTGCAGCTTATTCTTCTAATTAAAAACTCTATGCACTCGGTATCCCGTAGATGCAGTACCAAGTCTGAAAATTTCCGGCAAGAGGACCAGTGAGGCTGTTGACAGAGATTGAGTAGAAGGCTTTCCCGCACCTATTGTAAACCAAATATGCAGTTATACAATTAGGTATTCATTGGGGTGTTTAGATTTTCAAAAAACATAACAAGATGCATACAATACCCTTAGATCACTTTCTTTCTCCATGAGGTTGAACAAGATGTCCCATGTAACAGCTGGTAAAACTGAGAAGAAAGTTGAAATTATTAGTATTAGATCCAGCTTCCGATTCGCTGCACAAAATGACAGGCCGCTGGGATTTTTCCCTGCTACAGACAACATATCTACATCTTTTGCATCATCGTTCACATCCAACTCCATGTCGACAATCATACTTCTACTGCTATTCAGTGGGTAGAAATCTCGAAACGAGATGTGAGAATTAGACGAGTCTGGTAGGTCTATCTCAGACTGAAGATTTGTTGAGCAACCAGATAATCCTTCAAACAATTCAGCCAGAGCCCTCACGAGCCTCTCAGTAGATTGAATAATTGCAGTATAGGGCACAGTGTCTTTCGTATTTTGATCACTCCAATTGCTATAAAAGGGAGAGCTAGTAAAGCTTTTAAAAGAAGCTAAGATGGAGTCTGTGCTATTAAAAATAAAGTTTGTGCCGAAAGAACCGCATCGAATATCATTGCAATAGTTTTCAATAGTGGAAGCAGCACGATCCAACAGAGCTAGCATGCGACAGCCCATCTTGGTGAGGAATGATGAAACTTCTTTTCTTGGCCTGAAACTATACAATAGTATGTAAATGCAACAACTAACTATAAAGTGTGACATGAAATCAGACGTTCGTGATGGCATGGTATTGAAATGATCCGTGGATGAAAAACAGAAATCACACTTAACCCAAAAATCCTGCAACTGGCAAGGAAGGCCATGTTCAACTTTAATATGACCTCTAGCCATTGATTTTAATGCATATGTTTAAACGTTGAAGGGTAAAATACAGTAACACCCCTCAACTTTTGACTCGTGTCAATCACCACCTTAATCTTTAACTCGTTTTGAGTAGCCTTGTGAACCAACTCAAAATGAATGTCCATTTAATTAATAGATGACAACCTTTCATTCCACTATTCTGATTGAGAAAGAAGTGCTGCCCTCCATTAGAATTCCTTTTTTTGCCAGATTCAATGCCAACCGCTCCCTAATAAACACTAATTAGCTTTTTCTGCAAAAGCCTTCCACAACACCCCTAGTCCCCTGCGCAGAGTCAAGCCAACCACTGCCTGGAAGTGCACCAACCTAGATCTACCATCCAAAACATAACGACTACCACGGTTTCCACGGCTCTACCAAGCCTCCACCAAAGGAGCAAATGTGGCCTTTACCTTCACCTACGAGGTGAAGCAACAACAAAATTGATGAATGGATCAACTAGTACTTTTGGTCTGAATATGTCAGCATCAACGTGAAGGTAGTTATCAGTTACCAATGATTGTACCTGTGTGAAGAAATCTAGTGCAACTAAATTTTAGGTAAAATAAAATATGCAGAACTGTGAAACTATTCAATTGATCAAGTATTGGAAACTGATGTGAAATTCCAGAGCTTTGGAAGAACAAATAAAATTTGTATAAGATTTTAAAAAGGTAATTGACCAAATGATTGATAAAATTAGCAAAATTTAGATATATAGTGGTTAAGTTGTGTTTCGGAACGATTCAAAAGGTTGGTGCTTCTAATGTGGTGAAGGTATCCAAGACACCACTGATAATCGGTGGTGGCCATGTCATTTCCTGACCGGTGAGGTTCTTGATTGCTAATGTAGTCTTTACTTTCTGAAGTTTCATACCAGATCTGCTCCTCTAGGCTTGGACTGAAGAGTTAAAAGAAAAGGAAAAGAAGAACAGGAGAGGGAGAGGGGGAGAGGGGGGGGAGAGAGATAGAGAGAGGACTTGCAAAGTGAGCTGCTCGGGAAAGACTGACAAAGATGGCATGTCGGAAAAGTAGTAAAGGTTTTAGGTAAAAAGTCAAAAGAGGGGTACTTTTGTCTTTGAAATGCATTTATGCAGCACATGACAACTAAGTACCACTTTTCCACGCATTTTCTAATTGTTGGTTAACAAAGGGGGCTTATTTGTCCGTGTTTGGTGACCCGAAGGGGGTGTACCCGTCAGGTAAAATAATTTATGGACTGAGTCGCCACAACCCAATAGTTAGAGGGGTAATACTGTATTTTACCCAAAATTAGAAGTCATCAATACATACCTCCCCAAACCCAGACAGGAAAGGAGAAAAAAAGTTCAGCAATTAAACCTTTTGCAGGAAAAAATAGATCTGTGATTGAGAAAATAGAAACATGACTTGTCGGTAAACAAAACTAACACAGATATTTTTCTATGTTGTATTAATATTCCCCTAGCTCTACCGTATCTTTTGTTTCATTTCTTCTGAAATAATCACACACTCTTTTTACTATGGATCTACTACCAGAAATTCAATGCGTAATCTCAGCATTCAATGTGTATTCCTGAATAATCTCATTTTTCAATTATTCAACCATTTATAATGCAGTTATCTCAAATGTAGGTATAGCCATAAAAAATACCTTGTGATAGATGAACTGTACATGAAATTTGATAAGAGAGCACATAAGAAGACAGCATCTGATAGAAGCATCTTTTCAATCTCCGCGTTGACTGCAGCTTCAAGAATGCAGATTTCTGTTTCATGAAGCAGCGGGTCTCTTAATTGCCGTGGAAGACGTACACTTTGATCATAATCAGATTGGGAAACCTGAAAAGTGTAGATGATAACGGAAAGCAAAAAAACAGTCAGAAGTAGAACAAGAGGTGGCCTAATTCCAAATCTTTATTTTCTTTCAGTGTCTTACTCCATTTTTCCCGTGACAGTAAACCTAACTACTCTCATAAACACCAGAATCTATCAATTACATTACATAAAAGCATGCACCTCAGCCGTTGAACCAGGATTTATTTCAGCAAGGACTTCGACAGAACATTCAAAGAGCAGATGTGAACTTTCATGCTCATGTTCTTCCTCCTGCAAGAACTAGCTATTCAGTTTCATCAAAAGACCCACATTTATGAAATCAAAAAGTTTAATTACAATAGCGTAAATCAACATATCCACATACCATCACCCGATTCTCAGCAGCTTCAGAGATTTCTCCAAAGAAGTTTGACGGAGATACTCTTCCCGCACAGTAATGCAAAGAAGCACAGCCAGCACAAAGAGCGTAAACAGCTGCTGGCAACAGCATAACCATCCGCTCATTAAACATAATTGGTTCCTACAACATAAGAGTGCATCAACTAGCGCACAAACCTAAACATATTATGCTAAAGAATATATCTTATAATTGCAAAAGATTGGCAGAAAATACATAATGGGGGAATAATATCCCCTCCCCCCACCCCGTCTCTTCAAATTGAACAGCACGATATTAGGTGTTGAGACTTGAGATGAGCTACCAAGCGATGATTATCAAACAAGCGCCTCAAGTAAACAAGCATGTAATCAGCTCACATTTCAGCTACTCGCATTTTCTTAGGTTTTCATGTCATGGGGGTCTTGTAATTCTTACAATGGTTGTCAGCTAGCTAAGGCGGCCCTCTTCTTACTCCATTATCCATCGATCCTACCCAAGCTTAGGTCATGAGAGAGAACCAAAAGCTCTAGTTAGGGTTCTAATAGAAAATTTTAAAGCTCCTCATGGGACTTCAAAACTATCTACAAGAGCAAATATGGATACCTCAGCACCTGGTCAACTAGATAATCTCAGGAGAATGTAAATTAAAAAACGAAAAGCACCCACACATAATCATCAAGAAAAAAGATTTTCCTGCTAACTAGAAAAAAGGTCCAGCTTGACATGTTTTTTAATATATCCAACGAACCTTCCAGTTAAGTAAAGCCAAAACTGTTCTCAGGAGATTTTGTCTAAGATGTAGGGCATCTCGAAGGTCACCCTACACAAACAGAAAGAGAACAGATATGAAGTAAGTATGACAGGAGTTGAAGAACCCTGCCATGACATAAGACGATACAAAGGCTCATGAAAAAAGCTGTAGAATAGGTAAACGAGCAAGACCAAGCCAAGTACCGCGCCATGTCATGAAACATCAAACTGAGCATAATTCCTTATCAGAAGCAAGCTAAAGTATACAGTGCTGGATCTAATCCAACTCACTGAGGTATAACATTTCTTTAGGGGTCTTCTAAATATGCTACACAAAGTTAAATCAAGTGGACAGAGCCAACAATATCCTAAAAACTGACAAGCCTGAGAAACTTACTTGAGAACCTCTCCTTGCAAAATAACATGAAATGAAGCACAAAAGTGACCTGGATAGCATCAATGACCACAAGTTAAGAGAGCCCTTTGAATGCACTAATAGCATCTGAATCAACAAAGCAGCTCACTTAAAGATATATTACATAAATCTAGGTTTAGCTTGTAACTGTTACAAATCCAGCATGGAAGAAGATAAAAACAGGACTGTTAAGGAACATCGTAACATTCGAACAAGGGGAATGAATCTTATGCAACATGCGATAAGAGTGGCTACATGACAATTGCCTTAAAAGAGTGAATAAATTCGGTATTTCTTATCTGGGAAACTTAAGATTATTTCTAATTTTCGATTAATAAACAGCTAGGAATTTATTAGGTCTCTTAGGTTATTCAAATAGAGTCGTGTTTTAGGATATTTTAGTCATGTCATGTTTCTTGTCATCGATGTAGCTTTAGGGTTTTACTTCCTCATAAATTCCATTGAATCCCAACAATTAGTAGAGTGGAATATTACTGAATTTGAGCCATGAGCCAATTGGCAATGTCAAGCAACTCACTTCTCAACCCGCTTTGCGCACTCTGGCTCCACATGAAAATCATTCGTAAACTTCATAATGTGCATAATAAGGTGAATATATTTCAACTTCCGAGAAACAAAAATAAATCTCTGATCTTCGATGATGTTTACAATGCTTTGGTTGAGCGGTGCTCACCCTTTGAAGAAAGTTGGAGAAGGGATTGTTTGAGGACAGTTGGATAAAAGATTGGGTGCTAGCTGCTCTTAGTATACTAGAGGGCACCTTGAGGCCATTCAGGAGACATTGTTATCTATCAAAAAGCAGAAAAGAAACCTTTACTTTTGGACCTTGCAAAATTTAGTGCTTATGGTAAATTCAATTAGTTCATGCATTGTGGGCCTAAGGGTGTTTTCTTGGGACATCCCTCCTTCTTTCTTGTTACATTCAGTACAGGTTGTCTTATTCTTCTCTTTTCATCACTTTCACCATAACAAAGCGTACATCTTGTATCTTGCACCTCCCTGCAGCCTTTTAGCGGATTGTATTACACATTTGACCAAGTAAAAATAGTCTCTCAGAAAGAAGGCATTCTTATTGTACTAGGGGAGCAGAAACATAAAAGAAAAAGAACTAAAGAGAGCAAGAAGAATGGCAACTTTGTTTTTCTTCACTATGGCAGGCACAGTAAGTGAAAAGCAGATGCATAAGAAGGAATAGTAGAATGACTGAAAGCTATCCAATCTGTTGCAAGTATCAGAAACTGAACGGATAGATAGTGACTGTCATTATGTGGTCAACAAACTGTTTGAACTAAAGCTAGCCCCCTGTTTTACCCACACTGTGGATGGAAGGAAAAAAGAACTCTGCAAATATAACCCCTTTCTAAAAGAAACCGATCATCCATTCTTTGTCAAGTGTGCTGCTCGTGGCAGCTTGGAGGCCAGATCCAGAATCATTACGCAATAGATGTCTCAAACGAGCAATCGAGCAATGAGTACAATAAGGACCTTTATTTCTCTTAGTAGTAGGATGTCCTATAAACCTACCCACTCTCCATATATATACAACAAATGCAATAACTGTTTGTGTTGCACGCATTTATTGCATTTTCTGTTATAATAATTAAGTCTTTCAAGCATATTCTAAGCTGACAGATTTATACAAGTGAATGCTGGGGAGAAAAGAAGAAGTCGAACATTAATGATGCATAGCTTGATCAAAAAAAAAAAAAAAAGCTTGTACATATATGCCCAAGCGGCTTTTGCACAGGACCACAGGTGAAGAACTTACAAAGATGGCAAAGTTTTGAATACCCGGAGGTCCCATAGATCTTGGGATATATGTAATGCATTCATTGGATCCTGTAAGACAAAAACCATCATACAGTTCTGAGAAATTAAAACTTTAACAGAAAATGTTCCAATAAATGTATAAGAAGCATGACAAGAGCCCTCACGTCCAAAATTATATTTCCAAGGAGTGTCAAAGCTGCATCTGCCTACACATACCAGAAGGATGCACGTTAAATTAGTCTCTTACATAAAAGCTAACCATCTTATACCCGAAACATATTCAGAATTCAATACACTTGTCAAATAAGGAAGCCATGTCAACTCATTTCTGCTAAGTAGCACGGACACGGACACCAACACCGACTGTGAAACCGGACACTACATTTTCCAAAATTTCAGATTTTTGGACACCGCAGGACACCACTGTTCTTATATATTTTTTACATATATATGCCAAGATTTGAAAAACAAATGTCATATGCTTCACCATTTAATCCAATCTAGCTTTACGTTGAATCGGTATAAGTTTGAGTAGATACTGGACTTTTGAAATGAAAAAATCTGTTCCCCTAAGGGTTTTATTTGAATCAAATGGTAAGCCTTTGGAGTTTAGTAGAAATCTGTAAAACCGATGGGGTCAGTATGAAAAAATCCAAGATTTTTAATGTATATATTGCAATACTTGTCAGCCGAATACTCTTCATATCCAAACCCAAGAACGGAATTTTCTCTAACCACAACCACAAGCAGAATTGATGGTTAAGGCAAAGTGGTGAAGAGCAGTACTCCGATGGATCCAGATTGATATGGATCCAGATCAAAATAAAATTTTATTTCATAGACCTGAACGAGGTTCAGATGGATATGGATCCAGATCTGGGACATAAAGATACGTTTTTGCCGCCGATAGAAGATCTGAAACATGTTTGCTTTTCCAGATAGAGATCTGCATCTTCGCTTCGTTATTCTTCTTCTTCTTGGCCTCTTCAGGATTTCCGGCGTTGTCCATACGTGTCTGAAAATAAATTTTAATTAACTAAATATTCACACACCGGAAAGCCGCATCCAACACATGTCTGGTAGTGTCGAAGTCGGGTCGGTGTCCCGGTAGGTGTCAGACCTTAGTTGCACAAAGCGGGGGCGGGGGAGCGTAAGTACCTGGAAGAATCTAAGGTTGGGAGCGGCTTGAATAAATAAATGCGTAAAGAGTATTACCATTTGTTTAGTATAGTTTATGTGAGAGAGAGAGAGAGAGAGTACTGATTGACAAGCTCTATTCTCTCGAGGAGGGTAGCTAAGACTTGGAAGGAAGAGAAAAACATGGAATTAAGTTGAATAGGGCTTGATTTTCAGGTATTCTCTCACTTGTTCCATGCATCTCTGTCCAGATGACGGGATCGAGTTCCCATATTAGCTTGGGACGAGATCCCATAGAGCTCCTAACTTGGGATCGCAAAAGCGAGTTTCCGAGAGTGAACATCACCATATTAGGAGTTTCCTGCTACTAAGTGTCAGACACCATACCTTGCCCTCCTAGCAGTGTTGGTGCTTCTTAGCATTTATGCAAGTAACTTCCAAGAAGGGATGAAAGAACCCCAAAGAAAGAAGTAAGAGGGCACTCTTCAAAATATTATTTCCACTATAACACGAAAAGATATGATACACATCGTGGACCTGATACAACTTTACTAATATCTGTCTGTAAAGGGTATGAAAATAATGCCAGAGCTGTGAACAAATTTCATAGTAGAACTTACAACTGCTGTGACATTACTGAACATAGGCAGACCACGCATTAGACAGCTCCATATTGTCTGCCAGCCATTGTTCAACTGAATAATTTTTCAAGCAACCATGTCAAAGTCATTCACATCAAGAGGGAAACTCACAAAAACAATAATTCAACTACGCTGCATATGCTATCTGCACTGCTGAGTATCTAAACATGTACTTTGTCATTCTCTTGGAGCACTTTGTTAAAGCAATATAGTAATCTATCATCCACGCTATCTCAGACACAGGCTAAAGGTAAGTTTAGCAGTATAATGGACTATTTTATATGTAATTAGTTGGCAAACACACACTCAAAATTAGAAAGCCATGTCAAAAATGTGACTTGACTTTAATTACGTTGACTCCGCACTAAAAGTTTGAAACGTCTACTAGCTCCGTCCCAAAATAATCGATCAGTTTTCCTTTTGGGATTGTCCCAAAAATTTTGCTCACTTTCCAAATTAGGAAAGATTTTGTTGCTGTTTTTCCATTCTCACCCTTTCTCTAACTTTTTTTACTCACTTTCTCTCTCCTCATTCACTCACTCCAACCAATCTCATTTTCTCTCTCCTTTGTTCAGATCAGTCCTATCCACTCACAATCCACCTGATCCCTCCACAGTACGACCACCATCGTCGTCCTCTCCTCAACCAACTATTGTCCCCGTCTGCTTCAACCATCACCACCTTCGTCTTTGACCACCACCATCACCCTGAACTCCTTCAACCACCACCACCCTGTCACTTCCTTCAACCAACACTAATTGCCGCCTTGCCCAAGATTCATGATTCAAGAATGGATTTTGCTCTTTTGACTATTTGCTAGATCGAGATATAATTTCTAGATTTAAGTTCCTAAAGATTTTGTTCAAAGTTCTAAGGGGGTCGTAATATTGTGTATGGGGTTGATTGCGGGTGATGATGATGCTGGTTGCTGGTGTGATTTGAGGCAGGGAAGGTTTGGTGATATAAGGGACAAACATTGCCTAAGGCGAGCATAGGCGTTAGACCAGGCAACATGGCGGTGAAGATGGTGATGACTGCATCGGAGATAATGATGGTGTTGGTTGTACCTCCATCATTAAAGATGAAGCCCACCATCAATTGCCGCCCTGCACCCACCCCCCGAGTATATGCTTATCCAACGAATAATTTTGAAAATTCGGATGGTGCACCATCAAAGTTGCAGCAGCTGAGATGTATCTGAGCCAAGAATTGGGTTATGTTGCTTCATCAACAGTGATGGCTACGGGCAATGACTAGGCAACTAGTCGAAGCGCCTAGGTGCATGCTTAAGGTGTTGAGGCGAACACCTAAAGCGTGAAGCGAATGGCATAGGCATCGAGGCAGACAGCCTAGGCACTGCGGCGAATGTTAGGCGCGTAAAATCATGACGCCATGATTGGATTGGAGATCTTCAACCTGCTCAATATATCTTTCATCAACAAAGACGAGATCTGAACAGGCAAGTTATTACGATACTACGAAAAACAAGAAACTGTATATATTTAAGCCAGTATTTCTCAACATCTGGGAGGCTTTCTGGAGAATGGAAATCAAGATTAACATCTGTCTTAATATTGCATCCAGGTTGAGTAAAAAACTCAGAATTGAGACGCTAAAAGCCATAATTGGTTTTAAAGTACAGAGCCCACCATAAACAATTTAAATATTTTTCAAGAAGATTGATTACTTCTAATGGACTGCACATAATTGATTCTGGTGGTTAGTAATCTCGTTCTCTTATGAAGTTGCCTGAGGAAGAAGAGAAGGAGAATCGACAAAAGACTTGTGGGCCATCACAACTCTGATATAAAAATTGTCAAAACTTTTAAAAGGGTACAGTATGCAATACAATGCAATTTGACCATTTTCTTAAAGTTTGCATAAAGTCAAGGTGAACGATAAATCTGGGACAGATGGAGTAAACATCAAGGGACCAACTCTGTCTCGCGGCAAATGACTAAGATCTCGAATTTTTGGACTAAAAAATTGGAAGGAACCATGTATGTCGCTAACAGATTACCAAGTGTCAATAAAACGCAATTGTGAGTGTCACTTAAAGGCATGTAGTGTGGAGTAAAGATATCATATTCCAGTATTTACTATTTAAATATAACCGTATTTTCATAAATCATAGCGGTGCAAGTCCCAAACGAGGAATATTTATGTCTTCTTCTGTAGGACCCCAACCCGAGCCCTCAACGGGGACACATGGGTGCCATCCATTGAAGCTTTGAGCTGGTGATTTTACAGCTAAGAAATTCCTCTGACATATATAAGCCTGGAGCCCTAGGGACAGAGCCCTCGGTAATGGAAGCAAACTGGTGAACTAAAGTAGGAGATGAAGTTGGCAGAGATGGTAAAGGAATGAAGCTATTGAACTTGCGGCCTTTTGGATGTAATTAGGAAGTATAGTTGCTGGTACTTCTTTATCTTGGTCCTGTAGCAATTTGCCAAGTTTCTATAATCAGAGCCTTTAGGTGTAGCCCTGGGCTGTCTTCAGTATGTTTTCATTGCTGGAGCCCTTAGGTGTAGCCCAGGGGTGTCCTTAGTATGTAAGTATTTTTCTATTCTTGATGCAAAAAACGACCTACGGAAAAAAAATGATTACTTGGAAAATGATGTAAGAAAAGACTTGTCGGCGTCTGCTGGCAGTATTTTTTCTAGATAGGAACAGTTTTTCTTCTTTCTTTGATAAGTATGTTATAACAAAGGCAGGCCAACCCCTTGTACCCAAGATGCATAGACAAAAGAAGAACCAAGCAGGCTGCATCCCCAACACTATCCATCCAGCCAAACAAAATATGAGATGCCATATGGACAAAAATTTTGTTATGCACGTACGACACCTCATTGCTCAGTGTCTATAGATCTCTATAGAAAGGAAATGTTAGGTCGGTTCAAATCTCTAAGGTCACCCATTTAGTTGTGTCACAAATAATTTAGCTTCTATGGTCTAACAAGTTGTCCACCATAGCATGTAGTACTCGTAAACATTAGAATACACGTGCAACGCACGTATGCCGTTACTAGTATTTCAAGAAAGAAGAAGCTGAGCCTTGGCGGGTTATACAGCACAGTAAAAAGATTCCAGCCACAGCATGAAAAAGAAGTATCAGTTATTTCAATGAATCTTATGCTCGGCAGTGTTCAGGGACAACGACACGAAAATCTAAAGTTTGGGAAAATACAATTTATCAAATGGCCCAAAGGGTATGGTTGAATGTGAGATGGGTTTTTCATTCCAAAGACTCTTCCATATTAACCCAGATCGTATGTGTCTCGCATGCATGACCACTCAAATAAAATGTGGAGTGACTTTGAAGCCATCCTCTTTGGAAGATAATCTTGTACATCTGAAAACTTCCCAAAACTTAAAAACATTACCGAGAAGAAGGAGCTCAGACGTCCCTTTGATAAAGATCAGACCAACATTAATGCAACAATAAAGTCATTAAAATTGATTGAACCAAAAGTTACATACAGAAAAGGGCTGATACAACAATGGAGGTGGGGTTAAAGTTCATCCAAAGTAGCAAGAAAAGCACAGTTTTAGATGGTCTTTCACACTTAAACATAATGATGAACATTAACCTCAAATAGGCTAAGTCCGTCGAATGAAGCAACAAAATTTGTGTCTAGGTGATCTTAGACCTTTTGACAAATTTTACCACAGATGCGCTATTCTAGTCTTACTAGCAGTGAAGAATTATGCCAGCATATCTAGGTATATATGATGGTACTAAATGCATTGATTGTTTTTCACAACTTTGAAACTATCTTCTTAACGCACTAGAAAGCTCATTTACTGTGTTACGCCAATGTTTGGATATCCTTTCTCTATTTACCAATTCACTATAAATAAACTACTACTCATTTAGAAAAGGAAGCAGCATTCGGAAAACATAGAATACGTTACTGTTTATTCACTTTTGCAAAAACTTGAACTAAGAACAATGAAAAAGCTAAACAAACACAGCAATGAAATCAATGAGCAAAACAGTCTAATGTAGTCATATTGTGGTCCTCAAATATTCGATCCACAAATTTTCCGTAGATTGGAAAGAGCATAAGGACGGATTTTTTATATTACCAAAAGTTAACAATGCACCCAAACAGGCAGTGCGGCAAGCGTGTTGGGGACATGTAAGGTAACAAGTGTTAAATGAAGGGCACTTAGTAGTTTCACTTCAAGGCCCTTGGAGAAAAAACCTTCATTTTTAAGATAAGTGAGTATAAGTACATATAAGCGTGACTGATACAAATCAAGCGCTAGTAAAAGGCAAATTATATAGCTGATCTGGGTCCATCCACGTGACAACACGGACAGTCCAGATCGACTTTTTTTTCCTTTGCTAGACCACCCCTGTATAGGCGTGTCTATACAAATTTACCTAAATACCTTTATTGCAAAATAAATAAATAAGTTCACTACCAACCGCCCCTGCAACAGGCAGTTGGTAGAGAGAGAAAAAAGGGTATGTATGTGTATGAGTGGATAGGGGTGGGTAGGTGTGTGTGTGTGTGTTGGACTGTTTGTTGGGGGGGGGGGGGGGCTTGTGTGTGCATGAACTGGTGTGAAGGTTCAGGGGTGACCGACCGTGTGTGGGTTGTCTATATGTAAGTGTCGTGCGTCCCTGGGTCTGTGGGTCTGTGTACGTGTGGGTGTGTTTTGGGGGTGGAGGGATGGGGGAAGCGCAATGATGTGCGTGTGCGAGAGAGGGGTTTGTGAGGTGAGGTGGTGTGTGCGGGGGTGGGTGGAGTGGTGCGGTGCGGTGTGTGGGTGGGGAGTGGGAGGTGGGCATGGTGGTGGTGCTGAGCCGTGGGAGAAGGCAGAGCTCTTGTTTCTCCTACGAACTGCCCCTAATAGGGGGGGTTTCTGCTGAAATTTTTTTTATTTTTATTCTTATTTTATTTTTTTGTGGAGAAAAGGTTTTTGAGTAAATTTGCACAGACCACCAGGAAGAGGGGGATTTTGGCAAATTTCAAAAAATAGAAATGCGATCTCGGATGTCCATGGCTTGATGTGGACGGCCTCAGATTAGCTAGAATAATTTGAAATTATCTAACGCTGGATATGTATAAGCACCCATAGATATGTATACGTATACCGAAATACATGTACAAGTGTGTAATTGTGGTCCAATAACTTCATTATGACAGTATCGTAGCCCCCGAACAATTATTCATTCTAAACCATACAAGCATGCATGACACTGAGGGGTTCAAATTTTTCTTGTAATTATTGATGAGTTTACTTCTACTTATTAAAAAGTTATTTTCTCAACAAACCATCTTTTAAACCAATTACAATGCAGTGAACTTTAGATATTAAAACCACATACCTCATTTATCGTTGAAGATGACCTTGGTGAATTATCTGCTTCATGAACTGGAAGCAGCAGCACTGAAGAGAGTCCCTGCAAACTCCTTCAGAAGCAGGTGGATGTAAGTAAGAGATTGAAGGGGTGTAGAAGAAAAATAACCAAATTGTCAATACTATATCGGACTGCAAGGGTTAAACAACACCATGGGTAATAGATTGATTAGAACTTGGAGGAGAACAAAGAATAATAAATCATATAGAAGCAGAGCGGCACTGATTTGAACCAAGACTCCTGTGCAATCACTAAAGATGAAAAAACAGCAAGAGAAGTATACCTCAAAGTCCAAAGAAGACCATCATAAGCATGATCCGTGTTAGCGTCATTGATTATTCTGCAATGAAATCCCAAAATCCCTTATTTCACCAATTTGGACAGTTGTACATATTCTTGCATAGTCCATAGATGTATTTTTTTACCATAATCTGGGATAGGTGGCTTATGATTCCGGTTCTAACAATGTAAATAAGATTGCAATCATAGAAATTGTTTCAGCGCTGTTGAGAAATAGTTATTTCCATAAGCTTTGTTGGCGTCTCCATCCATTAGCAAACAGCTCTATGTTTTGATGCTTAAACAGCAATTAAGCAATCCGTATATGCGACTTAGTTAGCCACACCTGTTTAGCCTAGTTGACAGACGTGCTCCACCTCCTATGGTTGACTAAGTTGTTCACACATGAAGAGGGTGCAAGAAGTAAGAATGAGAGAGGAAAGATATTAGTAATCTCTTTGACTACTCACGTGAGTAATGCTACCTATAGCACAAGAGAGATGCAGATACACCGAGAAACAGAGATAGAGATGGTAAGAAACAAACAATGATACAGTTGTCCAGTTACAACACTCCCAAGTAGATATTACCTGTCAAAGCTTGCACATATGCCTTCAAACCAGTAGATAAATAGATCCTTACTGATGCGGGTACAATAGTTACGAATAAGACAACAAAAGGCAGCATTCCTGTCATTCAATTCCCTCTATCAAATCAATTCACTCATAGAAGAAAAAGATGTGCGTAAGGTTGATTGACATATAACAAAAACACACTGCAAAGCTTGTTAAAATTCGTATAATCATGTCAGATTGCACAACATAAGAGAACATCACTGGGTTAAAACATGTCGTCAAAATGTTATCATGTAAAAGGATAATATTAATGCAATGAATCCGCTAGTCATCAAATTAGTTGCATGTTACTTGCCAATCTCATATTATGACCACAAACTGCTAGCAAGCGATAGATGAAGTTGACAAGGCCCCAACCAATTAGCAAAGAAAAAACCCTAGAATTTTTCAAGCCCACCAGAAGAGTTTCTTGGGAAGCTTAGGGAGAACTTCAGCATTATCTTCTTCTGGATCAAGATGCAAAGTCAACTTGATCAAAGGCCTAAAGTTGAATGTTGAAAATTTTTAAGAACTTCTGCTAATAAAACAGATCACGATGGTAATAAGTATAGAGGTTCGCAAAAGTCAAAAATTAAGAATGACACTGACTACTGTTTCTCGCAATGATTACTAGTTCTTACTGCTCTGTTCTTGTAGCCTTTTTCTTCAATGAATGGCAAAACTTGGTGGGACTTTAAGGAGTGATAAAGGTAAATTTGTGTACGAATTCTCTTTGCATTGTCTGATGGTATCAGAACGGGAATCACTGTTTTCCTCAAAAGATGAGTGCAGCTGAAGAGGTTAAGTGTATGAACTACACATGAAAAATACAGGATATAAGACTATGTCCACCGGATGGTGTCAACGGGAAGAAGGTGAGACAAGGTTCAGATAGTTTGGATACAGACAATAAGTTGCCGCTTGCTCTTATAGCTTGAGCTCAGAGACTCGGACACGGTAAAACGATACATATCGTGCTATAGCACTTCCCCTCATATGTGAGCCCCCTATCACACGTGAAAAGACAATGAAACTATGGAATGAAAGATGATATAATGCTAAAAAGAGATGTAGTACCATGGGAAGTCACCACTTATTCTAAAAGTTAAAGCTGCTAGAATAGGCCTACAACATGTATCACATTGAATGTAACTGTTTAAATCTGCCGCATGATAGGGATATAAGAAATAGGGGTAACCAAAAAAAAATGAAATGACTTGCTTATTACAAATATATCAAGAAGGCGACTATGATTGAAAGGAGAAGGATTTTAGTGTAGCTTATCCAACTAGATTGGCATAAAGGCAAAAAAAAAATTTGAGTAGACTGGGGAACGATCATCCTATTGCTTCTTAAAGAATGCATGCAAAATTATGTGCAAGCCACAGTCAAACGAGCATGCACGGACAAGCATCTTTAAGTACAAGAAGCATGAGATGCATATAACAGTTATAGCATGTTACGAATTCACTTCAGATTATCCTGGCTTGTACAATGCGGACAATAGAATTTCAGCAATATAGTGATTACTATCAATAAGAAATTCTGAAACCTCTGTTACGCGCATATAGTCCAATGCACTATTTGCATCAGTGAAGGATCAGATATCCCACCATATACGTGTGTGCGTGCACGAGTGTGCGCGCATGTTTATGGGTCTGGGTGTGTGTTTATACTGCCTATATAAGTTAGAGACCAAGCATGACTAACAATTCAGTTCTTGGTTTTGGAGAAAAAAAGAAACCAAAATTGGTACAGCATTCAAGTCAATATGTATAGAGGCCAAATACTTTAAATATAAAAACTTACCACAACCAATTTCCAGTCATGAGCCGCTCTTTCATCTGGATAGCAGCGTGCTCCCTCCTGACTCGTTTTTCAGCTAATGGTGCTTTTGATGTATTAGCACATGCCTGGGGACGTAAAATCACCATTGAACTCTTTGTGTAAGCGGTCTTTACTTTCAAAGGAGCAAAACTTGGAGATATACTGCAGTCTGCACTACCACTATAAATCTATGTGATTCAAATTCACGCCCACAAATATAGCAGAATAGCTACCCGACAAAAAACAAGGGCTGCAAGGTCCACCAGACCACATTGTGAGCTCGTCAAGTTTCCATGCTTATCATCCCTGGTTGTTTCACTCCTGAATATAAGATGCATTCACGTGAAAATCTGCAAAAAAGCACTCATATATTTTCAAAGGAATGGAACGACAAACAACTTCTTACCAGAGAGCACTGGTGCTGCAAGTATTTGTTTGATCTAGTTCCTTGCTTACTACATCCAAAAGTTGTTCTAACAATACACGACCATCAGCAGCACCTCTGGTAAATTTAAGTTGTAACTTCGCATACAGAACAAGTGCATCCTGCCAAAGAGAGAAACTAATACGTTCTTGAATTCTACAGAAAGAGCCATAGATTGTAGCATATATCAGGTAAACAACCTTAAGACCACGGTCATGGGTTGTTATCCAACAGCGGAACACAAATTGCTGAACTGCATCATGAATTTCCAAAGATTGGCAACCCAAATTTGGACCATCCCTTAACAAGTAAGTATTGATACACTCAATTAACTTGCGCGAAACCTTTCCCTCATCCCTGAATAAAGCAGGGAAAAAAAACATCATAAAATTACCAACAACTAACAAAACCAAGTTCCAACATCAGAAGCCAAAATTGGCAATGAACAAAGAAATGACAGACTTGTGTTTTTACCTTACACAAGAGAAAATCCCAGCAAAACCCTTGACAATGTCTTCTCGAAGATTATCCGGAAAATCTCCAGGAGGATTTTCAAGAAGGGCATGGAGGGTCAGGATACAACGAAACACCTCCTCTTTGGGATTCAGTTGACCACTATTGTCCACACTCAAGCTCGTTTCCACCTTTCCTATGTATAGGAGCACCATACCTGACAAAACCAAGATGAAAGTAATGACCAAAAGGAATGATGATAATCATGAACAGTAACAATTATCAAGTATAGACCATGATATTTGAAAATGGTACTCACTACAGTACACTCGCTTCCTTATGTGGAACCGGTAATGTCTTACTGCCAGAAGATGCCGGAGAATAATCCCATACTCAGACTGAAAGCTCGGAACATCGTTTAAGACATCCCAGATGTGATTAAAAAGCAGTTTAGCGACTGACAGAAGAGGCAAAGTCTTGCCTGCCAGAAGATGATAACAGAAGAAGCAATGACGTCATTTCAAAATGCTTACCTTTTGCTCATTACATCATAGTATTAGATAGAACATTCACATGTTTGACAACTATGCTTGATTTCTAGCAACTTTTCAAAGAAGAGAAAAAATAAACTTTATCTCACTATTGATGGCGGCTTGGATATTTTCACTTTTTGTTATTTTTCAGGTAACATAGGTCTGTTTGCGGGTTCCACCAAATGAATAGATCAAGACTCCAATAGTACAATGACTACAATCTCTTTTCAAATGTTTGCTCAATGATTTAAAGGAAGATTGAAGAAAAGATCGAGCTTCCATCCACTTATCCCAAATTTAGTAGCTATGGTTTGCTGTTTAAAGGGTATTCTTACACCTCAACCAAGTAATTATTTACCCTTTGAGCAGTGGCGACCAAGGGGGGTCCATGGCCTTCCTTCGTTTTTTTCAAAATGCTTTCTGTGTAATATCCAATAAGTACAAATTTTCTTAACCGTGTTACCCGCCACCCCTCCCATATACGCGCCAAAAAAAGAAACAGACTCAAAATAAACGAAATGGTAAATAGGTAATATTTGCATCTACTGCAATTCTAAAAATGTCCATATATACACATGTATATGTAATTCCTGTACACATACTAATATCTCGTTTGTGATGTCTATGTTATGTAACTTGTTAGATGGTGTTAGATAGCAGTACAGTTCTTAAATGCATATGTATAGATCCTGGGTCATTGTTCATAAGTTGTAACATGTAACTAATACAGATGAGATTATTTGAAGAGTATCAGGCAAAACTTCATAATTGACATTTTGCCCCACTCTGTTGTGCCTAAGAGCTGGGGATGCAAATACCATTCTGTTTCACCACCTCACTGCATGCGGGTCCATACTTTTTTGGTGAAATAATTCATCATAACCAGCGGCTATACTAATATGTGATCAACCAAATTAAACAGTTTTTGGAATGCCTTTTAAAGATGCCACTTTAACAGACATCAACAGAGTTTGATCTAGCACATAGTTGGGACAATGCATGGAAAAGTCCAGACTCGATGGCCTAAAGTAAAGAAAAAGTAATGACCATTTATAAGGTGATTAGTGACAAAAATAGTCCTAATGCTTATGTCCAATAGTATTGCATTAAGGCTACTTGATGCAAGACAGTACAAATCGAACGAACACTTACCCAAAAACTTTACATCCTCAGCTCGTTGTACAACAATTCGAAGCGTCTTGGCAAAAATAAGTTTCGGCAAACGCCGTTTGCTCGCAGAAACTTCCAACGACACACATTTAATGAGCAACGTGATGAGAAACGGCCACGTTTCAGCTGCACATACAACAACTCCACCCTCAATTTCATTCCAAAATGTATATGCACAGCAACACAATGCTTCAAAAGAACCAGTGCACAAGCTCATCACAAACATATCAATCTACCGAAATCAACCAGAAGTTTCAAATGTGCATACAAGCATGCGCCTTACCGTGAGGAATCTCGTTAGGTTTAAGCAATGCGGTGTTGTGGCCGACAAATTTGCAAAATGCGATCGACCTTTCACCTTCTAGCCACGCATTCAGCAGTTTAATCCCTTCCTAAATTCATAGATAGAAAAATATATCAAAATTCAAATGTCAAAACGAAACCTAAAACAGCGAACTACGCTTCTGCTGCTGTAGAATACCAAAAAATTGAAGAAATACACAGTCAATCGAATAAGTTTACTTCGATTGTTTGTTCTAACTAAATAGCTAGGTAGCATGGACACGGACACTGCGTTCGACACTGACCGAGACAACAGACACCGCAATTTCGAAAAAAACTAGATTTCGGACACCTAGGGCACCGCTGAATTTTTTAATATTTTTTTATAATATGTATATATCTATAATATATACAGATATATACATCAATTGGAGCAGCTGAATTTTGTTCAAAATGGATGAGAAAGAAAGACAGTTACATGAAAGTCTCAACAGTAACAAAAAAGAAGGTCAGTAACAAGAAAGCAACTGAATGTGTAACAGTATCAAGATTAGAGTCTTAACAGTAACAATAGAGAAAGAAAAAATACATTGGACCAAAGGCATGAAGAAGTTGTCTTATATAACCAAATGGGTGTGTAAATGATGAAAAAGACATTGACCTATCTTCCTCTGGACTTGCTTCATCCAAATGTGTAAAAGTTCCTAGCCACACTTAAAAGTCGAGTACTCTCCCATCGAGTCGGAATTGAATAAAAAGTTAGGTAGATACGATCCGAA
This sequence comes from Escallonia rubra, assembly GCA_033065855.1. Lineage (NCBI taxonomy): Eukaryota > Viridiplantae > Streptophyta > Magnoliopsida > Escalloniales > Escalloniaceae > Escallonia > Escallonia rubra. The sequence continues at coordinate 198,471 of JAVXUO010003049.1, read as the reverse complement.
CTAAAATAAATGACTAGACGAGACAATTAAACCATTGAACTAAGAAAAGAAAGCAAAGAATCTAAATAAAAAAACAAATTTTCTAATTGATTAGGAACATAAAAATGAATAAGTTTGAAATATTGTATTTTGGCCCCATAAGTGTGGACACTTCGAGTGGTCTCCGACACTTCTTCGAGAGGTGTCCGACAATTCTTCGAGAGGTGTCCGACACGGTGTCCAGTAATTGAAAAATAAATAAATAAATTCGGACACCGTCGGACACATGTCCGGAGGTATCGCTCGAGGTGTCGGTAGGTATCAAAGACCATACCTCAACCTATATGTCAGGTGTTTTCTAGCTTAATAGAGTCCAATATGCTTGATGCTTATCTTTTTTTTTTTGTTTTCTCATATTTCCTATATTTTATCGGCAATCGGCGTAAACATTCATGCATCAAAAAACAAGTATCAAAAAATAAATTATCGAACAAAACCTAAAATCACATCTTACGCTTCTGCTGCCAAGAAAGTGGCAGGAAATTGAAGAAAAAAAATACATAGACAATAAACTATAAAATTTAATCCGATTGTTCTGTCTTACAGTAAGACAAGCTTTTTTTCTTTTTCTTTTAGTTTCATTTTTCCAGCATTTACTCGGCAATCGGAGTGAAATAGAGAGGAAGAGACGGTACTTCTCGAGGTTTGGATTTATCGGAATCGAGCTTGGAGACGATCTCCTGCACGTCTCTGGAGGTGACTGTGTTCGTCATTTTTGGTTGTTTACGGTCTCAACGGAGTGATGTGAGGAGCTTGAAGAAGATGACTCTGCATTTGTTTGGGGATGAGAGCCAGGGTTTCAGTGCGTGACCTCTGCGCGGTGGCGGAGTGAGAAATGGCGGGAAGGAGGGCGGAGAGGGTATTTGGGGAGGGAGTGTTGTGCTGAATAAGCCAAGGCGTGTTTTCTGGAGGTGAGGCCGCGAAGGTGGACCAAGAGGTCCAAGACAAAGAAGTAAGAACTGGAGTTGACGGGCGGAAGGAATTTCTTTTCCTTCCGAGAAAGTAAATATTTGTCGCTAAAGAGGGCACACGTTTTGAAGGGACAAATTTATTGTTTGGGCAACGAAGCTAAACCGTTCTCTTTAACAAAATATATATACTCACGTTGCTTTTTGCTGAAAAACTAATTCAATTGCTTACGTGAAAAAATTTATATTATTTTTATTTATTTTATTTTATCTATATCTATATCTATACTACTTATAAAAATATAAATCTTGTAAATCTTTTTATTCTATTTTTGTCCTTCGTTAATCACTCTAATAACAATTTTATCATTTAATAATTACTACTCCATTATTACTCTATCATTTCATAAATGCTACTCCATTATTACTCTACCATTTCATAAATACTATTGTCAATTACTAAATGTGTAATCATTTTGGGTTTTACCCTCCATCAGTTATTTCAATAACAACTTTACATTCCCTAATTAGTTTTTTTGTACTGTGTTTAAGAAACATTATGTTATAAATTTAATCTAAATCAATATTTACATTTACATATTCGGAAACAAAATATGTAGTTGTTAAAAATATATTTATATATATGTATGCATGTGTGTGGGTGTATACGCGCGCGCACTACTTCTAAAAGTATAAATTTTATAAATTATTTTTTGACGATTATGTCTTTCGTTAATTACGTTAATTACATTCGTACCCTTCTTTTATTACTCCTTTTTAAATTTTGATGAAATTAAAATAATATTGGGTAATGAATCTATTTTATACATTGATTGAAAAATGAAAAGTGTGATGAAAAAGAAAAACATAACAAAAAGTTCATTTATTATATTCTTTTAATTTAGTTAAAATAAAATAAATATTAGATATTGACCTGGTTAATGAGAATTGTAATTTTCTTTCTTCATTTTAGGTTAGTAAACAATTAACCAATTGAAAAACTGAAAAACGAAAACAACATAAAGAAACTAAAATACGTGAAAAATCAATTAAGAAACAGAAAATTGTTAGGAAAACAAAAAAAGGTTAAATAAAAAAACAAGGCTCAAATATGGTGCAAATTTGAATTGAAAATATGTTCGGTTATTGCAGTTAAAGACTGAGTGTTTTGTGTTTCTTATTGATGAAACATAAAGGACATGATCTTGAAAATTACAAATCTTAACCATTAACCAATTTAATAATTTACAAAAATAAAGACGTAGATTCATTCTTTTAAGTTCTCTATTTGCTTTTATTTTCAACAGTACCATCAAATATTTCTTCAATCCAAAGCTTACAAAGAATATTTTCAAACATTTAATTGATTACAATTGCGATCATCAAATAACATTTCTTCTAAAAAATTCACAAAAAGTTGATAACATAATTGAATTACATTATTTTTTATTCCAAGTAAGATAATAATATCACCTCAAATATTTCTCTCGACTATATTCTCGTGCAACGCACGTGCTTTATACTAGTACCTATAAAAGTACGAATGTTGTAAATCATTTCTAGACGATTATGTCCTCCGTTAATTACGTCAATAGCAATTATACCCTCTATTTATGACTCTTTTTTAAATTTGGTTAAAATTAAATGAGCATTAAATATTGAACATGTTCTAAACATTGGAAAATGAAAAGTCTCATGACAAAAAAAAACAAAAACAAAGAAATCCCTTTATTACTCCCTTTCTAATTTGGTTGAAATGAAATAAACATTGGATAATGAATGTTCTCTAAATATTGGGTAATGAGAACTATGATATATTTTCTTTTTCTTGCATTTTTTGGTTAGTAAATAATAAAATAATTGTAAAACTGAAAAAAAAAACGAATAAACTGAAATACGTGAAAAATTAGTTAAGAAACAAAAAATTGTTGAAAAACAAAAACAGAAAATAATCAAAAACAAGGTTAATATGCATCAAAAATGGAAAAAAAAAATACTTAAATACGGCGCAAATTAACAACAATTTTATACATAAATTGTACTGCTTTTTAAAACAAGATTACTGACTATTGAGAATAAAGAATAACCATACTAAGCATGCAAAAGATGCTGCAAGAAAATTACAATCACATAAAAAGGACGAGCTTGTAAGGATGAGAAATGTGAACTTCCAATATCTTATGAATCAAGGTCAACTAGGAAAATTAAGAATATTTGTTTATTTTAACAGAAATATTGTTGATTCAATGATATTGATAAAAGCAGGTTCATGCTGAAGATGGTTGTAATTAGAGACAGTCAACAGACATTCATAACATTGTTGGATGCAAGTAAAATTTTAATTGGATGTCCAGTTTCAAAATTGATACAATCAAATAAGGTACACAAATTCATAACTATATGCCTTGTAAAAATTTTGACAAGAACGACGTCTAACACTAAAAATTACATGCAGAATGGAAAGAACCTTGAGAAAATGGAAGGAAAAGAATTCAGCTTCATCATTAAAAAGGCTGAAAATGAGAGAATACGAGCAAGGCTGATAGCACATGAAGTTCAAGAATATTATCCAACACAAGAAAATGATGGAAACCATCCAATGACAACTGAAGATCCAGTGCGAAAAAAGAAGATCACTTTAATAAAGGCTAAGGATTTTTTTTTGAAACTTTGTATTCATTAAGCTTATACAAAAACGTTTTCAATCTCATACTGATCTCATTACTGATATGAGTACTTTGTGTATCTAAATTCCACTTGACAGATCTCCATATTTTGAGTTGCTTTGACTCTAGCTCAACTAATAGATTGCTTGATCATTTGCTACACCCCTCTGTAATTGAATATTCTGCATTCCTCTCTTGCCAAATCCCATAGATCTATTAAGAGTTTACACATTCTTGCACCCTAAATTGAAGCAGTGAATATGGAATGAGTTGCTGCCATGTTAAGAGGTATGCTCATGTTCAGCTTCTTAAAGCTTCCTTCCATATGTTCTGTTAAGAGCATTGCACAAATTGATTATCCAGTCTCCTACACATAACACATTGATCTTCAGGGATGACATTCCATGCCTTAAGTTTTGTCTTGGTTCTCAATCCCCCTTTACATAGAAGCCACAAAATCATAGCACATCTGGGAATATGTCATTTGAACCAGACTAGTTTACTCCAATGAGCTATTGGATTCCCGATCAAGCAGTTTTAATGGTAAATTCACCATTAGAACTGAGCATCCATTTTACTTGGTCAGGATTCCTAGTATCAGGAACAGGTAGTGTAGCCAAGATACCAGTTTTAAGGCTAAGATGATATTATATAATAAAGTAAAACTACATCTTCTTATTCTACATGCTAAAAGCTGAAAGCCTACTGCCTGCATCATGAATGACTCTCACAACACAAGATTATTGATTTTATGCACATTAACTGCATCTTATTATTGAAATCATAAACATACATTAATCATAACATTCCTATATATTGTTTTATGTATAATTGATTTATATATACATGCATAGTAATTGTCTATATTGTGAGTGTTGGTTTGTGGTTTGGACATATATAATGTTTCAAATAACTTCTTATTGATTATTCGCTAAAAAAACCATTTCCCTTTTTTGGTGTTTAAAGAGAAAAGGAACTAGTCTCCTCCATCGATGCCGCAATCAACAAACAATGGTTCTCTCTTTGTAACTTCTTTGTTTAAACCAAAAAAAAAAAAAAATGTCTTTCGAAGGCTTTGAGTTCTTTTTTCTTATTTATTATTCAATGAAATTCTTTTTTATATATTAAAAAAAAACCTTTATTTTTGTCTTCTCGTGATGAATAGGAAAAAAAAATATAGAAAGCTCACAGAACCAAACCAAATTACAATAAAATTATGAAAATTATAAATCTTAACTGTATACCATAAACCAATGTAACAGATTATAAAAACAAAGACGTAGATTGATTCTTTTAGTTTCTCCATTTACTTTTAATTTCTTTTCAACAGTAACATCAAACATTTCTTTCATTCAGAAGCCTGCAAAGAAGATTTCCAAATATTGATCACAATTGCAAACATCAAATATACATTTCTTCTAGAACAAGTCACAAAAGAAATAAGAACATACTTGAATTATATTATTTGATCCAAAAAATCTAATAATATCACTTTAAAAATTACTTTCAACCACATCCACGTGCAACGCACGTGCTACATACTAGTTATAAAAAACAATCACATCAACGAATTCAATGCATGTTTAGTAAACATTAGCCGTTGTTCTTATAGATTTGGTTTTTTTTTAGGGGGGGTGGGGAAGGCGTCTCGCTTCTTCTTCTTTTCATATTTTTTCTTTAAGTAAACTTAGTCATCGCGTTTGGTTGGGGTGGGGTAGGAGGGGAGGAGTCTTCTTCCTTTAAAAAAAACATCATTTTAGCATAAAGAAAGTTGGGCATTTCGGAGGGGTGATTAGGATATACAAACAAATAATTATGACCTGAGCATCCGGTTATGGCTAGGTAGTTCGCACATTAATTGGCTTCACATAAGGTATGGGTGACGATCACTTCTTAGATTTGGTCCATGAGTTGTTTGTAATCAAAATAATAGGTGCAACTTCATGAAAGTGGTTGTGCATTTGTAGTCAACGTCACAACACCTTTTGGCATCCACCTCAATGCACAGCTTGAATAGCCCCATCATTAGCCAGACTGAAGCCATCATGAAGCGCCCATAGTTTAGCCGCAAGGTTAGATTTCTCTTCATAGAATTCTCTCTCATGTTCCTTACTTGCAACCAAAAAACGATAGGTAGAATTCTTTCTGTACAAGTGACCGTTAAGCCACTGCTCAAATGGATCCGGTGTTCAGCTTCGATGCTTGGCATGGTAATCGGCAACCTCACTACCGAGTAGAGATGTCAATGGGCCAGGCTTGGACCAGCCCAGCCCGGGCCCAGCGGGCCATACGTGAAAACGGGTCAGGGTCGGCCCAGATGGGTTGGAAATCAGGCCGGCCCCACGCTCAACTATTTTTTTTTTCAAAAATTCTTGTTATTCAAAGTAAAAACTTGAATTGCGGTTTATTATTATTTAAGCAAATTGTAATATAATACTATGACTAGGATTCTATAATGGAGTATAAGATTTGTACATGTAGTAATATATGTGTATGCAAGCAACTAAAAATGCCTAGATGACTATACACGCACATATATATGTAGTAATATGTGTGTAGACAATAATATTTCTAACATTCAAACAAAGTGATCAAACCTTGTTAACGGCAATATAAATCCTTGATTCTTAGTTTATACAGGTAAATCCACCAAAGAAAAAGGAGCCCGCTTCTAAATTTTCTCTACACATGCTATAAATAAATATAAGGAACCAGTAATTGTGCTCTCAGATGCTTGAGCAGTTGTATCTGTCTAAACATGAAGTGATCAAACCTTGTTAACGGGAATATTTAGAGGCAAACTTGCGGATATTCTTGTGCATCATACCTGCTGCTCAGGTCAAATTACAAGTTTAAGACAAGGGTAAAAAACAATGGGAATCACTAGGACATAGCAACAAAGGAATGCAAGTACCAAAAAAAATAAATGCTTTAATACGAATCTTGAGCTCTACATTGTGTAGAGGCTTTTCTGCTCAAGAATATCTCATGGTTGTACTTTAAAAAAGAACAAGATATATCAGAGCGGGATAATGACGCAAATAATGTTTGGACATACTTTGTGCCATGGGTGAGGCTTGATTTGTGGGAACTTAAATTCGGTATAGTTTGGATTCATGCATTTTATCTACTCCCTGGTAGGTGTCCCCAAAACCTGTATAACAATTTACAGGATGTATGAGATGAGATAGACCATATATAGTAGTTAAAAACACATATTTGACCCAAATATGAGCCTCTTTAGGACTGAAAAAATGGGCCAATTTCGGGCCAAAACCCAGCCAGGTCGGACCAGACCTAAAAAAATGGGCCGGTTTCGGGCTAGCCCTTTTTTAGGTCCTGACCCGGGCCGGGCCTGGATATAGGTTTGGCCTTAGCCCTAACACAAGGCCCTATAGGTTAATGCCAGTACTATTCCTCTTTATGGTCGGGTCGGGCAGGCCCGTGGGCGGCCCAGCCCTTTTGACATCTTTACTGCCGAGCAATAAGACTTCCAATGAAGTGGAGGCATCCGAAAAAGATCTAGAGCAACGAAACCCAAATAAATTGAAGAATTCTACTGATATAATATACTCTGATATTAATGGGGTCAAAGGCAGACTTCAAGATCTAGATGATCCAAAAATACCAAATACAAAGGTATCACCAGCATATACAAATCAAAATCCAAAACTCAAGTCTTATAAGGAAGCGGTATCAAAACCTACTCCGATCCATCAGCAATTGCGTTTGATCAATTGCTCATCGAACTAAAATCAGAGGAAGAAAGTGAAGATGAAGATCCAATAGTCGAAGGAATTGAGGATGAATAGAACATTGATCCTATGCTACCTAATGTCAAGCTTCCTCCGAATCTCATCAAAAGAATAAAGAAGCCATGGAGGAAAACTCTAATTATCAAACTACTGGGAAAATCAATTGGTTACAGAGCACCAACAACTAGACTACAAAATCTATGGAGTTTGCAAGGAGATTGCGAGGTGATAGATTTGGATGAAGGCTTCTTCTTAATCAATTTCAAACTTTTGGAAGATTACCATCATATGGCGAATGGTGGACCATGGATTATACTCAACCACTACCTCACTGTCCGGAAATGAGAGCCAAATTCCAAGCCTTCAGAAGCAAATGAAATCAAAACGGCTTTATGGTTGAGGCTACCTGAACTCCTATTGAATACTATGAAGAAAAAGCTTTGTTTAGAATTGGATAAAAAATTTAAAAGCTCATCAAAATTGATATTAACACAGCAACCTCATCATAGAGCAAATATGCTCGTATATGCATCGAGATCGACCTTGCAAAACCGCTCATCAATGCTTTTATTCTTAGAAATAGGGAAACATAGAGTGGAATATAAGTATATTAATAATTTGTGCTTTAATTGTGGCAGAATTGGTCATCGGAAGGAGTGGTGTAGAGAAACTGGCGCCGACAAAAAACCAGGAAAGTCGCCGGAGAAGAAACCATATGAAATAACTGTCATATTTCCAACGGATCAAAAGAAATGCACATGGAACGAGAGCCAATTCACTCAGATGGAACACAGCCCAGGTAGGTACACACAACTGAAAATAATTTCGGCCCATGGATGATAGTTAAAAAGATAGGGAGGAAGCCCATTACCAACAAATCCATTATAATGTCAGGCCCAATCTTGAAAACCAGACTATCAGTAGCCCATCTAATAGATTTAGCCTACTTGAAACAAAACCAAATGGCACGGAGAAAGAAAAAAGGAAAAATAAAAAAAAGTCCGTCAATTAGTAGTGGATCCATAAAAGAGTTCAAGCGAGAAATAGAATAAAGATAAAAGCCTAGAGCTGTAAGAAACTAATGAGAAAGCTCAAAGTGAATCATATAAGTCCATTAGTGTTAAGGCCCTGCAAGCCTCACGAGGCCAACCAATTAGTGGGAGATTATGGTCAAATGACCAAGGAACGACTGAGATAGATATTGAAGAGAATCAAAGGGCTATGACTAAGAGTTAAATGGAAACTCTAATAGCTGAAAACCAAGATGAAGAAAACCCTAAAGATAGTTTTCAGCTGCCCACCAACATTGTTATCCCAACTGCAGATCAACTTAGCAACCACCACTTTCACATCGAGCATACAATCTACCTTTCAACCATCCCCCAACACATCAACCTGGAATACTCCCAACGACAGACCACCAGATACAGACCGCTTAAATGGAGTAGCCCTCACAGACTCATTCACTTCTCCAGTCGACAATATGTCCATTGATAACGTTGAAAACATAGGAACTCCATGCAGTGAATATACTAGAAGTATCAGAGCCTATCCATAAAGCATTCCTAACACCGGTTCACAGTCAATTACAGGAAGAAAAGAGGATCAAGAGCATCCTCAAGATCCCTGAGAACGCAAATCTATCTGAAATCAACATCTTATGGTCCATGGATATACTATTGTGGAACTGTGACGGGGTAGGTAACAACAAATTTCATAGTGAGTTTCGTGAGAATGTCCAAAGATTTCACCCCAATCTGATAGCTATTTTCAAACCGATTGTTCAATACTCACGCATGGGTAATTTCTTCAGCGAACTCAGCTATAACACTTCTTGCATAGTCATTCCATATGGAATATCTGAAGGTATTTGGCTTTTTTGGGACTCATCTCAGGTTAATATAAATGTTGAAACAAAAAAGATAACCCTAGAGATGGGGGATGGGGGGTGAATAGGATTTTCAGACTACTTTAAAAAAAATTAACAAGTAATCACTACAAACTTAAAACTATGAAGAACACTTAAATAGCTTCAAACAACAAACCTCAAACACAATATCTCAAATAAGCAATCTAACCAATCTCAACACAAGTATAAAATAATAATGTAAAGACAAAAGAGTTTATAGATACTTAACGCCTGCGATTTAAATGGTTCGGCTCGAATTACCCTCAAGCCTACGTCCACCCCTCCAAGGAAGTCTCTTGAATGGCCCTAAAATCTACTAGTATGATCTTTCTTACGGGTCAATATCGAACCTCTTATAATCCATTGATACTATACCAACATCAAGAACAAGCTTTGACAATCCCAAAACTCCAAAGCTTGACAACCCCAAGCTTTGATACAAGAAACATTAGATGAAGAATTGTGTACAAAGATTCACTCTCAAGAAGTAGATGAGTACAAGTTTAAGCTCTAGAACAAAAGAGATGAGTGTATGATGACTTATGAAATTGTATATCTCTCAAATGTAAGTTCACAATAAATGCTCTCTTGAATTAGATGAGAAAACAAAGAAAACCAAGAGAGATTGAACAATTGCTTTGATCTTTGAGTATATGCAAGATAAGAAGGCTTTGAATGTAATTGATGAATCAAAACTATGCCCAAAATGAGTTTATATAATTGTGGAAATTAATGACCGTTTGGAAGTAGGTAGGGCATTTAATGCGCCAAACGGTAAATGCAGTCGACTGCATTGCACCATTGCAGTCGACTGTATTCCCAAAAGTAGCCGTTAGAAATTAAAATTTTCCAATTGCAGTCCACTGTATTCCGATGCAGTCGACTGTAATAGGCTACTGGAAGTCATTGTAGTCGACTGCATTGAATGCAGTCGACTGTAATACCTTACTGTCCAACTTGCAGTCGACTGCATTGCATTCCAATGCAGTCGACTGTATTCGTGAAAATGCAGTTTTCCCTGTTTTCAAAGAATGAAAAAGTTTATGCATGCAAGAGAAACCTATGGGCAAATTCTAGGTCACAGTCATCGATACGATCAACTCTCTATGTCTAGTTACAAAGAAAGGAATAATTCAATTGTAAAAATTAATCGAAGTATTCCATCTTTGATGCGTTCCGTTGAGTGTCTTTGATCGATTTGCTCTTCTAATTGTCTGTTTGCATGAGTATGAGATTGTACCTATTGCTTCATCAACTCAATGCATGTTAGACAACATAATCATCAATGTTAGTTATCATCAAAATCAAATATAATCTTAGGTTAAATAACCGTATGATTAACAAATGTGATTGAAGCAAACAATCTGGCGATTCACGCTATTGTGTCCAGGAGGGATTATGAAGACTGGATAATGTTTGCGCTCTACGCTAGTCCCAATCCAAGAAAGAGGCAGGAATTATGGAAAAACCTGCAAAACTTCGCGACAAATAATGATTTACCATGGTAGTTGGAGGGGATTTCAACGATATCGCTGATATTTCAGAAAGGAAGGGTAGAGATGATTGTGGTGAAACAAGCAGAATAAGGAAATTTAGGAAGAATATAGATGAGTGTGGTTTAATTGATTTGGGCTGTAGTGGACCGAAACTAGCATGAACAGATAAGAGGGGTCGATGGGCAAATGTACAAAAGTGACTAGACAGAGCTATGTCCAATCCCAAATGGAAACATTCCCAGAACTACATCTGATCATTCTGCAATTGTAGTGAACTGCTCAGGTACGTTCTTCATACTCCTTACGTTACTTGGCCTTTTCGCATTGAAGCTGATCGGATGATGAATAATCAATTCAGGGATCTGGTTAATAATAGCCGGGACCCTAATCAAGAGAACATTTTTCATAATATTGAGGAGTTTAAAATGAAAGCTATGTACTGGAGTAAAGAAATTTTTGGTAATATCTTTAGAAGAAAAAGATCGAGTTTTATTAGCTAGACTCAAAGGGATCCAAACTGCTTTGACTAATTATAATTCTCATAACCTTGAGTTACTGGAAAGACAACTTAGGAAAGAGTACTTGGAAATCCTTGATCAAGAGGAAGCTTTATGGCTTCAAAAGTCTAGAATTAGATAGCATAGTCAAGGGAATAGTAAGACTACATATCTTCATGTTACTGCTATCAATAGGAAAAAGAATAGGATAAGTGCTCTTCAAAATGAAAATGGAACTTGGATCCACTGAACGTAATCTTACAGAAAGTAATATAAATAATCATTTTTCCAAACTGTTTACCATGGAAGAGGTTAGATGTAATGGTCTAAACAACATTGATAATCTGCCTAATTTAAAAAAGGAAGACCATAGAATTCTATGTTTCTGATGCTGAAATTAAAATGGCCATTTTTTGATATTTTTAAAATAAATCAGATTCGGTAATCTTTTATTTATCTTATAGTCCCAACTTAAATCTTATTTTTAAGCAATCTCTTCTTTCTTTTTATTAATTGCTTATTGCGCCTCGCTTCCAAAATTTTTGCCAAATGATGTCGATAAAATATCATTTACGTAAACCAACGTTACAAATTGCGCATAAAAATTGTCGCTAAAGGTTGCCCATGATTTCGCTCATGTAAATGTAATCAACGTTAAATATTGTTTATAAAGACTGTCGCCAAAAAAATAAAAAATAACCGGCTAGAAAGTACCAACGTTCGGGGTGTTACATTGAGCGAAACCAATTCTCGAAAAGTTTTATTCAAAGGTTATTAGTGATGTACCTTGATGAGTAGTTCCCAAAAGTTTATGCAAGATTGATTATTAACACCTAAGGACGAAGTTGGTTCTTCAAAGTGTATCACTAGTTGTAAGATATTGCTGCTCTTTTCTATTCAAAGTGTACTGATGAACATCATTTGGTAGACTACGAAATAAAATTGGCAAAGGGATTAATTGGATCTTTGCCCCTACTAATCCAATAGGGTTGGGTGTTACGTTGTGATGATTGGGATTAGTACCGTCGCCTAGTGGGCTACTGGGTCGCTACTCTCTGGGCCTCATGTTCACATTTCGTTATCCCCATCACACACTTTTGTTTTAATTTGGGGTCTAAAAGCTTACACTTCAAAACAAAAACAAAAACAAAATTAAATATGAGATATCCAAAGGCTTAAACGATTTGAGTTTGAAACAACCATTTGGATTTTTTACTCTTTCATAATTACTAATCTGCAAACAATTTCATTTGGGGAAAAAAAAGTTGTGATTTTACTTCACATGCAGACATTTCCGCACAAAAAGAATGCCTAGTCTTTTGAGGGGTGACCGATCGATATTCCTCCTCAATTTCCAAAGCAAAAATCACAAAACAACTCAAGTTAGTACAATAATTGCGCCAATGCTATTGTTTCCCCAAGGCTTTGCAACTTCGGTTCATGGCTGACCAATGATTACTATGATTACGAACCTTGCAGAGGAACCTAGGTTTTCATTCCGCTCCTCTAATTTGATAGCAAATGGTTTTGCTCCAAAAAGAAAAAACAACTTTTTCCGTAAAATCAAGGTTTACAAATGCCCATAAAACTACAACTTTCTTATCACCTTTGCTAACGTTAGTAGCTTATTTACCCAACTTTATGGTGGGCAATTGCCCACTTTACTCTCGATGTACACCACTACCACTCTGCTAAGATCCAAATAAACGAACTTGTTTCAACAATTAAAATTCAAATAAAATGTAAAAATCACTTGTTCATTGAGTGAAAAGTATAAAGTTGGTCAAATCTAATATGGACCGTACATGGACGGTAGTTGGAGTCGGCTGCTCTCCTACGGTTCTCTCATCTGGAATCCCCAGGGAAGAGGATCAAGTTGGCCCAAGTATAAGCTAGAATGACTGAGAAGCAACAACAACACTACGCTACACGTGCAAGAAATTCGTAACTTCTAATCATAGATCAGAGCACCATCTGCCAGATTTTATAGGGCATGCACACGTTCTTCAGAAAAGTAATGTCATGACTGATGCATCCATATATATATGCCCGCAAGGAAGACAACAAAACCCAAGATTGATGTAACTTGCTTTGGCGATGGAAGGCGACAAAGTGAGGTCGCTAGGTCGGCTTGTTCATGCCCCCACCAAGATTGTTACTTTTGGTACAATTCGTGTACCTGCAAAACAAGACAAACACAAATCACTCTGACCAAGTAAGAAACAATTATAGAAATGGGTGGTGTGCGGATATCAGATCCTGTCCACCGACCCTCAGATACGTCCGTCTCATAAAATTGACCCTTTGCACCCGAAACCAACAGATTTCTTGGTTGGTAACTTGTGTGCCGCAGTCACCGCTGGAGCTGTTACGCATGCGCATGGACTATGTGCGTGTGTGTGTTTGTGCTGGACTTGTTGGGTAATTTGACCTGGAGTTGGAGGAAAAGTCACTGCATACAGCCGAACCATGTGAAAGCAAGTAGTTGTTATGGTTCTTTTATCAAGCTAGATCGTTTCCACCAAGGCTTTAGGATAGCTTAATGACACGAAATTAGTTACTTCAAAGCTTGAACTTAGGTCCTCTCAAGTACGTATACTCTTTCTTCTGAAAAAAGTTTTGACTGTTGTTAGCGTGATAGGAAGATAGTTGTATATCGATATGTACTTGATGGTCGTTATATATTTTTCATGACTCTTATTTAACGATGCTGAAAATGTGCTATTAGGTATTAATGTCACTGAATAATGTGTTAAAAAATACCACTAAGTATTTTACCAACCATCATATGTCGGTACAATGGTTGTAGCATATTACATCTTAGAACCATTGTTTAGCAACCAATAAGAATAATCGAGCTCACTTTTGGCTTCGAACATTACATCTGCACTTATCGCAGTGATTTAGAGCCAATAGCTATACCGAAGACCGTCATACAGACAGGCTATATACCCTCCCAAGTAGGATATTCTGGTTGGGAGATGATCCAAGTAACTAAACGCGAGATGGGTAAAGTTCGAACAAGGCTCTAACTAACTTGATCTTGATCGGTTTGATACGATGTTTGAAAAATGCTCTAGCTTGATACAATGAAACGAAACGACGGCGCTATCTTGGTTATAGTGAAAACCAAATAGTTGTTCTGTGATATTACGGGATTTCATTTTAAGTTCTCAACAAATCAAACTTGACACAAGGTCACAAGCTGCAAATCAATTTATTTGCAGCTCAACTAGGCAGCAAGCCATGCGGCCAAGTTGAGCCAGCAGGAGACCATTTGTTTTGCAGGTGGATGCAGCGTGGAAAAAGCCTATCTTAGAGCCGACAATGGAGTAGTTATGCTCCTACAAAAGGGCAGCCAGATTGAGAATCTGAGCCTCCACAGACCCGGATACACTGCTGAGCAGGCAAAGGCGCTAGCTATTCTGAAGGATGTTTAATTTTGTGGGCAACAACTCACAGCTACAAATCGATCTACTACCATCCTTTCTGGCCGTGGAAATGTAGTTTAGAAGTTGACATTTAATGAAGATGCGAGGGTTCATATCGCTCAAACTGTCCATATTCATTTTAGATTCTTTATAATGTAAAACACGTACACATGGTTAAAACATGATTAATCACTTAAGATTACGGGTTAATTTTACGATACACCTTGTACTTAGGAGTCAGTTGCACCCAGCACCTTATGGTTCTAATTTTGGCACCCGGCACCCAGCACCAAAATTTTAAAAATCTTGGCACCCAGCACCAGATGACGGTCAAGAGGCACTTTGACCACACGTCTGTTAGTTTTTCAGGGGCAAAATAGTCTTATTACCCCTTAAAGCATACATGTCATCCAGTCAGCTACACATGGCCCAATTGGGCTCTCCACGTCACCAGCTCTGGACTTCTGGTCTCTAAACTCTCACCCACAGCATCTCCCCATCAACAATGGGTTGCTGTCTTAGCACCACGCCCCCCAAAACAAACCACCCACATTCCATCCCTTCGACCCACCACCACCACCATTTGCCTAAATCTGGCTCCGATGGCAGAGACCCACCACCTCCACCGCCAGTACTGAAGGAAGAGACCGTGAAAGAAGTCCTCTCGAAAACCCCCATCCCAAAATCACCAACACCGGTAGTAGCAGACAGCACCAAACGGCCCAGAGTCCAAGAACCCAAGGTTGAATCACTGGCTCCGCCAAATCCGACGAACGAGATCGTCTTTGAGGTCTCCGATCGAGATCTGCAGCTTCAGCGACAGCTTCTCGGCTACGACGGTGACCGAGGTGAGCGACGACGACGGCGGAGAAGTGACCCAAAGGGTCCGTAAGTCTCCCGCGAAGATCTGGAGAAAACGGCCGTACTCCGGCAAACTCCCCAGAACGACGGAGAGGGGCGCCCGGTCTCCGGTCAGAAGGTCGGCTCCATCGCCGGTCCCGGCGAGGACAGTGACGGGTCAGCGATGGAATGCGGGGCCGGCTAATGGCATCCGGCGGGATCCCGGCGAAAGATGAATCCAGGTAACGGTACTGTGATAGGCTCCGTCAGCTCCGGCAGATCTGGTGGTTGGATTGGTGGCTGCTCCGGCGGCACAGTGGCAGATCTAGTGGTTGCAAAATCTGGCATCGGCGTCAACAGCACAATGGCACGACAACACGACACCGTCCTTGGTGGTCGATTGGCTGTTGGTGCCCCTCGCCGGTGGCTATATAAACCTCCATTGCCCCATTTCGTTTCTCTTCGGCTTCATTTCTTTTTAGCTGTCAGAGAGCTGGTGATGTGGAGAGCCCAATTGGGCCATGTGTAGCTGACTAGATGACATGTATGCTTTAAGGGGCAATAAGACTATTTTGCCCCTGAAAAACTAACAGACGTGTGGTCAAAGTGCCTCTTGACCGTCATCTGGTGCTGGGTGCCAAGATTTTTAAAATTTTGGTGTTGGGTGCCAAAATTAGAACCATAAGGTTCTGGGTGCAACTCACTACAAGAAAAAGACTATTTAGCGACGGATTGAAATCCGTCGCTAAAAGTGATATTTACCGACGAATATTTCCGTCGGTAAAAGTCCGTTGCTAAAGACATTTAACGACGGATTTTTACCGACGGACTATTACCGACGGAATTATCCGTCGCTAAATGTTATTTTCATTTTTTGGTGCTTCACAGAATTATTCAAAAAGGGTTTTAACGACGGATTTTTGGCGACGGCCAATATCCGTCGCTAAAGGCTATTAAAAGAACAAAACCCTACCATTTCTTCTCTCCAGCCGCCGAACTTCTTTCCCCCTCTTCTTTCTCTCTCTCTGCCCACAGTCTCCGCCTCCTCCCCCATCTCTGCCACCCGCTTCCCACACCACCTACCCCGGCTACCGCCCTTCCCTCCTTCACCCAACAACAACCTCAAAAGATGTACCCAAGTTGGGATCTCCTCCCACTGCGAGCGGCGGCCGCCGTGGCAACAGTCAATCGGTTTGGACCACAGGGGTGGAATGCCTGAACCACAACAAACCCCCAAGATTGGATCTTTTCCCGCTGCCCACCTCAATCACGAATCCAAGTCGTCGGACTCATAATCTACCAGATCTGAATCTCGTTTTCCAAAGATGACCAAGACAATCAATCCAAGGAGATGGAAGACCTAAAAGTAACTTGCTCATGTCTTTCTAGTTATTTGATTGGTATTACACTTCTTGCATGATTGTTCATTCTATGTAATGTTTAAGAATTTGCAAAATGGGTGATTAGATATGGGGGTTTTTCTACTCGTGGGTACTTTGTATCAATTGAGGGTTTGAAGAGCTAATAACCTTATGCATGTTTGTTTTCTTCATTAAAATGATAACGTCATAGAATGAATCACCATAAATAAGCACATAGAGGAGGCTATTCTTAGGGCTGATAGATTGAGTTTTAAAGTTATTAGGTTTGCTGCTTTGAATAAGTTTGGTGATCTCTCTGTCATGCATAAATATATAGATACACCAATGTTTAAAGGTATCTCAAGGGTGTCAACTGAGAACATTGACTAATTAATAAACCTGCATGTGCAATGGTAGAACGATGTCCTATGTTTAGGACTTCACAGTTCCACAGATCCACATGCTCAATGAAATTGGATTTCAGAGTGTCATAGTTAATTGAAACATAGTAGTAATGGGACCTTGACCCTTCATTTACATATGGACATGGGACATGCAGATAAAAAGTCAATCAGTTTGTGATCTGCAGAAAAAATTACTTAGTTATATGATATTGGTTTCTTTTTCAGTACACTTGTAGTTCCAAAATCATGGTTTCCATTTTCCCCCTAATTTTACCAATTAAAGCATTTCCTGTAGTGAACTTATTTACATTGTCTTTCAACTGTTCACTTTATTTAGAGCTGAATTTTGTTATAGATTTCAAGTGATCTTGCAAGTGAATTTTGTTTAATATGCATTTTTCCCTTGATAGCATTACTTATTAAGTATAGTTGTTTATTGTTAATTCTTCTCATGTTTGTTACTGGCAGGTGGACTGCCCATAAGCTGTTAAGCATAGCTGTTGATGTTCTTTCGGTGTGGAACTTACAAGAACAGGAACTTACAAGAACAGAAGTTCAGCTATGCAACCTGTTATCACTTAATTAAGGCTTCTCTACTCTTGCTTAACACTTACAATTGATTCCTTGTGATTCACTTTAATACTTAGATTGTATCATATAGGAGTTGTGCGACATTTGTAGGACGAATTGAGTTAAATTGTAATGTGGATTGTTTGATTAAATTTATATACAGAAATAAAGTAGGTTTGGATTGTTTGGAAAAAAAAATTTGTTATTTGGGGCTTTTTGAGTGGATTTGAATGTTTGTGTGACTTGAATTAAAAGAAGTAGGTTTGGATATTGAAATTTTTTTTTATTTTAACCGACGGACTATTTTGTCGCTAAAAGTCTTTTTAATTAAATATCGAGAAAAATACAAAAAATGAGAAAATACCTAAAATACTTTTAGCGACGGAATATTCCGTCGCTAAAAGTAAATAAATCCGTCGATAAAGGTATCATTTTTACCGACAGATTCAGTATTTCCGTCGCTAATACTTTAGCGACGGGGTTTTCACCAACGGACTTTTAGCGACGGTTGTTCCGTCGCTAAAAGTCTTTTGCGACGGAAGTACCAGTTTTAGCAACGGAAAAATCCGTCGCTAAAAGTGGTTTTTCTTGTAGTGACTGACCCCTAAGTACGGGGTGTAGCGTAAAATTAACCCTAAGATTACCATGAATGTAATTCCTTTTACCTTTTATAAGGATCCAAGAACTCTGTCAATAAAAAAAGCGAATACAAAAAAACAAATTTCATTTCAGTCTCAAATTAAAAATAACGAATAAAATAGATAACAATGCAAGACGTTAGCACGTAAATTTTTGACAAACAGCGAATAACAGCGGATCACGCGTTATTCTCGTTTTCATTCCGGTCGGCGAGCCACTGGCTCTACCACTGGCTAGCTAAGCCTTTTCATTCTAACAGATTGGCTTTCTTCGACCTTTTGCTCATAGTGATTATTATGTGGTCACTATGGCTTGTTCGAAACACTTTAGTTTTTTAGCGGTCTAAATTCTCCATGGGTCTAATCATCCACTCCAGTCGCTATTTTTTTTCTTCTCAGATTCAGGTTACTACACCTTTTATTAGGCATCTCCGGCGTACAGGCTCCCAAGCCCAATCTAGAGGTTTAGATACCCTGGAATGCTTCACCCATTTCACCCCCCGGCCCCCCTCCATATGCTTCACTTCTCTAGTCGTTGCGATTGTCCTTTCCTTTCCCCTCCAATTTTTTGTTATATATCTGTAGCAGGGGAATCTTCTACCTCAGCTTTTGGGATTGGGTTGGTCCTGTTCAACCATTGCTGGGTGTCGGTGGGATCTCTTACTACTGCTATCCTTGTGTCTGATGAGTCCACTGCATTTCAGCAGGCTTTGTGCATTGCTCTAGATTGGTTCAGCCGAATTCGGTGTGTTCATATTATTATTTTGATCCCTCACTCCAATTTTATGCTGCAGATAACATCTAAGGAGAGGAGAGATAATGTCAACGACTTTTTGTGTACATTACCTTTCAGCTGCATGAATTTACATTCGTTGCACATTGCCCAGGGGAAACCAGGTGTGCTCTCACTGTCTTCGGCCTTGACATCTTTTGTTCACAATTCCAGATCGGGTCTACAACATGAATGGTTTGACGGTGTACAGCTTGTGGCTCCCTTTCGTTTTGATTTTGTTTTGTCATGTCATGTCATGTATGCTTGTCGGTTTTAGTTGTCCGCTGAACTGTTTGATGTAAATTCTAACCTCTCTTTAAAATTCGGTATATATTTCAACCTTCTTTCAAAAAAAAAATAAAAAAATGTACAGCGTACAATCATTGGATCAAAGCAAATGCGCAGCATACATAAATGGAAGCTTTTGAACGAAAACGTACATGAATGGTCCAAGAGACAAAACTTAACAGGTGATCTCATATGATTGCATCATTACCATTCCATGAAATTCATGACAGGGGCCCCCACCTGCTTGGAACGAATTTTGCCCCATTAGAATCGGTTTGACTGCATCAATTTCGAGGCAGGGCTACCCTGACCATCATCATGCTTCATGAGGTGGACCACAACAGATCAAGGAATCCACACATTTTAAACAGTAGTTTGATTCTCGTTGCAGTTCCTGGAGCCAAACGCAACTTCAAATTCAAACCCACATGCACTGCCATGATGAGCTTTGGTTCCTCTTGTTTTGTTATTACTATTGTTATGGTCCTCACTTGACCTCTTTCTGGAGCAGTGACAAGTCTGCAATCTCTTACCCTTTGTCTGTTTTGCCATGACAGCCTTGCGCGAGAAGAAAGGAAGCTTACTCCATGAAAGGATTTGTTCAAAGTTATTTTGAAAATCGACTTTTCTTAGGCTATTGTTGTTAGTTTTGGATCTGTATATTTGAAAGGAAAAGTAAAGACACATCCAAAAATATTCCATCAGGACACCTTGAAGCTCAAGATTTCCCGTAGCTCGTAAATGCTTTATTTCTTGAAAGATAATCGTTATAATCAATTAGTGTTTCTAGCCCAATATTATTACTATAATTAAGCAACCTTTAGTCATTTCTTTGCTAGATTAGTACCACGGTGAAAATAGGAAGGCGTCCACTGGATGCTGCCTTATTGAAAATATAGCACATAAAAAATACCAATCAACATGAACTTATGATTCAGAGTCGATATTATCTACATCACGTACTTCTACAAATTTCGCCAAAACATCGTCTCCCGTAATTAAGTTACGACAAATACATCAGTAATCTAACACATCATTAACCAGTGAACCCGATAAATGAATCCTTATTTAGTGCTTACCACCAACAAAAAAATTGTCAAATACCTAAAAAATACTTGCAACGACTCGTTTTAAGCCTCAACTTTAAAACACATTGAAAAGTTCAAAATTAATGATTCTCGACCATCTAAACGGTTAAACATGTAATAAAATATGATGAAATAATTTTGACTTCTTTTAACTCATCTTCCTATCTTATCTTATCAGGCCTTAATTAATAATAACTCGGGAGATCAATCACCCAATCATCGACCCAAGTCCAAGTGAGGAATGTCCAATGTGGACGGGGTCTGATCCTCTAAAGAGAGTGGCCACGTGGCCAGCAGCGCAGGCAGGAGACACGTGAGAAGAAGGAATTTATCCTTTGCTTGTAAGAAGAGGCGAGTTACTGGGGCCCGCGTGTCGCAGCACCAAGGGGTCCACAGTGGGGTCAGTCTTATTTAATTTTTTTTTTTGGCGTAATTAGGATTGTGCTTCTCATTTATCGAGGAGAGCGAGCCAAAAAAATATTCCCCCCCTCACATCACGTCAGACATGACTTGGATACGTCGCCGTGAATTCTGACGTTGGGGACAAGCAGATCAACGGCTCCCAACGCCTCAAAGGACACGCCAGAACCGATCGTGGCCTTTCGATGAGGCGTTGCGCGGTCAAGCTGACGTAAGAGGGAAGGGACAGTGTGGGGGCCCAGTGAAAGTTGTCACCGACGGTGTGGCTGCAGCATAGGCTGAGGGGGCCTCCTTCTGTTAGCTAAAGCCAGGCCCGCCACCACCGCCTTTTTCTTCCTTCATATTCACAATCCACAGCCCCAACCCATTTTCCCATACGCATCAACTCCCTCTCCTCACTTCTCACTCCTCCTTCCCCCTCTTCTCCCTTTCTCTCTCACACACACACAAGGCGCACACAGTCTCACACACAGTAGCTTGCTACAGGTGAGTGATATGCAGTGTGTTTAACTAGAGGCAGTTCTGGGGAGTTAGCTGAGCTGATTTTGATATATAGTTCCGTGTGTTTGATTTGATGGGTACGCTTACTTCTCTGCAAGTTTGCATGGATTCCTCTGACTGGCTACAGGTATACACATATCTCTGCACCATGCATTTCCTGGGTTTCCTCTGCAATCTCTTTTCTGTTAGTTCTTCTTTTTTCCAAGCACAATTGGCAAGTTGCTTTCTAGATGACCAGAAATTAATGGTGGAACCTTAGCCATTTCAAAGCCATTACAGAGTCTTTGAGAAGCACAAGTAGTTTCAACAGACGCTTCATCGATCAGTCATCATCAGTAGTATACATTCATGATACATAGCAACTAGAGTTGGCCATATATGAGGGCACAACAAGAGTACACCGAGTGCTAGAACAATGTAACTATAACAAGGATACAAAGGTCTAACACCGAGCTAACGAAAAAGTTTCTTGAAATACTCAAGCTACTGGCATTCTGTCTCCGGTAGTGGACTCACATTTGGTACAGCTAGCCACGCTTATCTGTACCGCAATACATTAGCAAAAGAAGTCTCAACAACGCTATCTCTATTTCTTCTATCTCTACATTTCTTCAATTGTTACAATTCCATATCAAGGTCGATTCAGTTCTCCACAAAATTAAAGATAGCGAGCATTCACTGAAAGCTTTATACTGCTCGACTTCCGCCATTGTTAAGCAGAAATCTAACTCTAGTTGCAAAAAGTTAAGCTTATGTATCCAGTTGAACGGCTTTTTGTCTTGTGTGTTGGGAATGACATTGTATGGCGATGTAGCATGTACTTGTCTTCCATTATGATTGCATATCTGAAAGGACAAGGAATGTCTAATTTGTGCATTGTTTTTACATGAACTCTCCTCTGACACACACTTCCATCATTAATTCTTTCTTGCTTTTTCCATGTCCTGCAGGGCACAATTCACGAGGAAACTGGAATGGATTCTTCGTCACCATCTGGGGACATGCTCACTTGCTCAAGGCCCTTAATAGAAAGAAGGCTTAGGCCCCCACATGACCAAGCCCTAAAATGCCCGAGGTGTGACTCAGCCCACACCAAATTTTGTTACTACAACAACTATAGCCTCTCCCAACCAAGGTACTTCTGCAAGACATGCAGAAGGTATTGGACCAAAGGAGGAACCCTAAGGAACATCCCCGTGGGTGGTGGATGTAGGAAAAACAAGAAAGTCTCCTCCAAGAAATTGTCACATGATCAACAACATTCGGTTAACCAGAATCCCAGAAATTCGTCGGCTTCCCAGAACCCGACGGATCTTCAGCTTGCGTTCCCTGACGCGCAATTTTCACACCTTACTAACATTCTAGGGAACCCTAGTGCTTTCATGGACACTAAGTACAATGGCATGCTTGAAAACCCTAGGGCCATTAATTTCATGGAAACCAAGTATGAAACAAACTATGATTTTGTGGAGAATGGCGGAACTCTTGAACTGGGCATGATGGGTGGGTATGGTAGCGGACCTAATGTACATGGTCAATTCTACCCACATTTTGGAATGCCGCATGATGGGAGCACTGCAGGGAATTTCATGGATACTTGTCACAGGTTAACTTATCCAAACTATCAAGGAAATGAGGATCAGAGTATTTCCCTAGATGTGAAGCCAAATGCCAAGCTGCTCTCATTAGAATGGCAAGATCAGGGTTGCAATCCTGATGCTGGGAAGGACACTTTTGGTTACTTTGGTTCGGGCCTCGGATCTTGGACCGGACTGATGAACGGCTACGGATCCTCCACAAACAACCCACTGGTCTAAGCGCTTTCCTTTGAATTGGTAGTTCTTTTCATGTTCATGTTTCGGTTGACTTGATCAACCAGGTGAAGTGTGAAATGGGAATGTGGGAAACCAAAATAGTGGCTGTTTTGGTGCCTTCTTATGAATGTCTTGGACTCTAGGTCCATCTTCTTATTCTAGCTTTGATATGGTGTCTTGTTTTGAGGACAAGTTCTAAGCTTTAGGATTTTGTGTCATATGGAGGAAGATATAATATTAGCGGTTTTCTAATTTTGTACCAGAAAGAATGTGTTAGTCTACCATGTTTGACGACATCTTTGTACAGTAGTAGTGTACTTGGCTTATATGTGTTATTGGTGCTTATTGTTACTAATTAACTTCTTATATATTGAGAACGTGGTTCAAATGTTTTTTTAGGTCTAAACTCTATCGACTAGTGTGTCATTGCATTGCATGTGGTTTCCAATACCATAGCATTAGGTTTTGGCTGCAAGCTATAACGCGTGGAATCCACCCCCCCCCCCCCCCCCTCCCCTCCCCTCTCGCACTCGTCATCTCGCGTCACTTAGACTGCAGTAACGATAATAGATATAACGTGATGTAATCAACAGATCATAATTGAGATGAAAACTGTTATCTCGTGACTTGAATGTAACGATAACAGATGTGACATGGTGCAATCAACGGATGATCTTGTAATTAGACGTTTGTAATTTCTTGACTCACTTATTTTTGAGACTTTCCCCCATTCTTGTTAGATCTCACTCATCCGTTATAACACGTCATATCTATCACCGTTACACTCAAATTTTTTCGATAGGATAACCTTGTAATTAGACATTTGTAATCCGACCAAGATGGTTTCACAAGCTATACCTAAAGAAGCTAAAAAGGCGTAGAGAGTCTATGATCCTTGACGAAGCCGACTTGAACCTGAGGAATGGGGAAGCAAGCCGTGCGTGGACTGGGGATGTCATTTGTGAATACAATCTTCTAAACCTTTGAACCTTTGCAACACGTGATATGGGTGCTAAAACAGCTATAAGGTCATTGTTATGACCAAACATATTTGGGTGGGAGCTCCACTATGGTCTTAAAATAATGCGATTAAGTTGCCAAACTGTCGGACGGAGAATGAACGTGGCACACGAATTTTCTCGTCATGCAAGTTGCAATCATAATGTAAATCGTCTGGATGGAAGCACACTCGATCTCTCTAATGCCTTTTGGCTTATTGTATTCAGCAGCAATAGTAAAAAAAGGTGTGATGATTTGTTTTATTGAGACTTGGGACAGGTTGCGAGAAAAGATACGAGAACAGAGCACGACGTAGGCGGGGTTACTCTAGAGAAATATGATACTTTATACTCACAAATATATAACAAACTTTATCACATCCGCATTTTCGATGAGTAAGTTTCAAATTGTAAATTAAGTGAATTGAATTCTTACCCCATATTCATGTTCGCTTTACAACTGGTATTCTCCAAACAAACAAAAATTGAATTCTCTTTTAAAGAATGTGAAGAATGCTTCTCGCGTACGAAAACAAACATTAAGCAAAATTTTTGATTGCCTTTCCAGCCGTGGAAGCACAAATCTCCTATGAAAAGATCCCCCGCTTCAGATGGTATAATCGAGTATGATCAAAGGACATCCCTCGATCTGCCCCCTGAGGCACTAATTGCGGGGCCCATTGCTCTTGTCAACTTCTCGCTCATGGTCGTTTTTAAGGCTTATGAGTCCTTCTTCTTTACCTTCAGGACGTTCCAGGTTACCCGAATTCTGATTCTAGTGTTATGAAGTTTTTGTTGAAGATTTCACTTGTTTTTCATGGATCTATCCTATGAAATTCGGAATAAATTCACCCAGAACCTCATACGTAGCGGTCAGTTGCATCGCATTCCATACTTCTAATTTTGGCCCACAACACCTCATATGAGATGACAATCAAGATGACCTTTGACCACACGTCTGTTGGTTTTTAAGGGCAAATTTATCTTTTTGCCTATTAAATCCACCTAACATCCTAGTCAACTCCAAATCACACCGATTACACACAAACCCCACCTTACCCAAACAATCGCTTACACACACATCGCATAACTGCACACAGCCGTACACACACACACACCCCCTCCACAAGGCACGCACACATAGCTGCACACACTACATACACAGTAACTCACACACACGCTTACCCACGGCTACACACAGTACACATACAATATAAGCATACAAACACCATAACATATCACAACCACAAACCCCCCCCCCCCCCACACACACATAGAAACAGAGTCATACGCATACACGCACCACAATACACATAACAGACACATTCACGGCTACATGGTAGCCACACGCACATTCACGCACTCAGCACCAAAACCTATAGTGCGCACAAACATTTTCACGGCTGTATAGTAGTGGGCGCGCGCGCGCACGCACATACACACATTCATGGCTGCACAACAGCCACACGCATACACATACGCACAGACACTACAAAAGACAGTGTGCACACGCACCCACGCTGCACAGTAGCCCACATATAAAAACCATGCATAGACTCAAGCACACGCGCCCACACACACTCACTCACTCACTTACGGCTGTAGAGATCATTTGTGAATCGTCAATTAAACACTCGGGCATGTAGAGAAATAGAGGATGAGGGATACTTAACCTTAACCGGACATATAAACGTCGTTTTCGTACATATCATCTAGCATGAAGAACGGTTCCATCACTCTTTAAACCGTCAAATCGTTCTACACTAAGGAAACCATACATCACTCCGCGACCACGTCGCCCGGACATAACTCCGCGACCCCGTCACCCGGACATAACTCCGCGACCCCATCGCACGGACGTCACTCCGCGACCCCGTCCCCCGGACGTCACTCCGCGACACTAGTCGCCCGGACGTCACTCCGCGACCCCGTCGCCTACGCCCGCGCGCCAACTCCGCGACGCTCGTCGTCCGTCGTCCGGATGCAGTCTCCACGACCCCCGTTGCCAGCGTCCGGGCACCGCACTCCAACATTCTGCCACGCCCATGCGTCGCGCCGCTGTTACAGTCGTGCCCCCCCGGCACTTTGTCACACTACCGTGCCCCCGGCACCACACGCACTCCGTCGTGCACATGCGTCGTGCCACTAATACAGACGTGCCCCCGACACCTTACTCACTCAGTCGCCGCCCATTCGCCACAATCATGTTACATGCCCCCGGGCACCACACTCATTCACCACACCATGCGCACCTTGCCTTGGTCCTCCGGGACACTATCTCCGCTAGGGAGCTCTTCAACTCCCCTTCTGCCAGGTAGACGGCTCCTCCGGGATACTACCCTGACGCGCTCCGATTGCTCCGACACAAGGACTCACCCGCGGGGATAGGCGACTCCTCCGGGACACTATCTCCGTAGGGAGCTCTTCAACTCCCCTTTCGCCAGGTAGACAGTCCCTCCGGGATGGTACCTCGGCCAGTTGGGTAGACGGCTCCTCTGGGATGCTACCTTGACGTGCTCCGAGTGCTCCGGCACAAGGACTCACCCGCGGGGATAGACGACTACTCCGGGACACTATCTCCGCCAGTGAGCTCTTCAACTCCCTTTTTTGCCAGGTAGACGGCTCCTCCGGGATGCTACCTTGACGCGCTCCAAGTGCTCAGGCACAAGGACTCACCCGCGGGGATATGCGACTCCTCCGGGACACTATCTCTGCCAGGGAGCTCTAAGTGCTTCGCCATGAAAACTCCCCTTCTGCCAGGTAGACGGCTCCTCCGGGATGCTACATTGGCCTGCGGAATATGAGACTCCTCCGAGAAACTATCTTCGCCAGGGTGCCTGCGTGACTGGCCTACGTGCTCCGGCACTGGGGGCTTGCGTCGGAACCCCTAGGGACTATGACCCCTGGGTCACTCCGAGATAGGAACAGGTATTCGGAGGGTATCGCGCCTAGTCCGCCTGGCAATTGGGTGTCGGGTTTTTCCCACTGCTGCCAGGCTATGGGACTCCGCAAGGGCTTGGATTGGAGGCTATCAAGGGGGTTCTCTGGCCACACCGATACGATGGGAGCCAGTGTGCGGGGCAGGCCGAGTGAATATGCGATCTGACAGTCCGTGGAGCATCGGCACTCGTGGACCCCCCAGTGACGTGTCACTCCCGGGGAGCGCCACATGTCGGTTGATGACATCATCATCTCAACCTCTATAAATATGGGTCTTGAGAATTCATTCGGCACAGAAGATTAACGGTTGGACATTTTCAGAACTCTCACATTTTTACTTTCTCACTCTATAATCCTAGAGAGAGAAACATACAAGACCCTGACTCTGGACCTAAGCATCAGACTGTGACTGTCGTCGTGTATTCACCTTGCGCCATCGCCCTCGCAGCACTGCCACCCTCAAACTCTGTCTGGGAATCCCTTGGTCTCTGCCCTAGCTCCACCCTTGCTGTGTCCTACATCAACATACTTGGCATCTGACTCGGACTGCATTTCTTGTGGCACCTCTACGTCGACTGCGAACCCACTTTCCTTCGCATTCCCAACCTATTCTGGTCGTACCCAAGGGCCCACTAAGGGTCCCGCTTCACGCAAACACGTCGACATTATCAACGGTCAATTTTTCAACGCATCAAACCGCGGTCAAAGTGCGCGTGCCCAAGTCACGTGCATTCTTTGCTGTGCACGCTTCACGCGCGACTTAGTCACTAATTATTTTACATCAACGTCACTCACGCTAACACGTTCATCACGTCGAGACCACCCGAACACCTTTTCATCAAAAACATCGGCCGACGGCGCATTTAAAACAACGGGGTCAAGGGGCAAATGGCCTTGGCCAACCCCAGGGGGTCTGCCTCGGCCTTCCCAATGCCTAGGGGGTCGGCCTTGGCCTCCATGAGGGGTTGGCCTTGGCCATTTTCCCCCCGGTGGTTCACCCCTTTCCCGCATACCCCTTTTCGCACTTCTTTCACTTCATATGCTTCGTACGTAACATTGGCACCTTGTTCACTATGTGGGTACGATTCTTGGCAACACGATCGTTGTAATGCAACCTCCGGATTTGTCTTTGCCCATCCAAACACCTACCGTCGGCGCACCCGAAGTTCACCAAGAGAGGGGATTTGTCTTTGGGCTCCTTCATGGGAGTTGGCCATTTAGCCTTGGCCACCCTTAGGGTCGGCCTCGGCCTCGCCAGGGGGTCGGCCTCCGCCTCTTAGAGGCCTTGGCCTTCCCCCCATTTTTGGCCTATGGCCTTTCCCACCGCGCACACTTATTTTCTCAAGTCTTTGCACCTCCGCGATGATTACAGACGTTTGTACATCAACCTCGTGAAGTCCGTCATACGTCAACCTTGTGACGTCCGTCGCCCATGACCGATCACCGCTCCCGCGATGCCCGTCGCCCAAAGTCGCGCGCTATCACCGAACGACCCGTCGTCGACGACCACATACCATCACTCTCGACTTTGTCATTAGTACATGTTGCATTCATTATCTTATTATGACAGGTACACTTAGCTCACATCCCGTCTTCGAGACCCGACGTGCGTCCGTGCGCCGTCTCTGCGACGTTCGTCGCCGCGCCTGCGCGTCATTCTCATGATACGTGTCCCGGCACCAAGTATTGCTCCGCGACGTCTGTCGCCGTGCCTGCGCGCCATTCTCATGATACGTTCCCCGGCACCAAGTATTGTTTCGCGACGTTCATCGCCGCGCCTGCGCGTCATTCTCATGATACGTGCCTCGGCACCAAGTATTGCTCTGCAACGTTCGTCGCCGCGCCCGTGCGCCATCGTCATGATACCTGCCCCGGGCACCAAGTATTGCTCAGCGAGGTTCGTCGTCACACCACTTTCATGATACGTGCCCCCGGCACCAAGTATTGCTCTGCGTCGTTCGTCGCCGCACGACTTTCATAACACGTGCCTCAGCACCAAGTGTTGTCTCCGCGACGCTCATGCGCCACTTCCATGATATGTGCTCACAGCACCAGGTATTGTCTCCGCGATGTTCGTCGCCGCGCCCGTGCGCCACTTTCATAACATGTGCCCCGAAACCAGGTATTGTCTCGTGCTGTAGGCACCGCGCCCATGCGCCACAATCATGTTACATGCTTCCGGGATGGGCTCACAACCTTATAGCCATCGCCGTCTCAATCACAGGGGGGCTTTGGCCCTCGCACCGGGATGGGCTCACAACCTTATATCCATCGCCGTCTCAATCACAGGGGGGCTTCGGCCCTCGCACCGGGATGTGCTCACAACCTTATATCCATCGCCGTCTCAATCACAGGGGGGCTTCGGCCCTCGCACCAGGATGGGCTCACAACCTTATAGCCATCGCCGTCTCAATCACAGGGGGGCTTCGGCCCTCGCACCGGGATGGGCTCACAACCTTATAGCCATCGCCGTCACAATCACGGGGGGCTCCTGCATGAGGACCCCTCGCAGCGGGATGGACTCACAACCTTATAGTCATCACCGCCACGGGATGGGCTCACAACCTTATAACCATCGCCGTCATAGTCACAGGGGGCTCCAGCATGAGAACCCCTCGCCACGGACTCCGAGCACTAAGCTGCGACTATGTCCATTCATGTTACTGTTGATAGTCGACACTACAAGGGCAATGAACCCCAGGTCACTCCGGGGCGGGAGCAGGTCCTCGGAGGGCATCGCGCCTAGTCCGCCTGGCAGCTGGCTACAGGGGCAACCCTCACCGCTGTCAGGTTCTCTGCGCGTCTCTTGACGCATCTTGTGGGATTCAGTAAGGGCTTGGACCGGTGGCTGGGGCAACAGGCTTACTCTGATCATGCTGTCCTGGTGTGGTCAGTCTTCTCAGACATGTAGAGGGACGCTGTGCAAGGCATGCAACGCGAATTTTAGAACCGGCAGTCCAACGGAGAACTGGTATTTTGGGACCCCTAGTGACGTGTCACTCCCAGGGGACGACATGTGGCACTTTATGACATAAGCACACCATTTTCTATAAATAGTGGACTTTACAACTCAAAAGGGGGACTTCTTCTTCATTATCACAAAATTACTTTCTCACTCTAGAATTTGGGAGCTCTTCGATTCTAGTGAGAGAAAGACAAATTGGACATAACTTTGGACCGTAACATTGGACCCCGACTCGGATCTTGACTTGGACTGTCGACTGTCAACTGCCGACCCTGTTCCTCTCAGCCTTGTCTCCGCAGCACTGCCACTCCTCACGGCCTGTCTGGGAAGCCTTGCTCTCTGCCCTTACTCCGCCCTCACTGTCTCTCGCTTTGCATACTTGGAAGCTGACTTGGACTGCAGCTTTTGTGGCACCTCCACATAGGTACGAACCCACTTTCCTTGGCATCACACAGTTTCTTAAGAAGTGCAACCAGAACAAAATTTAAGTGGGTAAAAGTGCTATTAGCCCTAACGAAAGGAAAAAAAAAAGTAAAAACAGATCATCTATATTGCCTTGTACTTCGATTCATCTTCTTCAGACTACCACAACCTTATTGTAGCCAGGCCAATGAGCTGCTCAACAAGCTCGACCAACCATCACTCACAAGGTAACCCCCTCACCTACCCACTCTCTTCTGGATACTATCTTGGCATTTTCCATTTCCTTCTATTCATTCTCCGTCTATTATTCTTATGGTACATACATATATAGACAAAATGGGAATATTTATGACACAAAAATTGACAGCGCATTATTTCATTCAGTACAATGGAGACAAATAATCAGGGGTTTTGATATATAGAAAGACTTTATTCAGCTTAATAGTGGAGATTAAGAGTTATGTGTTTTGTTATAAATGCCCACCAGGTGTTTGTGTTATTGTCGCCTCGAGTTACTGAATTTTGGCTGTTGCAACAATCTGAGGCATCACCCTGTTTCACAGTGACACTTAAAGCCATGCTATCATTGAAAGTGTTAGCAATTATCCGA
Organism: Escallonia rubra; assembly: GCA_033065855.1. NCBI lineage: Eukaryota > Viridiplantae > Streptophyta > Magnoliopsida > Escalloniales > Escalloniaceae > Escallonia > Escallonia rubra. The sequence continues at coordinate 167,138 of JAVXUO010003049.1, read as the reverse complement.
TGTTTGCTTTTATGGGTTTGAGCCCTCAAAAGCTAGGAAGCACCGACGACACCTCATATGGGGCGAGGTATATTGTCCGATACTTATCGACACCCCAACACCTCCAAACACGCGTTGAACACTTCTCAGCGGTTTGATTTTATTTATTTTTTAATTTTGGAATACCACATGTCACGATACTAAAGACTTTCCTAAGTCGATCGTGCAACACATAGCTAAATCAAGCCCTCGCTTCCACTCTAAGTCAGCCTATCCCTCGGAGTGGGCGATGTTAAGAGCAAATAAACAAAAGAAAATGAGACTTTGAGATAATGATATTTACTATATTGCTTGGAGAATGCTATAATACTTAGATCACTCTATGCCTTGGCCAAGTGAGGTCTTAACTATTTATACTACTCCACCTTCTCAATGGCCGATGGGGATACATTTGATTATACGGTCTACATTCCGTCTCTAAAACTATATACAATAGTATCCAGATATTTACAAGTCTTCGTACATTTCTCTAAGTTTCTAAAATTATTTCTTATAAACAAGAAGCATGTGTAGAGAGTTAGTGAATATTCTAGAAACATTACCCATTCATTACCTCGTAAGCGTTCTCGTCAGCACCTATCTCCGACACTTCATGATACCTCATGAAGGAGTGTCGAAAAGTATGGGGTCAAAGTACAAATTTATAAACTTATTTCAGGGATTTATGTATAATAATTGACAATGTTGGAGCTCTTTTAGAAATAAACGTTAAGGATTCCCTAAGTAGATCGACCCGTTACTGTCTTCTTCTTGCGGCATCGAGTGACGAGAACGAAGCAGACGACCCACCCAAACTGGTCGCCGGAGGATCTCGCCTTTGTATCTCGCCGCCGTCGCCGGATTCCAGCAACAGGTACCTTCGTCTTTCTCTCTCATCTATTTCTTTTTTCCTTCTTTAGTGAGGTCTCCTTCTTTCTCTATTATCTCTCTCGTTTCGGTACATTCGAAGACGACACTATTGACTTAGATTGAGCCCTTGGTCGAAGGAAAGAGATATAAAATAATAGTTGTGTGACTTTGTAAGAGTAAATTAGTGAAGTTATTTCTTATGACTTTGCAAAAGTTCCCTGTTTCTGTTTCTGTTTGGGCGGTGAAGAAGAGGGCGCTTTCCCTGTTTCTGTTACCTGTTGGCGTGACTTAGTAAGAGTTGTATAGTGAAGTACTTTGTTATGTTATGTACCATTTTTTTTTTTGTACTATATTGCATTTAAATTTTAAGTATGACTTTTATTTGAGTTGCTTGTTTTGTGGTTATCGATTATTGTTTACTATTTTAGATGTAGAATGTATTTGATATTTAATGACTATATATACATAACAAAAATATATAAAAGAATTCAGCGGTGTCCTGTGGCGTCCAAAATCTGGTTTTTGAAAATTACGGTATCCGGTGTCCCAGTCGGTATCGGTCGGTGTCCGTTTCTGTGCTACTTAGCTCTAAAGCCTTCTGCTCCTGTTGTTTTCTCGTTCAATGAATTACGCTTGGTGGACATTATAGTTGGTGTGGTTTAAATTGGAGTAGCTCAAAAGGCTTTTGTGCTTTTTCCGTTGCGAGATCGCTGAATATGGACTAAACCTGTAACCGTCTGAACGACCTTGAGGATGGTATTAGGTAATAGATACCATATGATTTTTTTCTTTAATGCATGTAGCCATATGATTATTAAAAAGTGTGCAAAGTCATTATAGTCATTTCTGAATAATATTGCTGGTTATCCGAGGTTGTCTTTTGGTGCTCAAATTTGCTAGTTACCAGTTTATTAGGTCTTTTTTTTGGTATAAACCTATCTTCCTCTCTATGTATCTATGTCATGCGGTTTACCAATCTTACAAGCTTATAGTAATTTAAATTCTCACAAGGTTATCGAAACTGTCTGCTTCTTTTAGGTAAGTACCCTGCTGGTATAATGGATAAATTTTCCTGAAGTTCTGAAAGTTTGAATCAATTCTTGTGCCAACTAGGTCTGCATACTGAAGTGGACCAGGGCCACTATGTTCTCTTATTCAGACATTCAAACTTCTACACTTTTCCATCTACTATATGATAGAAGATTGCATATAAGTTAAGGCATAACAGATAGTCATGGTTTTTTTATATATAGAAAGACTTTATTCAGCTTAATAGTGGAGATTAAGATTTGTGGGTTTTGTTATAAATGCCCACTAGGTGTTTGTGTTATTGTCGCCTCGAGTTACTGAATTTTGGCTGTTGCAACAATCTGAGGCATCACCCTGTTTCACAGTGACACTTAAAGCCATGCTATCATTGAAAGTGTTAGCAATTATCCGATGTTTGATCTGCTTTTATGGGTTTGAGCCCTCTAAAGCTAGGAAGCACCGACGACACCTCATATGGGGCGATGTATGTTGTCTGATACTTATCGACACCCCAACACCTCCAAACACGCGTTGAACACTTCTCAGCAGTTTGATTTTTTTTTTTATTTTGGAATACCACCTGTCACGACACTAAAGACTTTCCTAACTCGATCGTGTGACACATAGCTAAATCAAGCCCTCGCTTCCACTATAAGTCAGCCTATCCCTCGGGGTGAGCGATGTTAAGAGAAAATAAACAAAAGAAAATGAGACTTTGAGAGAATGATATTTACTATATTGCTTGGAGAATGCTATAATACTTAGATCACTCTATGCCTTGGCCAAGTGAGGTCTTAACTATTTATACTACTCCACCTCCTCAACGGCCGATGGGGATACATTTGATTATACGGTCTACATTCTGTCTCTAAAACTATATACAATAATATCCAGATATTTACAAGTCTTCGTACATTTCTCTAAATTTCTAGAATTATTTCTTATAAACAATAAGCATGTGTAAAGAGTTAGTGAATATTCTAGAAACATTACCCATTCATTACCTCGTGAGCGTTCTCGTGAGCGCCTATCTCTGACACTTTATGATACCTCATGAAGAAGTGTCGAAAAGTATGGGGTCAAAGTACAAATTTATAAACTTATTTCAGGGATTTATGTGTAATAATTGACAATTTTGGAGCTCTTTTAGAAATAAACGTTAAGGATGCCCTAAGTAGATCGACCCGTTACTGTCTTCTTCTTGCGGCATCGAGTGACGAGAACGAAGCAGACGACCCACCCAAACTGGTCGCCGGAGGATCTCGCCTTTGTATCTCGCCGCCGTCGCCGGATTCCAGTAACAGGTACCTTCCTCTTTCTCTCTCATCTATTTCTTTTTTCCTTCTTTAGTGAGGTCTCCTTCTTTCTCTCTTATCTCTCTCGTTTCGGTACATTCGAAGACGACGCTATTGAGTTAGATTGAGCCCTTGGTCGAAGGAAAAGAGATAAAAAATAATAGTTGTGTGACTTTGTAAGAGTAAATTAGTGAAGTTATTTCTTATGACTTTGCAAGAGTTCCCTGTTTCTGTTTCTGTTTGGGCGGTGAAGAAGAGGGCGCTTTCCCTATTTCTGTTACCTGTTGGCGTGACTTAGTAAGAGATGTATAGTGAAGTACTTTGTTATGTTATGTACCATTTTTTTTGGTACTATATTGCATTTAAATTTTAAGTATGACTTTTATTTGAGTTGCTTGTTTTGTGGTTATCGATTATTGTTTACTATTTTAGATGTAGAATGTATTTGATATTTAATGACTATATATACATAAAAAAAATATATAAAAGAATTCAGCGGTGTCCTGCGGCGTCCAAAATCTGGTTTTTGAAAATTACGGTGTCCGGTGTCCAGTCGGTGTCGGTGTCGGTGTCGGACGCGGTGTTTGTTTCTGTGCTACTTAGCTCTAAAGCCTTCTGCTCCTGTTGTTTTCTCGTTCAATGAATTACGCTTGGTGGACATTATAGTTGGTGTGGTTTAAATTGGAGTAGCTCAAAAGGCTTTTGTGCTTTTTCCGTTGCGAGTTCGCTGAATATGGACTAAACCTGTAACCGTCTGAACGACCTTGAGGATGGTATTAGGTAATAGATACCATATGATTTTTTCTTTAATGCATGTAGCCATATGATTATTAAAAGGTGTGCAAAGTCATTATAGTCATTTCTGAATAATATTGCTGGTTATCCGAGATTGTCTTTTGGTGCTCAAATTTGCTAGTTACCAGTCTATTAGGTCTTTTTTTTTGTATAAACCTATCTTCCTCTCTATGTATCTATGTCATGCGGTTTACCAATCTTACAAGCTTATAGTAATTTAAATTCTCACAAGGTTATCGAAACTGTCTGCTTCTTTTAGGCCAGGTAAGTACCCTGCTGGTATAATGGATAAATTTTCCTGAAGTTCTGAAAGTTTGAATCAATTCTTGTGCCAACTAGGTCTGCATACTGAAGTGGACCAGGGCCACTATGTTCTCTTATTCTGTTATGCCTTAACTTATATGCAGTCTTCTATCATATAGTAGATGGAAAAGTGCAGAAGTTTGAATGTTTGACTGCTAGGGCGCTAAGCATTCTTGTTAAGTTGCTGTTTTAGGTCATACATCTGAGATACTCTTGCTGGAGGTCTTTTTTTATTCCAAGTTGTTTAGATACGTGTTCACATTTTTCGTCATACCTCTCATTGGTTTATTCTTTTTGTTCCTTTGGCATGAAGATTTATAAGTTATTGCCATACTTTTGCTAGTTCTATTTTATGATGATTGCTTCTTCATATCTATGGGCTATCCGATACATAAGAACTGCTGGGTCTGAGTAATATAAATATGTGGTTCTTATTTGTTAGCTAAGAAGCACGGATTCCGGTGCGGGTGCGGATGCGATACGGGTGCGGATACGCGGATACGTCATTTTTTCAAAAAATAGGATACGGGTGCGGCGGGGATACGGCAAAAATTTATTAATATATATTATTTATATGTAAGAAAAATAATGCTATTTTAGACAAACAATAAGGTATTTTGTTAATTTTGAGGGTTGCTTTAGAAATATTGAAAGTGCATAATCAATTATGACAAAGTTTGTAGAAGATATGTTATATTTTAAAAAGTTTGGGGCCATTTTAAAAGATTGTTAACAAAGTGGGGGAGTCAAACAAAATAAAGAGAAACTTCAGAAAAACCCTAACTTATAAGGTTATCCCTGTTTATATAACATAGCCGTCACAACTCAGATCTGGGCAAGGAGGGTAGCTGTCGCCGGAAGACACTCGCCGGTCGCCGGAAGACCCTCGCCGATCGCCGGAAGACCCTCGCCGATCGCCGGAAGGCCCTCGCCGATCGCCGGAAGACCCTTGCCGCTCCGGCGCAGGTTGTTTCTTCTCTTCTCCTTCTTCTCCTTTCTTGTTCTCCTTCTTCTCTTCTCCTCCTTCTCTTTCTTTCTTCTTCTACTCTCTGCCAAAAATCCCTGGGTGCGTATCCGAGCCGCACCCAAGATCCAAAAAATAAATTGAAAAAAATAAAGTTTCGGACACGCACCCGACGCGCATCCGGTGCCGGTGCTTCCCCCAGACTGCCGCACCGGTGCTTCATAGTTTGTTAGGGATCCAGTTTGTGATTGGTTATTACGTTGAAAATATGTACATGTATCTTCTATATGCCCGTCCCCCTATCCCCCCATCGCCTTTCTCTTCCGGCTTGTGTGTCGAATGAGAATTAACTTCCATCTGAAAATAACTAAACACAATGTATTGTTGGCTCATATTCACATTTTACCTTGCCTGACGGACTCATGGAGTGGGCAAAAGGAAGTTTTAAGGAGCCCTGTTTGTATTTTTCAAAGTTTTGAAAGCCCACTGACTGCATACAGCGGCAAATTGTTATAGCACCTGTTTAATGACCTTATCTAATTACTTTTCCAGGTAGAAGTCTGGGCTTTGCTCAATGAAGTTCAAAGTAGCTTTGAGAAGGAGCATAAGCTTTTTCCAACACTGATGTTGCATGCTGCAAGTACCTTATTGAGTTATCATCTACACTATAGTTGACCATGAAGTTCATAGCACTTCTCAGATTTACTCGATTCCGGGTCACTCTTCCTGGAATAACAGGTCCTCTACAGTCTCGATCATTCCAACCAGATTTTGTTCCGAGAGATCCCAGGGAAAAACCCAAAAGATACAAGTATCCTGCGTTTTATGATCCATATGGCCCTAGACCCCCACCTTCCGAAAAGGTCATTCAGCTTGCTGAACAAATTGTGGCCCTACCTCCTGAAGAACGCTGTCAAATTAGCCATGCGCTACAGCAGAGAGCAAGGCATCCCAAGATGGTGCCAATCTCAGTAGAGGGCATGGACTTGGGTGGCCCCAGCGCTGGTTCTGCAAAGGCTGAGGAGAAGAAGCCAGAGAAGACGGCATTTGATGTGAAGTTAGAGAAATTCGAAGCAGCTGCAAAAATCAAGGTGATCAAGGAGGTTCGGGCTTTTACAAATCTGGGATTGAAGGAAGCCAAAGAGCTGGTTGAGAAGGTTCCTACCGTACTCAAACAGGGGGTCACCAAAGAGGAGGCAAACGACATAATAGAGAAGATAAAGACTGCCGGAGGCGTTGCTGTGATGGAGTGAGGATCCGTTTTGTTCTTGTCTTTGTTAAGAGGTCATTCTACTTCAATGCTTGATACCAAATGCATGGTTTTGAGTATACATTAAAGCTGAGGGTGGTCTTAGTCTTGGAGTTCTTCTGTTGGCAGATGAGGCACATGTCCTTCCTTCCTTGAACCTTGTTGCAGTTTCATTGCGGGTTGGATAGTGGAATTAGTAGTCGCTTAGGATGCATCTTTTCGTGAATTTTTGTTTAAATCTTTCCTGGAGATGAGTAAACAAGTGGGCTTGTGGACAAACTATCTGGCTGTGGGAAAACATACCATATTTCCGGCAAAAGAGATTACAAGAAAAAAAAAACAAAAAAAAGGTTGTAAACATACCATGCTATTCGCGAGAAAAGGCCTGAGCATGTTTTGCTGCCAGCAGTTACCATTTTTTTTTTTGGCTGCAATTTCAGTAGTAAGAATAGCCTATGACTATAGTCACCATCATTTGTAACTAGATTTGCCGGTGGCATTTTTTGCAATCATCTTTATTGATAATTCTTAGTATATCTTTTTAGAGTTTCCGATTAAAAGTCATTACGTACATTTTAGTGACTATCATTTGTCACTAAAGGGGGGGGGGGGGGGGGGGGGGGGTGTTAAGCCCTTTTTACCACCTGGGTTGGAGCCAAAATCTTTACACCCTGCGGATTTTCTAGAGGTTAGTTGTATTTGCTTGAAAGTTATAATATTAAGCAGCATTGAACATAGAGGGCATTTGGTCTAGTGGTATGATTCTCGCTTTGGGTGCGAGAGGTCCCGAGTTCGATTCTCGGAATGCCCCTCTTTCTCTTTTCTTTTGGTCTGCCATTTTATGGCTAGTTGCGCTCTGAGCAAATCTGCAGGATACCAAAAAACGTCTCTACAAGTACAATACTTAGAAGAACCGTGTAAAACTGGAAATGAGCATATTCAAAATCTGATGAAGGTAACCGTCAACTGCTTCCAACCTTTTGATGTGATCCGTTGGTAGTACCTTAGATGAGACCCTAATTGGTCGGTTCATGTCCTGAGATAAATGGACACCAGAAGATTTCCTGATATTGAAGTCTCATGCAGTCATGCTTGCCCTGCTGGGTGGGTGGGCAGGCGTTTTTTTCTGTCTTGTCGCGCTACATTTCTCGTCCTAGTTCTTGGCTGGTATCTTTGTGGTTAGTTAAATCATGCATGCGTTAAGGGAAGGAAACCAATGCGCTGACTACTTAGCCAACCTTGTAGCGCAATGAGAGCTAGCTTTCGTCTACTTGATACAACTGCCGTAGGCAACAGAAAATCTGCTGTAGGCAGATTATGCTGGCGTAGTCCAACGTGTGGGCGTAGTCTACCGGTAGTCTCTCACTTCATTGTGTGCACAAAAAAAAAAAAAAATCTTACATTAATTTCTGGTGCCTTTGGGTAGCCGTGGTCTGAATTTTATCTTGCTTATCTTGCAAGAACCAATTGGCCAAAAATAAAAAGAAATAAAGATGCAATGCTTCCAATTGCATTTTCCGGTAACGAACAAAAGTTTTGATTTTCAGGGACGGTAGATTAGTTTGACGGTGCTTTTGCAACGCTGACAAATGATTACCCTGTTCGAAAGAGGAAATGGGAAAGGAGAAAGACAACGAAACCTAACTAGTTGAAAATAAAACTGACAACTATGACCCCATCTCATCTCAGATGTTCTCTGGATTGCTCAGCAAAAGGTGCAGACCAAATAAAGCTTATTGATTAAGCGGAAGTGGAAACTTTCATCTAGTAGCTGGTTCGTATCTGCACACGCAGTCGTAAATGTTTCCCTTGATCAACTTTTCTGCCAACCGCTGATTCTTCACCATTGCAAGCTACAAAGCACAGTGTATACGTCAAGTAATGCATGAACTACTTCCTCGCAATTTGAGTAGTTTTTTGCAGTTAGAACATAACAGCCCAAAGAAGCAGGAAAAAGGAACAGAAAGAAACATCACGATCTGATGACAACAAAATGATCTGTCTACCTAGTCTCATCACGGTTTTAGACGTTAATAAACCAGATTGACACTAGAGTCAAGTTTTTCTGATCGTGCACACAATGCTTATAAGGTAGAATCCTCACCGGAGCAAACCAAACAGCTCAAAGAAAAGAAGTAAGGCTTACCTTTAGAGCGTCACACTTAAACTGTGCATTAAAGTTGGTATGTAGAGATCGACCCATCCCTTCCAAAATGACCTGCATGGGAAAAGGACGCAAAGATAAGATAAAACCATGATGCCCGATCACGAGTAAGAAATTGATTAGCAAAATTTTAGTAGAAAACTACTCCTCCAAGCCCACAAGAAAGTCCATTCGAAAGAATTAAAACATGCAGCTGCAAAACTCCCAGGACTGATGTCACCTAAGAGTACAGCTTAAGTACATTTTGAAGAGAAGAATGCATCTTACCAAATCTGCATCTTTAGCAGCAGCTGCTAGCTCTGAGCTGACCTGCCTCAAGTCTATGCATGGACTCCCACAACCATTTTCAACAGCCATTAAAGGAACTGCAGATGAATTTTCCTTAGACCCATCTTGGATATTAATCATTGCATCCACCAACAGGCCTCCAGCTTCAGCAGCTCCCCTAAGAATGTCACAATGCTGAGGACCAGAACAATCAGTTTCCTCCTTTGACTAGCAAACTGGTCTCTATAGTTGCTTTCATTTAGAGCACAATAAAAACTGGAAAAATAAGCACCGACGACTCATAAGGATTGGTCCTGAATCCATCCTTTAGTTATTTCACGAATGGTGTTAAGGGATCGGTACTGACTCTTAAGCTCATCGATTACAGGATTAAGATTTCGTCAAGTACTTATCTACTCTTTATAACAAACCAAAATCAGGAGTTCCTACATTCTTGTCCTCCAACAGGTATACTTTAGTGGGGGATCTTTAGAGGATACCAAATTAAAGGTGCCAATTAGTCACTACCTGAATAAACTCCAATGCTCAGAAGGAAGATGACCTACACACCATTTTCTTTTAAAGGCCAAAAGAGGTCCCAGTGAGTTGGGGGTAGGGGCTGGGAGATACACGATATTAGCTGCGTCTTTAATTAACCCAATATCCTGCGGATATGTTTAACTGACCTTGGCAGCTTCTGCAACAATTTCGGGAAGCTCCATTGCAGTAACATCATTCAGTGCAGGAAGGGAGTTTGCAACCAACACGACCTGCAAAAATGGTCTCATTACATGCTTCAGAAAGCTCAGATGGAAGTAAAACAGAAACAAAGAAAATTAAGCTGCTACAAATGTAATTACGCCTATAAGGTACATCCTAAATATTAGTTTGCAAAACAAGCTTAGAATCATGAAGACTGGATATTGAAAGAACAGAAGGGTTTCAAAAAGCCCTTCTTTCTAAGCCTAATAATCTGCAGAGAACCTTAATAAGACAAATTTCAATCAAAGGAACTCAGAGCCCGTTCAGAGGAAAAACCCGAGAGTTCCAAAAAAATTGGTATAGCAGACATTTAAATGTGTTCTCCAATTTAAAAATGGCATATATGTATAAGAATAAGTAGTTCAAAAAGTTGGAATGTATAAAATACTAACGGCATATCAGAATTCCTGGTTTCTTACACAAGGAATAAAATGGTAATTGACCAGTTTCCAATGTGTAAGGTTCTAATTTATGTAAGCGGAAAAGATTGATTGTGTTAATTTCAACAACTTCAGCAAGGAAACTATAGAATGGCTACTGAAACGCACTACTTTTGACGATTCAAAGTCCCGCTACACCAAATGAAAATGGCTCTCAAGCGCTGGAGTAGAAGTCCAGAAACTCAATGTTTCTGGCATTGCAGATCGGTCCATTTCGATTGTTTCTTATCAACTCACAATTATTGAAATTCTGAAAAACTCGAGAAGTCTTTGACTTTGTACTTTTGAGTTCTCTAAGATTCTTTCTAATTCTTGGTGAAACAGCCTCTGGACAAAATTGTTTCAAGTCAAATAAATGTTTGGTGAGACTGTTTTTAGTTTGTGGCTAGCGTTTGGTTATTTGTCAGAGTATTATAAATTTATGCTGCAACTTTTGGTCTGATTGGAAGATGTTCTACTCAGAAATTTGATAAATATTAGTGCTCCGCTAACTTTATTTGAGGTATTGTATAATTGGATGAAACATGATACTCATAACAGGTAGGTAAACTGTTGAGTTGTAAGTCTGGCCTATGGTTTTGGGGTGAGAACACGGGCCTAGTACACAAGGCTCCCCCAATTGCGGGTCTGGGAGGATTGGTGTATAGACGTTACCTCAAGCATGATGGAGAGGTGACCCCCAGGTCATAGGAGAGAAAGCTTACCATTGCGCAAGACTCGCCCTTCAGGTCTTTGCCACTTGCAAAGCAAAAAAAAGCTTGTGCTTTATTATGACATTGACTACTCAGGCTCTACATGTTGTTACCCACCCTCACCCCCACGATGAAACTTTCCAAAATCAATTTAGATGATAGTTGAGATAAAAAATCAAAGTAGAGCGTGTTCAACGTTGCCTGAGGAACAAACTTACTTCAGTTCCTCGTCGGAGGAGTTCACGTGCCAGGGGAAGCATTCCTAAAACAATGTCAGCACCAGAATTGTCCACAAAGAGCAATGCTCTTTTGTGAGGCTTCTTTCCGCAGCCCCCTATCATTCTCTCCTTGAAAGCATCAAAATCGTCCACCTGAAATACATAGTATCCATTCTATGACAAGTTTTACTGAGAATTTCTAATTCGTCTATAACGTAATATTTGTGCCACTTACCCGCCAAGGTCTTTGCATCTTTTTGCGACTCATCCTATATATTTCGATGATTGTTCCTTGATGATAGAGATCAACGCAGGCACTGGATCCCCAATCAAAGATGTTTGCAGCAAGAACACCTTCAATTAGCGTAAGCAACCGTGTTTCCTGCAAAATAGTGTATTATGCATGTGATCAGTTGAATGTGGCAAGGCTAACAAAAAGATAGCAAACAAGGGCAAAATGGACTGAATGGACAAAGTCTTATTTCTTTAGTTAGAGATCTACCCCAACCTCCAAATTGAACATCATTTAATTAGTCGCACAAGGATACCAAATACTTGTGAAAATTTCATTCATGTTCCACTGAGGGAACAAAGGAAACGGGTGTATTTGATACTGAACATTTCTTTATTTATAAGTAAATTTAGGGAGAAGCTACTTTCACTCCCTAATAGGCTAAACCACCCCCTTGTTTGTCGCTAAAAGGTCAAAACTTGTCACTAAGGCACATTTTAGCAACAAAAGGCGGTGAAAAAGCATATAAAGGGGTGGAAATAGCATTTCCAGTAGATTTAGTACAAAAACCACCGCCCAAATGATGGGACAAAATTCCATACCTCACTCATACTATCAAGCTCCAATAAAAGGTCTGGTAAAACAGCAAGAGACGCTTCGTTTTCCCTATCACAGCAAAAGAACAAGGACAGAGAAAGAGATGTCAAAGATCAATGTGTTAATGTCTGTGCTCATATACTAAGCGCAGCAAGCATCAAATTTTCGTTTTAATATATTATCAGGGAAGGTATTAAAAAGTTTAAGCTCCTAGAGAATTATGTATATCATGCTTTAACATCATGTGCGACCGTGAGGCCCCATTGGCACATGGAGGAACAAACCAAGAGTGCTCATCAGGGCACAAACAGCACAACAAAATGCACACCTAAACAAAAACATAAAGGGGGACCAAATACAAACTGGAACCTTATACCTTGCCAAACCACCAGCTATTAATGCTTTAGCTTTTAGGAAGTATATATCATGTGTTCTCTATACTGACAGTGATGGTAACTTACACAAATTATGATTTATGCCGCAAACTTTCTACTTATATAGACACAGAAAACAATTGGGGAAACTATAAATACGATTGAATCATCTCGACAAGTTAGATACCTCTGTTTTATGCTTCTATAGGCATCGACAAACTGGAACTCTCTCAAGCACTCTTCCCTCAGTTCCAAAAGGTTGGCCAGCCCTAGCTTCCCATATGCAGCTGGCTCCTCCATCAACCTTCACGAACGTAAGGCTTGCAATCAGAAAAAGGAATAAATGCACCTTTTGGAGTAATGCAAAAACATGCTCTTTCTTTCCTCATCAAAAGTTAGGTTGCCATGATAAAAATGGTACCCCCAACTATCATGCCTCTTATCTTACATATCTTCGGGAAAAGAAAGACGTGAAAGACACGGGCAAGTGATGAAACTAGTTACAGATGTATACACCTTGCCAAATGGGCAGAAAATGCACGAGCAAATGCATCCCCCCTTCTTTTAGCATCGTCAGTACCACCTTCGCTTGCCACTGCCTGCATGTTTCAAATCAATACCTCAATTACAATCTCGAAGGAGAATCTAAACTTAAGTGATACATATAACCGTTCACAGCAAACAGGCAAGTCCACTCTGCATCCACCAAATAAAAATTAAGAAAGTAGAAGGACAGAAGGAGATTAGAGTTCCCAATATCAGGTTGGACGCCAAAAGTAATCAAATCTTGTGGGGCCGTCTGATCTCCAAGAATAAGTCGGAGAAGAGAATGCGCTTTAGCCCCCCCTCCCTCCTCGGTAAGATTTCATTTGAATCTGTCTTTTTGATTCCTTGCACTCAGCTTCCAGGACTACTTTTATAGACTCCACGAGTGGTAGTGTGCTTGCTTGGGTCTTTACTATAAGCACGGTTATTGATTGGCAAAATACTCTAAGACGCTGGGACAACTCTAATACATGCACGTCCATGCTCACAGGTGTGTGGAATGGAGAGAGAGTGATAGAGGAGTGGAGAGAGTTGGGAATTTTATAGGATTATGATGTTTGGCACTACCTTATCAACAAGGTCAGGTAGATGTCCAGACAGTACAGTGAACCAATACCTACACGAAAATTCTGATCAGCATAGAAAACATCGAACATTTGTCCTTTAGAAATTATGTTTGGACCATTTCCAAATACAACCAAATTAACATGCAACTCACTCTAGTTCACCAGGATCAGAGAGATCTATAGTGTTAGGCTCGTACCTGTGAACAAAAAAAATCAAATCCCTTAGGTAAAATAAGAAAAAAGATAAACCACCATGAACTCAAGCTTTTTGTATAGATGTATAATTGCAAGTCTACAATCGCAAGATGTGAAGAAGAAATTTCTGACACTAATGGTGGCTGCTACAACCGTTATACAAGTCTAACCCAGTGATGAGACCAAGACTACAAACAGTTATCATTTCTTTTCTTCCGGTCTTTGCATTTAATTGATAGGTTGATTTTAGATATACATCTCTGCATGCTATATGTACGAAAGCCACCAGCAGGGAGGGGGTGCACATGTTTTATTGGGGAAGGGCAATGAACATTTTTTGGAAAGAATTCAAAAAAGAGAATAAAGTGACTGACTGAACATGAGATAAGAATTGAGAATTATAACCGCAAAGTACAGAAATATACATCGTCTTTTCCAGCTTTTCTCATTGATACTAAAAAATCAAAACTGATGCAAGCAGAAGCACTACAGCATAAATAGAGGCACAAAATCAATAGAACAAAAAATTCGCGATTGTAATTTGCTTACGTTTTTGGGTCAGCCAGTAGAGGAAACACCTCAAGTGTTGGTACAAGATGGAGCACACCAACATTTAAGTTGCTTGCATCCGAGCGCAGGGTATTCCCTCTGGATGATGGAACTTCAAAGCCACCAAGGCCAGTGGTTCCTGGTGGAGCCATTGGAACAGGAGCAGTGATTTCAGTTCCCTTCTGCACAAACTTCTCCATCCATGATATCTGCAATTAGAGGCACGGTTTGCTTTACAAGAACGCAAAAAACAACTAATACATGCTTGCTTTTTTTTCACAACTTCTGGTGCTTAAAAGTAGAATAAACTCTTATATAATGGCAGTCCAAACCCAATAATGTTTCTAGTGCCCAAGGAAAGGTAAAGCTAAAGAAAATACAAACTACTATTAGAGTTTAAAAACATTGTTAGTAAAACCAACCACAAGGTTTTCCACAGCCTTGCTCTTCCCAGGCAGGTCTTTCCTTGCGGACTGCTAGCACTGTGAATTTCGTAGACTTGTGCATTACACTAACGAGCTACCTTTCATCGGAGGATTTGGCCTGGTCTGTTTTGAGGAATCATATCTCCTGTCAACCTTTTTGGACTTATGTTATCTAGATTAGACATTGATACAATTTGAATAAAAGACTCCTTCCACGTTGAAACTACTTGGGTGTGGATATATAGCTACGACCATGATACCCACACAACTCTAAGATACGACCAATGAAAAATTTAAACAGAGATCGACTAGAAAAAGCAAATGAACTCCGCATTCTGAAACAAGAAGTTAAAGAATTACATTCAGACAGGGAAAGGAACGGCATATTTCACCACCACCACAAGTTGCATCATTCAATTTCTTCCAATCTTTTCAACTTTTATAGGTTACTCTAGATTCTAGATAGTGATTCTTTTGAATATATGCTTCTTTTCTAATCCTCACCACCTCTTCATTTGTGTTCTTATGGTCTTTTCACCTTTTATAGGCTACAGGGATGGTATCAAGTTGCTTTAAGAATCTACTTTCTACAAGGCAAGAATATTGTATTAGGAAAGAATATATTCTAAAGAACCACTTCTTGAGTAGATAGATATATTGTAGAGAAAACTCTTTCAAAGTAGATATGTCCTATAAAACACTTCTCGGAATATATCCTGTAGAAAGTCCTTTATTCCATATGACATCCTTTTGGAATTTACATTTTCTGTAGCACAGTCCTTTAGTATGATACAAATTTCAGCTTTCACTGTATGAATTATACTTGATATACTTCTAAGACGTATAATGGAATAGGAAATATGGTGATTATGAGACTAAACTTCTTTTGGCAATACTTGAGAAAAGTGCGCATGAGGCTCCCATTATTGCACAGGGATAGATGTACCCAGCCTTCCCCCACTTGTTCTCAGAGACTGGTTCAGAAAATTGATATTTCGAATTCTCAGATAATATTAAGTATCTAAAACATCAAGATGGAATTATAACATTGAAGAACATTTAGAATGAAATACAGTAAACACTCTAATAGACTGGATTAAGGTGGTCACAGTGATATATACCCATATTCACATAATCAAGCCACTCCAAGCAGTCAAACATGCAGCCTGTGCCTGTTAATTTCAGAAACTTCTATTTACCTTCTCATTCAGATCCCCTAGAGGTGGTCCATGAATCTTTCCTCCGGTATATGGTGCACCCATTGGGAACCTCTCCACCAACTGGTGAACCATCAGGTCATCCAGACCATGTTTTTCGTAGCTCATAAATGCACCCAATGCTCCTAAGAATCCTTCATGACGCAAAAACATTGCTTGTGCCTGGCCTTTCGACCTAAAAAAGAATAGAGAGCAGACAATACCCACTGAAAATGAGCATATTAAAAGTAAGGAGGTAAACCACGCAGAAGTGACCAGAGAAACAGGTGAACGAAAAACTAATGAAGCAGGGAAAACTATTGAGGAAGTAATTTCTACTTCAACAGACTTGAATAATTCCTAAGAGGTAACTGTTACCAGAATTGAACTGCAAATGAGATTGTATCCATCGTATAAGCGTGGCCCCTTATAAAAAATCCTCCAAAAAAAATCCGCTTAAGTCCGAATCGCAGTGCGTTTAAATAAGCTATCTACAAAAGAGGAGTGCTAAATCAGATGCGCATGAATAAAGTTATAGCCATTTACTGTAGATGAAATCATTTCTCTGACTTGCCACAAAGCTATATAAGAAGAACGCATTGAAGAGATAAACTTTCCGACTGAAAGTACATGCTTACACGATAGAGTCAAAATTTACTCTACGGGCTACAAGTCATCTTCAACGACTCTGTATGACAGTTGTTTGTAACCCCTTCTTCAGATTGATAGTAAACACATGCAAGATAGGGTATTATAAAGCACAAATCTTTCGCAATTGAAAAACCCGATTTTAGAGCATTTGAACGACTCCAGTGCTACAGTCCAAACAAAATATCTAAGTTGGAACACATGTGCCATGTGGCAAGGGGGGAGAGCCAAGGTTTGATGTAAAATGATTGCATTCATATTTGACTCGCAAAAATTTGCATTCATGCACGTATGGTGAACTGGAGGATAAAGCTTTTACGTTTCCTCCATTATAGCACGTCTAAGGTGTAATGTCAAGAAACGCCTGGAGCTATTAAGTTCATATGAAACGATTTAGAAAATGCATGTAAGCATATTGCATGAAGAAACTCCACTTTTCAGGCAACTAACCTGGCCAATATTATAAGAAATCATCCGTAAGAGGGACAGGGAAATGTCTTCAGGTCTGTAGTCTTCGATATCCTTGTTCTCAGAAATTGCTTTGCCAAAACTAGAGGCAATTGTCGATGCAGAGAGGCCAATCTATGAGCATTTTAAGGTACAAAGTCACCAAAAGGACAACAAAACTTTCCAAAAAGGTAATTCATGATATGCAAACAACCTCACACTGAAAAGCTAATGGTAACACAATGACTGAACTGCATTCTAAGACTCTAGGGACGTAAAATATGATGCTGGATATGCGATCAAAGGGACCTTGACTTTGTATATATATGTACCTTTGAGTAGTCCATACCCCCATAGATGTCGCCAACAAGCATGTCAATGGTTCTATTATCTCCCCGCTGACTCAACTCCAGCAATTCGTCAAAGCTGTAATAAATTGAACTGAGAACACTGGTCAAAAATGATTGCACCCACTGACGTGGACAGAGAAACAGAATATAGGCAAGGAAAGCACAGGATGTGTAAGCTTTGCAAGTTGAAAGACTGCCTGCTGTACCACTGTGTATACAAAGGCTACAAAAATTGCAATTTTATCTAGGATTTTCCTAAGCAATTAGCTGACCTCTTACACTTTGTTAATAGTCTTCCCAAGCCCCAATAAGTACCACCTCCTACATTTGTCCCGCTAACCCTCTGAAACTTCCCATCCCCGTCAACCTGTATCATGCAAATTATAAGTTCCAACTGTAACCAACAGCTTAATGCCTAAACATAAGCTGTAGCCAGTGAATACCGTGAGAAAGAGAAGAGGTGTTACCTTGATCATGCTAACACCAGATCCAATATTAACCAGAAGATATGGAAATAAATCATTGTGGTCAATTTGCACAAACTCTTTATGGCCATCCATGTGTGTAAAAGCTTCATGACGAATTGCCTACTCGGACCATATTTAGTATATAATGTTGTCAGTTAAGGGTCAGAAATGCCTGCAGCTAATGAAATAGAAGGCACCGGAGGTAATAAAACAACACATCATGCTCTAAATAAGTAAAAGGTCTGATACAAAGTCAGGTCATGAAACGTGGACCATCACTGGGGGACTGAGAAGGTGGAGGGCTCAAGAGAAGGCTAAAAAATCATGAGGCTCATAAAGGTGGACAGATCAACGGATTGCTCGGCCACAGAGAAAAAGAAGCAGTACCAGCATACTATTTAAATGGAGTTTGAAAATATCTCCTTTTAAACTGTTTCTTATATTATGTCGGCGAGTTCAGTTTATATGCGGCTTTGAAACTACGACGCAAGACCCAATCAAACCGAATGGCAACGCACTGTTCTTCAATATGGCCAGGAAGACAGAAAGTTTTTTCCTTATTGCATTATTCGGTTTCAAACGCATATCAAACATGGTTGCACTTTCTCCACCAGTTATTAAGAGTATGATGCACAGTATATAACTTGCAAACACAGGGCGGCATCAAGTGTTACACATCATATATTGAAAGAAAATACATTAGACGAGTAAAGAACTATCTATGGTGTGTGTTCATAAGGAAGTGCATTAAACTGTACCAGAAAGCCACTTTGTTTATCACTGTAAAGTTAGATAAACTGCTGTGCGAAATGTTATAAGATGAGGAGTTCTTTCACTGATCAAATAATTATCAATTAGGAAGATAGCTTTTATTCTATCCTTTTGCTAGACTTCATATACATGTTATGCAAGTCAAAAAAGCACTAAACCACAGGACATTTTTTCATAGGAATAATATATAGCACCTTGAGCAAAAAATTTGCACCAGCCACAAGACAGTCCATTTCGTCTTCTTTGTCTATACTAATGCCAAGTCTCTCTTTGAAAAGATCCGCAAACTTGTGCGCCCCACCACCTGTAGCCTTCTCACAAATTCTAAGTTGTTAAAAGACACGCATGCATCAAGACCGCATCAATTTCCAGTTAAGCAAAGTAGTCAAATAGTGAAAAACAGAATAAGGTTTAATACATATCCCACACATGAGGAGCATAATATATGCCGTTCACTAAAAACACTAACGATATATGCCAAGAAAGTTACAGAGATTATTTGATGGTGCTATAGACCTCTATCCTAACCCTGAGAAAGAAAAAATAGCTAATCTAGCCAACTCAGTTAGTTAAGAATCATAAACACGGGTTCCTGCTCAACCACAAGTACTTTAGATCTGAGAAAGAAAAAATAGTTAATCTAGCAAACTCAGTTAATTAAGAAGCACAAACATAGGTTCCTGCTCAACCACAAGTATTTTAGATCAACACCAAGCTGATCGTGCACCTCCATGCCAAATCATATAGAAGGTACTGTCTCAATTATCTATATTGTGTTTAGGTAAATCGTCAAAAGACCACTAGAGAATAAGAGGTACTGCTGCACAAGTACGTTATGGTTCTTGTAACATAAGTGCTGTGTGCACCTATGCGCAATCAATCATCAGTACTCTTCTACAACAGAGCAATAGCTTTTAGCATCTTCCATTCAAGGATGTTCATCTTGAGGAGTGTTGATGTACACTTCCTCCTGGAAGCAGTGAGATAAGTCATAAGTACATAGAAAGGCAAAAAGAGCCTGCCGAGGATGAGAGTTGATACACAGTGCAGGTCCTACTGAAGGCCAAAACACTGACTATGCCAAGACGCTGGCCAGGAGAGAATGATCATCACCATTCACCATCCAAAGGTTTCCAAATAGTAGCCAGACAACATGAATAACTGTTTGTAACGCATCCCCCCAAAGAAAAACATAAAACGCCATCCTTTTCTGGCTTGGAAATCAACTATTCAATACCTTGATTACCGCATTCTCATTCTTTGGAACCTCGGCATGCCAACAACTTGAATCCACTCCTATCCATGATGTTTATCAGATTAGAAGAAAGAAAAGTTGATTTGGCAATTCCAGAAAGTAAAAACTAAACAAAGCTGTTTTCTAACTACAAATTACATGATAAGCCAAGCATCAAGCCAGCGATATGGTATACTATAATGGACCAGAAGTACAGAAATCACAAAAGAAAAATGCTGAAGTTCAACAAATTATACCCCCACGGTGAAGCTGCTTGGAATTGATAAAATCTAAGCATTCATTAATCTTGCTTGTCTCAAACTTAACAAAATGTAGCCTTCCTCCAAGGATGGGGTAGCTCCTCCTAGTACCATTAGAAACACCAAATCTTCCTTTTACAGACCGCTTCCTCCTGTCATTGACAAAACGGTCCTCGTGTCTTGAAAAATAAATCAACTTAATGAGAGAACCTGGCACATAACGATAAAGATAACAGATGTAGATTAGTCAATAACTGAGATGTTCTTAGGAATCCTGTCCTACATGGTCAGGCTGACGCTTAGACAGACAATTTATCCCCACAAGGAGGAGGAAGTATGGCAGTCATGATCATGTGGCAAAGCCAAGGTGGAAATAACTGTCATCATGGCCATTATAAAAACCATAAATGCCAGAAGTTTTTTGTTTTAATTTAGCCTTTTGGGCACCAGCGAGGAAAAGTGATGTGCGCCGAGTTGACGGGTCAAGAAGAGGCATGCTTAGAACAGAATAACATAGTCGTAGGAGTGCAAAAATTACAATCTCCCACGGATAAAGAAAACCCTGAAGTTAGACCATCACAGTTTTAGTATTCTCTGGTCTCCTCTTGTTCTTACAGTATCACATGTGGTGGACGAAACAATTTCATAAATGAAAATTCTGAAGTTTCAATAACCATTTGGTGCAAAATGTGTAAAGCACTATAAACAGATTCAGAAAAAACAAAGCCATCGCAAAATCTACAATCACCCCAAAATTTATACATGATACTTTTCTGGGCGATACAAGTTGAATGCGAATAAAATTAATGAATTAACCATATGTTTAAGTAATTTTATAAAGTAAACTCTTAAAATAAGCTCAAACACAAAGAATCAAAATCTAAAAAAAAAAAGGAACAATTTAGACATTCAAAACATTACAATGATAACTCATTAAGAATTTAAAAAAATAATCGCCATGATCAACTTATAACAATCTAATGAAATTGTAACACCCTTACACCTCAGGAATTTCCTAATTGGAATCTTTGAAATGAAATCACACACCTCCAATGTCAAGAGCCAAATGAGAGATATCATCAGACTGATTAGGCAATAATATAGTGGGATCCCTCTCCTCAAAGTTGCCCTGAATGGCTGCCCCGCTGAGATCCAGCTGCGGCCGTGAAGTTGACCGGTGGATGGAACTTCCGGCGACTGGCACCATCTCTTTGTCGCCAGCACCACCTGCTTCTTTCTCTACCAAAGTATCCTTAATACCAACAATATGATCCACCTTGTTTTTGCTTGCATCATCATTTATATCGTTAGTTCCAAGAAGATGATGTAGGTGGTCCTCTGTTAGACCAGCCATAACTATACTTCACCCAAATTGTCACTCCACCTGCAACCCCCCACGCTCTCACTATTCCGGGTCAAAGTCCAAATTTTTGAGTATTTTGACCTATATTCAAACAAACCATGGGAGAAAGAAAAAGAATACAGTTTTAGATTAACCCAGATATCATAGTCAATTAACAAACAGTTAAATTCGTAGTAGAGACGGTAGAGTATAAGAAATCCCACTTCCTGAATTAACATACAGAAGAGACAAAAGATTGAAATTATAGACTAATCCTGAAAAAGATTGCAACTTTAAAAAATCCCAGGTTACTATAATTAAGAAGAAACAACCAAATAATCAGGACAAACTGGGTATAATGCAAGCCAAAGAAAGAATCCCACTTCTTAAAATAACAAAAAAAGAGAGACAAAAGAAAGAAAATTGAACATAATCTCGAAAGCAAACTGAGATTCTTTTGGGTACAGAGAATTGAATGAAGTTTGGTAGAAAAGAGATGCACCTTTACCAACCCCGGTGCTTAACTTTTTGTTGTTTAATTGGAGTTCATCAATAGCCCAACAAAGAAAGCGGCTTCAAAGCGAGGAAAAAGTGAAGTTGGAAAGGCAGATTGAGAGTCTGATGCTTCAGATTTGAGGTGTAAACGACCGAACTCTGGTTGGATTGCTGATATGACTGACATGAAGTAAACTCCCGCAAAGACAAGGACTGCGCGTGTACTGTGCACCAGTGGCAAATATCTTTGTTCCAATTTCATTGGATAAATTGAGAGACAAAAGATTGCTTTAGAAGCGTTTAGTCTTTCTGGTACCAAATTATAAAAGTGCTAATATTATATCTTCCTCGATATTTAACGATTTTCTTGATATTATATTTTCTTCAATACTTAACAGTCTTTTTAATATTTAAGTTTAGAATCATCAAAATTTATATTGATAATTCTCTATCGTTAAAGTTTACTTAACAATTTTTTCGCATTCCATTAGAGTATCTTAATTCTTAAAGTTTGGGTTTTTATTCTTGAGATGAGAAATTCAATGTCACACTTAATTAGTTTTCTAGTTTTAAGTCTTTTGCGAATTAGCTTTCTAGAAATTGAAATCATCCCGTATAAACCTAAAATTCCTAATGACGATCCCAGATGCCCAACACGATTAGCTATACAAACATTTTGACAAGCATTTGCTACAACGGATCATGTGAACCAAAAACCCTACTAATAGATACGAACATTTCAACTAATTCAGCGAAAATATTGACAGTAGTTTAAGCTTTGACGGAATTAACACATGTCTTAGAACTCATCAACGAGGCCCGAGACAATTCAAGAAATCTATTCATCGTAACAAGTTATAAAAGTGTGTATTGATAAATAAATTTTAAATACTAGGAAGTTAAGAATCTTTTAATTCTAAAACCCTTACATATTAAAATTTTAGGATTTGCAAAGTTTAATATTTGATAATTTTTGCAGGTGGATATATTATAATATAATTGCTTATGAAAAAAAGAATTATAGATAAACTAGTGAAACAAAAAATAAAAAATAGATGGCTGAGATTAAAAAAAAAAAGAAGGAGAGAGAGTGATGAACGATTGAAAAAATAGAAAGACATGTGGCATAAAAAAAATGCTTGATCTGTGGAAGGTAATTCTTATGTAAATTTGACAAAAAATTAGGTTATAGCGGTTATTTTCACTGGAAATTTTGGCTCTCCAAGTCACTCTTTTAAGTTCTTCCTAGAATTTCAAAAGTTTTCTTTCATAGTCATAAACATTGGATTTCGTTCAAGCCGAAACAGCCAAGTCAAAATTCGTAATTGAAATATCATCCAAATACACTTTTAAGGTTTAGCACTTCGAAAAGTTCAACCATGTTCAAAAATAAATCATTTCACAATAAATTAATCTTCAAAGTACTAAATTGATAATTAATTCAAGTACTTAATCACTTCATTTCGCAATCTTTAAGTTCTTTGAAGTTTGGAAAATAAAAAGTCTTGATAATGGTTAGATGAACTACTTGAAAAAGAGCTGTTGACCTTTTCCTTGAAAGATAAAGGAAGCAAAAACTAAAATAAATAGGTAAACAGTGAGAGCGAAAAATATTAACACGTAACGAGCTCAATTTCACAAGAGAAACAAGCCAAATTTCAAATGAGATTGGTTTATCTACTGTGCCAATTTTGACCCTTTTTTTTGTGTGTCTTAGACGGTAAAATATATGCTCAGACAAACTTTAGAATTGGCCGAAACTAATTCTCTTCATAGACAATCTTAAAGACGTACCTCCACATTGACCTAGTGCATTCTGAAAAGCATTTTGGCATTCCCATGACCCTAATTACACTGTAATTTGTCTCTTATTTTTCTAGCCGCAACGTTCAGGTACGACCTTCAAGCTGTTATTTTTCCACGTACTTATTGAAGTTTGCTTTTTTGGTTAAACAATAATGGATATACTCAGACCAATTTTATAGACAACGGAAATTCAATCTATTCCTAGACAATCTTAAGAGCGCACAACCTACATCAACTTAGTGGATTCTGAAAAGAGATGTTGGCCTCAAAGTTTTAACCCAGGACATTAATCAAGCAAACCTCCCTGACCACCCCTTCGGGTTAATTGATGAAGTTTGCTTAAGCTAAGAAAAGAAAAAGAGATGCCCCAAATTTCTCTCAATTTCTCTCGATTCTCTGCCTTCTCTCTACAATTTAACTTTCCACAGAGAAAGTCTGGCTTAGCCGTAGAGAGAAAGTTTGGTTTGCTGCCTGGGCTTTTCGGTTGCCGTGTTTTGGGGTGGCAATGTCGGTAAAATATCGTGAAATAGGTTATTGAGTTCACCTTCAATTTTCGTATGGCTACTATTTCGTACTTCCTCATTATAATCTTTGTACTTTTATATTTTGTTTGTATCGGTTTTTTATTGGTGTTTATAAACTGTAGGTCTTCACATGTTACTTTAAGTTAGGCTGAAGTGTAGGATATGCTCTGCTTCAGTTTAATTGTAATTAGTATACGGCTTATAGATTAGTTGTTAATTTCTTGTATACACAGAATTACGAAAATGTCGTGATCTTTTCAGCCGTTTGTCAAAATCTTGTAATCACTACAAAGCGCTTTGATTTCAATGTTATTCTCATCTTTATCAAAAAAAAAAAAAGAGATGGCCTCCCAATTCGAACTCATACAAGCAACCGCCTCCTCCACGGCATAAGGTTAAACATTGGATATTGATCCACCTAGTTTAAAGAAAACCCATACTAAATCGATGAAGAAGAAATAAAATCAACTTCGTTTGACTAAAGTTGTGTCATCCACATTAAAGAGAGCGATCTGCACTTCTTGTTCAAATCTTACTGAAAAAATCCCGAGGGAAACCCCCTCATACAAAAGCAAGAATAAGAAGAGCAGCATAAAATTTGCAGCGTCACATGGATCATACATTACATGGGTATCCCTATAGACAACTATAGCATCATTAGCTAATTTACATGGCGAAAGAGCCCATTCAAATAGTTTCAAGTACAACCTTTATTAGAATCAGTAACACACAGTTTGTTTACTGACGTCGTCTTTGGAAAATGCCATAGTGATTTATCAAGCATCAGCAGCCTTCTCCACTGGAGCAGCTTCTGGGCTTACACCCCCGTTTGCACGCTTAGCCTCATAATCCTTCACAGCTGCCTTTATCGCATCTTCAGCAAGCATGCTGCAGTGAAGTTTAACAGGCGGTAGGGAGAGATGTTTTGCAATTTCCCTGCAATGTCATTGCGCGTTCATTAGCATAAATAACCAGCTTTAAAAAGAAAAAAAAGTTCTAACCTATTAGGCAAACAATTCCATAGAGCATCAAGCGAGAGTAGCAGGAATAATTATTTCAACTGGATCCAACCAATGTTGATCCATTATATACCTCGTTTGATTAACTTATCATCCCACCGCATCCGCAATATAACAAACATAAAATATGCTAAATTGATGAACTTAGCATCCCAACAGATCCACATTACGAGTCTCATCCAAGCATAAATAATTGCTAAAATGTAGCTTTTGATTAGTTAAATAACAATATCCTCCTCTTCACAGGCAAAAACACGAGAGGACAATGGTGCAACCATAGTCAAGCAACTTTTCAGACAAAATTGACACATACCAAGGTTAGATGGCATAAAAATAACCTCTTGATAGTCAATACACCAACCAATACTCTTTTTCTTCGTCCATACAATGTGCGGTTGCCCTCTCCTCTCTTACCACATATCCAACCTCCATGAACTATGACCTCGCATAGGAAAGGGAGGGGCCCTCAGCACTGGACTATTACCTTGGTCTCCTAACCACCAGATTCGACGAGACATGAACTCAAGATTCACGAACCCTAAACACTCTTCCATGTCAGACCTTGTCCGAAAGGTTAAGAAGATGTTATAAAGAAACACCACCACATACTTTTGTTAAGTGCAGGTTTCAGCCTGTATCTCCTATGGTCCCTTCTCATCTGTGGTTGGCAATACGCAAAGAACAAAGTAGATGACATACATGGCAGTGGAAAAGCAGCAGATCACCAAGGCATCGAGACCTTCAACACAAGATGTAGACAGTACATGCCCAAACAAAGAGGAGAATATCACTAAACACGCATATAAGCACAGATCTCTGCTTAGTTTGCACTTCAAAGTTCAGAGTTCGATAATCTAAATCTTCTCCTAGAAAGGCCAAATTTCACATAGGTTTTGGAGAAAGACTGATCCGTCTTAGCCAAATGAATGTAAAGTAATTAATCAGCCAAAAGAGTGCTCCAATGTGCTCACATCAAACCGCAATTATTTCCAATTACACGAGGATGTATAGTGGCATAGTGCAGAAACAAATAACTCAAGATAAATACAAAGAGCAGCTTAGCTGGTTATGGATATCAACCGACCTAGTAGGAAAGATTCTCAACGTGAATCAACCTTATGTCAAACGAATAGAGGGAGCACATCCATTGAGGGAACTATGTGTCATTACAACCAGTCTACCCCTAACTTGATCGTCATCATAACAGTTACTTAAAAGATGCAAACAACATAACAAGAGCAAAAAATGAAAAAAAAATCAATAAATCATGATCTCTGCTAAATTAACAAGCCAGTCAACAACAGATTACCAACTGAAATTTTTAAAAAAATGCAGCAATAAGAATGTGAACTAACGGGAATAAGACTCACGTGTTTTTTATAGTAAGAACTTCCTCCATTTGTCTTCCCTTCACCCATTCAGTAGCTGAAAATGCAGATTTGTAGTGAGAAATATTGCATTGCAACTAATAAAGAGCGCATGATATGCGACACTAAACCATACAAGGAAACGATATTCAAAGAGAAGGGCTATACCCTCACTTTCGTTTATCCCTTCTCATAAAGTCGTTTAGCTAAAGGTATGTGTTAGCCATGGACCATATAACGAGTTACTTTGTCTTTCACTGTCTCCTTATATAACAACTCCTTACTTTAAAGTTGTATCATAAGCATTCTTATCTGTATTGGCCTTTTTCATGCAAACATATGTTAATAGGCAAGTACGATGGTTTTGTGTAAAAAATAAAATAAAACCAAGCCAGATATGGCTCATTTCAAAAGATAAATGAGTCAAGTAGTGCACCAGTTGCCTTTCGTCCTGACTCAGTTCCCGTAATTTTCTTATAGAAAAGTGTTCAGCAACAGCGTCATGTAAATTCGAGAACATGCAAATCTTTTTCATTCCCAATCTCAGAACATAAGAGAGTAACCACTATTATAGATTTTAAGGCAACATAATCCAGAATTCAAGTACCTAAATCTTAGTTGCAGGAAACTCCTAATATGGTGACGTTTCTCTCTCGGAAACTCGCTTTTGCGATCCCAAGTTAGGAGCTCATTGGGATCTCGTCCCAAGCTAATATGGGAACTCGATCCCGTTAGCTGGATAGAGATGCATGGAACAAGTGAGAGAATACCTGAAAATCAAGCCCTTTTCAACTCAATTCCCCGTTTCTCTCTTCCTTCAAGTCCTTAAAGTCTCCTTGTCTGTTGTTGCTGGCTACGTAAATTATACTAAACAAATGATAATACTCTTTACGCATTTATTTATTCAAGCCGCTCCCAACCTCAGATTCTTCTTGGTGCTTACGCTCCCCCGCCCCCGCCCCCGCTTTGTGCAACTAAGATCTAAATAAAATAATTTTACTCAGCCCGCCTAGATGCCAAAACTCGATATTCACATTCTTTCAACCAAACAGCTAATAGAAACTATAATCGGGACGCAATTCAAAATATCTCAAAACGGAGTATTAAACCCTTGCAAACTTATTAGCCAACTTATTTTGGGTGCGTTAAGTTTCCATTTACCAAATTCAATTAAGATCGTAACTATGTCCACTAAGCAAATAAATCCTAATCCAATGCTCAAAATCCCAAATTTCCACCACCAAACCAAACATTTCAATCAACAGTCGTCAATCACACGTCAAATAGGATCAACTCAGGCTGCCTATATGTAAACAAAAGCATACTTCCTCCTTTTCACTGAATTTCCCCCTACAACTTTCTAGGTGATGCCTGGGATAGATTACGCTAGCTTGACTAGCCAAATGATAATTATTTTACAGCTATTCGAGTTCAATTCAATGTTTAAAGGTACCAAAACCTATCCCAGGATTTGCAGAAAGCAAAATAAAAGAAATCCAACAGAACAGCAGGAATATCATAAACATCCAATTTCGTTACGGTTTTCAAGCGACTGACCTACAGAAGAAGAGGCGATGGCCGACCCGCACCCAAAGGTCTTGAAGCAAGCGTCGACGATCTTTCCATCATCATCCACCTTGATTTGGAGCTTCATGACGTCACCGCAGGCGGGGGCGCCGACGAGTCCGGTCCCCACCGTGGCGTCGTCCTTGTCGAAGGAACCGACGTTGCGGGGGTTGTTGTAGTGATCCACCACCCTCTCGTGGTACATCCGCGGCAGCGCCCCCCTCGCCGCCATCGCCGGCAGTTGCCCTAACCCTAGAAGCCTCCTGGTCCCGTTCCTCAACATTCTTTCAATCGCCGATGAGCTTCTCTTCCCTTGCTAGCGGTGAATGAAGGGGTCCCGATTGATTTATCTGTTCATTTATTTAGGTTAAAGCGGTGATGGAGGCGGTTGAGAGAGGGACAGGTGTTGCGCTCTTTACCCCGAGTTTCTCGGAACGGGATCTTGTTCTTTTGGGCCTTATCTATCATTGGGCCAGTGGTTGTGTTCTTGGGGTAACAAATCTTGAATTGGGCCTCATCTGCATGTCAGTTAACTTGTTGTTGAGATTGTCAACTCATCATCACAAAATTAATATATATATAGATATATATATATATATATATATATAGGAGCTGATCCATTGCTCGCGCCGGCAACTTGGGTCAAGTTGCCAACGCGATGATCTTGCCGTCCATAGGCGATCTGTGGACGGTCTAGATCTTTTTTTTACGTTTTTTTTTAAGTCCGTCCGCTACATAGTGTAGCGGACGATATTTTGACGAATATACCCCTCAATCTCCAAGTCATGTATTTTCTAAAATAAAATATCATCCGCTACACAATGTAGCGGACGATATTTCAGAAGAGCCCCCACACCCATTCTCACTTTCTGGCTCTCTTCTCTCTGAAAAACTATCGGCTCCCAGACACACCACAACATGAAGAAATCAGGATTCAGGGCAGCGTCCGCCGCCGTGGCCTCCATCTTCACCGTCTCAGCTTCCTCTAATTCCAAGATTCAGATTTGCCGCAACGTATAATCTTAACTCTGTCATGTCTGGTTCTTTTTTATTCCAGGGAAACAATCACAAAAGCCAACAACAAAAACGACGACGACGCCGAACTTAACCCCTTCACCGCAGTCCGATATGTTCACCGGCAGCGACGACGCTGTCCCCCCGACCACCGCCTCAGCCCTCTTCGCCGCCGCCAGCAGCTTCTTCTTCGAACTCACCACCGTTATCCTGTAGTCCGGCGAGACGACGCCGCCGCCGACCGAGCTCCACACGTCCGATTCGTCTGAAGAAGAAGCAAATGAGGAATACCAAGACTCACCCAGTTCGGTATGTTCACCGGCAGTGACGACGCTGTCCCCCCGACCACCGCCTCAGCCTTCTTCGCCGCCGCCAGCGGCTTCTTCCTCGAACTCACCACCAGTTTCCTATAGTCCGGCGAGACGACGACACCGCCGACCGAGCTCCACACATCCAATTCGTCCGATTCGTCTGAAGAAGAAGCAAAGGAGGAATGGAGAGAGAGAGAGAAAAGAAAAAGAAGAAAGGAGGGGAGATGAGGTCAGTGCCTCTGTCCTGTCCGCTACATTATGTAGCGGACGGAGTTGGAGACTATTTATGTCAAAAATTGTCCGCTACATAATGTAGCGGACACCAGACATGTCAGAAAATTAATCTGACAAAGGAGATTGAGGGGTATATTCGTCAAAATATCGTCCGCTACACTATGTAGCGGACGGACTTAAAAAAAACGTAAAAAAATATCTGAACCGTCCACAGATCGCCTGTGGACGGCCAGATCGCGTTGGCAACTTAACCCAAGTTGCCAACGCGAGCAATGGATCAGCTCCCTATATATATATATATATATATATATATATATATATATATATATAGAGAGAGAGAGAGAGAGAGACCCAAATGTGAAGGGATGTCGGTGCAATTTCGGAGGACTTACTCATTTTTATCACTTTTTTTCCGACTTCTATGTCTAATTGTTGTTTTGAGTTTGGAGCCAAAGATTACAGTAAATTTACATGAAGAGGCCTTGTGATTTTCTAGGATTTGAGGACTTCATATGAAGGTTGAAGAATACCAGTCCCATACTTCGCGCTAATTGTAGGAACACAATTCCATACCAGCATTAGCGGATAGGATTAAATACACATAAAATCTCATACTTTGGGGTCTTTTATACGAAACAACCCATGATCTAATTTTTGGTTCCCACCACCCCACGCTTTTAGTAACATGCTCCACGCATCATTTTGGTGGTCAAAGTCACATTTGACGGGGAAAATAGTCCTTTAGTTATTGTCCACTCTAAAACCTAAACTTGTATCAAGGACCTTCCACCACCACCAAATCTTTTTACTGCCGCCTCCACCATCCGCATTGTCGCCCCACCACACCAATCTCATCACTAATACCATCCCCTCTCTCCTAATGGTCACCGTCATCACAACCTACAACGGTCATCACCACCCCACCCCACACCCGAGCAGCCATAACTCTCTGCATAGCCACTGCCACTGCCACCATACTCCATCATCACTGATCTCCCCCCCCCTCCCTCGATTGTCACCACTACTATAATCCACATCGATTGCCACCTCCCTAACAAACAAAATCCTCAAGATCTCAACTGAAATGCTCGTTGCCCTTTAGTTGGACCAGTTTAGGAGAAGCTCTACCAATTAAACCAACAACATTCCATCTCCTGCGACGACATCAACATCATTTCAGAGTGTGTGCACTGCGAGAACCCCTATAGGTTTGGTATTTTTGTAAGGGTTTGATTTTGTGGGGTTATTGGTAGAATTTTCAGATATGGGCTCCATATCCGATGCCCATCTCAGATCAGGACTCCACGTAGAGGAGGCTCCATATCCGATGCCCATCTCAGATCAGGACTCCACGTAGAGGAGGAGCTAGGTGGGCAATTGCGTTAATGGATGGAGGGGGAGGGAGGAAATAGTTGGTGAGAGGAAAAAAGATTTTTAGATTTGTTTCTTTTTATTAAATTGCAAATCTAATGGAGAAAGTGACGTGTATGCCACATAAGTGCTACATGGGCGCCACATAGATACCACTTTGGATATAACAAGTGACTAAATTGCCTGAAAAAATAACCAACGTTTAGTCAAAATAACTTTGACCTGTTACTGGAGGCGTGGGTGACAGAAACTAAAAATTAGACCATAAAATGTTTCATGTAAAAGACCGAACTATGAAATTTGAGAATTTCATATGAAGGTTGAAGAATACCAATCCCATATTTCGCGTTAATGGTAAGAACATAATTCCATACCAACATTAGCAGATTTATCACGGCTTTTTGTAGGCTTAGTATTAGTATTATTTCACTTTAGAAACAAGTATCAGTGGGTTAGCGGGAGGGCCGCTTGAGTGAGTTATGCGAAAGTACGCAGCTTCAGCACTCGGCCAGCCTATAACCCCTCCATGCACTCGGCCAGCCTATAACCCCTCCATAAATCCGTGCGCTCATACAATGAGTGGCGCCGCAACCTGCTCACCGCTCGCTTTGATTTCCTTATTAGTTTTAGGCAGTTTGCAAGTGAGTCCCTTGCAAACTGGCATGAACTCGTCCATACTTTATTTATCGCTAAAAATTTTCATAATTTAGATGACGAAAGATATGAAAAATCATTATAGAGTGCACAAGCAAGCGTCATCCATTAGAAAAGAAAAGCAGAAGTGAATCATTATTCTGGTGGTTCTGAACCTTTACAATTTTTGAGTAAATTCTTTATATGACATTCTGAATAGTAACTTCTGTTGTTCGAAATATATACTTTGTGTATACTTGTGCAGAAAACAATTAAGTACGAAATACTGAAATATAGTTTACTAAACAGAACATATATAGTCTTTGCAAGAACAATTAAAATGAACTCACAACAGGATTGCAGAAAAGCAGAACAGCAAAGGAAAAAGGGGCCGAGGCGTGAATTTGATTCACTGTCCTTAAGACTTTATTCGTCCCGCAACGGTGCTGACGGTTCTTGACGATAGTCTCCCAGGATACAACGGCTACGTCTGAAAATAGTAGCACACCAAATTTCCAGACCCGGCGAACCAAACAAGGGTCGAGCTCTTGCGTCTTTGACGACCACTTAAAACTGGACAGACTCTTGTACAGAAGAAAAGAAAATTTTCGGGATTTTAATTCGTTCCTAACTTCTGTAAACTGACTCGGTTTTATGCGCAGAGTATTCACTGGGTGGTGCAACTCTTCACAGCTGGTTGGTTGGAAAGGAAAGGTCACAACTTTTCGGAAAGGAAATTAAATAAATAAAATTTATTTGTCCCAAAAAGAATAAAGCCCGATTGGGCCTAGCCCAAGCCCAAGCCACGGCCACGGACCGGACCGGGACGGGGCGGGGCGGGCGGCGCGCGCGTGTGGTGGACCTTGGGTCAACCTAGGTCCTCCCTCCTTACAAAACATGGGTACCCCCAAGGGGCCCATCCCTTAGCTCAAGGCTAAGCTTTATAAGGAGACAACATTGGCTTTATCTCTTCAATGTGGGATACTCTTTTCCTTTCAAGGTGAACCACTAACTTTAGCTTCAATTTTCTCATTCACTCCTCATTCGTTTTAAACATGTGAATATACCACGATCATCTATTCCAATAGATGAACGTGAATTAATTTGTTCCTAACCAAGCTATGGTTTGGAACCCATTTGAAAATTGAGTCAAAGTTGCTTCTCCACAATGGGTTTAAAACCCAATTCCAACAATCCCCCACATGAATAGAAAATTGACTGGACTCTATACGCACAGAAACACTGACATAAGAAAGAGTTCTTTAGAACGACACTGCATCGGGATAGGTAGCCGATGGCCTTGAACCTTCCCTAGTGAGAACTATCGGATTTACTGGTTAACCAGTGAACATGATGTCTTGAACTGTTCAACCCTTAGTGTAAACCGAGACAATAGAACTTCACACAGTATCGCTCAAACATTGTTTTGAGGTTCTCATTGTTGTGTTCATTTTGGCCCTGAACAACTCCTGGTTTTCATGAGTACTCTTTGAGAATTCAGCCTTACAATTCTCATAGAAGCGGCCCCACTTCTTACTCACATAGGTGACTTCTTATTAAGAGGTTCCTACCGCACCCCCACTTAGATTTCCAAGATATAAGAGTCATTAAAAGCATAGCTTAACCTAACCTTTTGTAGGTGCCACTGTCTTCTCATCATAGGAATGGATATGAGGGTTTTAACCCCCCACAGTGCTCTGTCTGAGTCGCATTTACATAATTCGGTTTTCCCTTTGAACCTAGATCTTGGGATCTCCAGTCAGCTAGGTAGGGTTTCCATTATGGCAACTCTTTAGTTCATAGGCTTAAGACCCATTCCCCTTGATGACACATTTACTTTCTCTCTAGTCAAAGCTTTCGTTAACGGATCCGCAATATTATCCTTTGACTTCACATAGTCAATAGAGATAATTCCACTAGAAAGTAATTGTCTAACGGTATTGTGTCTGCGACGTATGTGTCTAGACTTGCCGTTATACATACTGCTTTGTGCTCTTCCAATTGCAGATTGACTATCACAATGTATGCAAATTGGTGGCACAGGCTTAGGCCAATTTGGAATATCCTCCAAGAAATTACGAAGCCACTCCGCTTCTTCTCCTGCTTTATCTAAAGCAATGAATTCAGATTCCATAGTGGATCTGGCAATACATGTCTGTTTAGAGGATTTCCAAGAAATAGCTGCTCCTCCTAATGTAAACACATATCCACTTGTGGATTTTGTTTCATTAGAATCTGATATCCAGTTGGCATCACTGTATCCTTCTAATACAGCTGGATATCTTGTATAATGCAGACCAAAGTTTAAGGTATATTTTAAGTACCTTAAAACTCTTACAATAGCTAGCCAGTGATTCTTCCCCGGATTGCTAGTATATCTGCTCAATTTACTGACAGCATATGCTATATCGGGTCTCGTGCAATTCATGATATACATTAGGCTACCAATTATACGCGAATACTCTAATTGAGATATTCCTTCACCAGTATTCTTTGTTAGATGTAAATTTACATCTAGTGGTGTCTTAACTGGACTATTATCATAACTTTTAAATTTGTCTAGCACTTTCTCAATATAATGAGATTGTGACAAGACTAGTCCATTTGATGTTTTGGTAATTTTCATACCAAGTATAACATCAGCCACACCCATATCTTTCATATCAAATTTACTGGCCAACATTTTCTTTGTAGCCTTAATGAATTCATCATTGCTCCCGATAATGAGCATATCATCCACATAAAGGCAAACAATGACATATCCTTTTTCCGTGCCTTTAACATAGACACATTTATCACATTCGTTGATTCTAAAGCCATTTTCGATCATGACTTTATCAAACTTTTCATGCCATTGTTTCGGAGCCTGTTTTAGTCCATAAAGTGACTTAACAAGCTTGCACACCTTCCTCTTATGATCAGGAGCTACAAACCCCTCGGGTTGCTCTATATAGATCTCTTCATTAAGCTCTCCATTTAGGAAAGCTGTTTTCACATCCATTTGGTGTATCTCAAGATTATTAATAGCTGCAATAGCTATCAATATTCGAATGGATGTTATTCTTGTAACTGGTGAATATGTATCGAAATAATCAAGGCCTTCCTTCTGTCTATATCCCTTGACAACTAGTCGGGCCTTATATTTCTCGATCGTTCCATCAGCTTTCATCTTTCTCTTGAAAAGCCATTTACACCCTAATGGTTTATTTCCAGGAGGAAGATCCATCAGTTCCCATGTATGATTTTGCATGATGGATTCTATTTCACTATTAATAGCCTCTTTCCAATGAGGAGCTTCGGGACTCGACATTGCTTCACTATAAGTACGAGGCTCATTTTCTAACAAATATGTTAGAAAATCAGGACCAAAAGATGTAGACGTTCTAGCTCTCTTGCTACGTCTTGGCTCATCTTCCTCTTGTGAGGGTTCTTGGTCCTTATTAGTTCTTTCTAAAGAACTTCGTTCTTGTGCAACTTTATAAGGAAATACATTTTCAAAGAAATGTGCATTCCTTGTCTCCATTATGGTGTTGACGTGTATATCGTCAACTTCAGATTTATGCACTAAGAACCGATATGCCGAGCTATGGCTTGCATATCCAATAAAAATCCCATCGACCGTTTTAGGTCCTATTTTGACCATTTTAGGTGGTGGGATAGCTACCTTTGCTAGACACCCCCACACTTTAAGATATTTGAAGGAAGGAGGACGACCTTTCCATAGCTCATAAGGTGTCTTTTGCAACTTCTTGTGAGGTACTTTATTAAGTATATGATTTGCGGTTAAGACCGCTTCCCCCACAAGTTATCCGGTAGTCCAGAATTTATCAACAAAGCATTCATCATTTCCTTTAAAGTACGATTTTTCCGCTCAGCAATTCCATTTGACTGAGGCGCATACGGTGCCGTGGTCTCATGAATGATTCCGTGATCGGCACAAAATTTTTCAAAAGGGAAAACATATTCTCCGCCTCTATCACTTCTTAGTACTTTGATTTTCTTGCTAAGTTGATTTTCAACCTCAATTTTGTATTGCATAAATGCTTCCAAGGCTTCATCCTTACTTCTAAGCAAATATACATAACAAAATCTCGTACAATCATCAATAAAAGTAATAAAATACTTTTTTCCTCCTCTAGATTGTACCACCTTTAAGTCACATATGTCACTATGAATTAGACTTAAAGGTTCCGTACTTCTTTCAATTGACTTGAAAGACGTTTTTGCCATTTTAGCTTCAACACAAATTTCACATGCTTTATGTGAGTCAAAATCCATTTTAGGCAAAAAACCATTTTTCACTAGCTTTTGTATGGAACCATAATTTACATGACCTAATCTACGATGCCATAAATTAGGAGATTCCAACAAGTAAGCAGAAGAAATAATTTTATTAATATCGGAATTTGGTACAACTTTAGGCACGATGGTCATTACATTTAACTTAAACAGACCATCACATAAGTACCCTTTTCCTACAAACATCCCACTTTTAGTGAGTACAAATTTATCGCTCTCAAACACTAGCTTGAAACCATTCTTACTCAACAATGAGCCTGACACTAGATTCTTCCGAATGTCTGGCACATGAAGCACATTGTTGAGACTCAATTCCTTTCCGGATGTCATCTTTAAGACCACCTTGCCCATTCCTAGCACCTTTGAAGAAGAAGAGTTTCCCATGAACAGATTCTCGTTGTTGGCGCTCTCATATGTAGTAAACATACTTCGCTCGGAGCACACATGTCGAGTAGCGCCTGTGTCTACCCACCACTGTTTGGGATTTCCAACCAAGTTGACTTCGGATACCACCGCAGATAAATTCAAATCTGTCACGTCCTCGGTGATTTTGGTAACTTCGGTCACATTGGCTTGAGAATTCTTTCCTTTAAAGTTTCCTTTGTTCTTGCGACAATCCTTAGCACGATGGCCAGCTTTGCCGCACCCAAAGCAATTCCCTTTGAACTTCTTCTTCTCACCGCCTTTGAAATTTGAGCCGCTTGCTCCGCTTGGACCATCGGAATCAGAAATTTTCCTCCTCTTTGATGGACCTTGCTCGACCACGTTTGCCTTGGCCTCATGATGATAATTACCGGCCTTCTTCTCGGACTGGCGATTATCCTCCTCAATCCTCAATCTGACGATCAAATCCTCGAGCTTCATCTCCTTGCGCTTATGCTTTAAATAGTTCTTGAAATCTCTCCAAGTAGGTGGCAATTTTTCAATTAGCGCAGCCACTTGAAAAGATTCTCCAAGTACCATCCCTTCCGCATGAATATCATGGAGGATTAGCTGAAACTCTTGGACTTGACTAATCACAGTCTTGGAATCCACCATCTTGAAATCAAGGAATTTGCCGACTACAAATTTCTTTGAGCCGGCATCTTCCGTTTTGTATTTCCTTTCCAAGGATTCCCACAATGCTTTCGCATTGGCCATTGGACTGTATACGTTATACAACGCATTGTCCAATCCATTGAGGATGTAGTTCTTGCACAAAAAATCCGAATGCTTCCAAGCATCCACGGCAGCCACTGTTTGCCGGTCAGGATTGTCACCAAGATCTGGTGCATCCTCGTGCAAGAACCTTGCCAAGTTCAAGGTGGTAAGATAGAACAACATTTTCTGTTGCCATCTCTTAAAATCCTTTCCGTTGAACTTTTCCGGTCTTTCACCAAGTCCAACGGAACCATGAGCAGGTGCAACGTAAGGTGTCGCATACACAGTCCCACCGCTGGGATGAACCGGTCCACTTTCCGAATTGGTTTCGCTAGTAGCCATTGTTATATCTATCAACAGAATATAACAACTATTAATAAGCAAAATAATCCAGTCTAGTACAAAAAACTATAACGAAAACAGTGTATAGTAATCACTAAAATTAAATTCAGAAACTGAAAATAATTTTAGTATAAAGTACTGCAGAATCAAAATATGAAACGAAATTTTGAAAACGCTGTTTTAGAAAAACTATTACGAAATTCGAAAACAATGATTCTACACATGCAACACAAAGTGCGGAATAAAGTCTTAAGATTGTTGTTCGAAATATATACTTTGTGTATACTTGTGCAGAAAACAATTAAGTACGAAATACTGAAATATAGTTTACTAAACAGAACATATATAGTCTTTGCAAGAACAATTAAAATGAACTCACAACAGGATTGCAGAAAAGCAGAACAGCAAAGGAAAAAGGGGCCGAGGCGTGAATTTGATTCACTGTCCTTAAGACTTTATTCGTCCCGCAACGGTGCTGACGGTTCTTGACGATAGTCTCCCAGGATACAACGGCTACGTCTGAAAATAGTAGCACACCAAATTTCCAGACCCGGCGAACCAAACAATGGTCGAGCTTTTTCTTCTTTTACGAACACTTAAAACTGGACAGACTCTTGTACAGAAGAAAAGAAAATTTTCGGGATTTTAATTCGTACATAACTTCTGTAAACTGACTCGGTTTTATACACAGAGTATTCACTGGGAGGTGCAACTCTTCACAGCTGGTTGGTTGGAAAGGAAAGGTCACAACTTTTCGGAAAGGAAATTAAATAAATAAAATTTATTTGTCCCCAAAGAATAAAGCCTGATGGGCCCAAGCCACGGCCACGGACAGGACCGGGACGGGGCGGGGCAGGTGGTGGACCTTGGGTCAACCTAGGTCCTCCCTCCTTACAAAACATGGGAACCCCCAAGGGGCCCAACCCTTAGCTCAAGGCTAAGCCTTATAAGGAGACAATTTGGCTTTATCTCTTTAATGTGGAATACTCTTTTCTCTTCAAGGTGAACCACTAACTTTAGCTTCAATTTTCTCATTCACTCCTCATTCGTTTTAAACATGTGAATATACCACGATCATCTATTCCAATAGATGAACGTTAATTAATTTGTTCCTAACCAAGCTATGGTTTGGAACCCATTTGAAAAATTGAGTCAAAGTTGCTTCTCCACAATGGGTTTAAAACCCAATTCCAACAACTTCAACAAATACATGAACAGGCTTGGAACTGGTTTCTCTATGGGTATTCGCCCAAGGATATATATGTTTTAATATCCCTTAATGTGCCAAATCTGGAAGGACAGAAATAAGGAAACTATAGAAGCCTAGACGGGACTCAAACAACAGGGTTGTGTTCTCGGAAGAAGGAAATTGCCAACGCTTTTGCAGTGCTAAACAATCTACACGGAATCCTGAATGGGCACTATCATCACAGGCAAGGGATTAACCAAAGCTGGACACGAGGACATAATGCTCTTCCGAATGGAGCAAGGGTAAAAAATTGAAATTCCTAAGAAACTACAAAGAATGATACTTCTTCGAAATGATACCAAGTACCTCATGTGTGTTCATAATGCTCTTCCTAATTGCGCATGAAAAAGAAGTGAGATTACTAAGAAACTGCAAAATAAACACTTCCCCCCCCCCCAACCCAAAACCAAACCAAAAAGAGAGATGAGAGAGGGGCGGTGGGGTTGGACTATAGGAACTTATCCCGCTTTCGACGTTCTGGATACAGGAGGTAGCACAACTGAATGAAGGTCACCGGGATAAGGAGTCCACAAGCCTAAACCTCCCCTACTCTCCTTCAAGCCACTATTGTTCCCCTTGAACTCGTTCAGTGATTTCACCCACTCTACTTTAGAGGAATGCTCGCGGGTGTGTGGATGCAAAATAAAAAGTGAGTTATACTCGCAGTTTGGAAACATGAAGAATTTAAAAAGACCCTTCAACCTGTACACAACATAACCAAAGCTCAACTGATCTCTTGGTGTGAAGAGGTTGACCTCATTGAACCACAAGCAACTAAACAAATCATTTATTGCAGTATGTTCGCGTACAATGACGGCCCCTTCTGGCACATCTGCAGACAAGGCAAAGCTGTCAAATACACAACTCGTTCGCTAGAGAAATGAATCGAGAACAAAAAATATGGCAGCAAAACTGAAGGCCAAAGAAAACTTCATTTCTTACCACTAACGGTGTTTTTCTTTGGACTCCAAGGCTCCATTCCTTCGTAACGGTATATTTTCATATGGAGGTCAATAAGAGGTCGAGCATATCGCTTCCTCCTTTTGTTGGAATCAGCCTCCTCGTATATACTGAGGTGATGCTTGTGCTGTGCTATGGCAAATGTGTGCTTATCACGCCACAAGTATCTACAAGTTAAAAGGCGAGCACTTTTCGTAAATTCATCTTAGCTTAGATAAGATGCACACATGCAATACACATACGGCAGGAACGAAGACACAATAACGACTCTATAGACCATGATCAAGTGCCAGCTCCAATATACACTCAAGGTCACGTGTACACATGACATGCATATAAAAGGTAATAAAGAGTCGATGAAAAAAACACAGATCTACAGGAGTGTCGACTTCATCAATTATAACAGATGCAAAAAAATTGCAAAATTGTAGAAGAAGGCAGGGAAGTCATGAACTGGGTACTATTTCGTCATGGTACTTCACTCGATTATGCCAACGGAATTAGATCAAAGAAAGACAGTACCTTTCCAGCATCAGCAATGGATCAACTATCAGCTCCATTTTACCGTCAACCCAGATACTATACTGTGCCTGGGGGAATAACCTATGGGTTAATATCTTGGGAACCTTCCCATTCCTTCTGGGTTCATCATAAGGTGGATGCTTCAGCAGAACAAGACGCCAGAGACCAACCCATTGTCCCCCATCACTGTCCTCTCTGACAGTAACATTTTTCCCAATGAACTCGAGAGATACTTCATCCACCACCATCAGAAAGCAGAAGAGTTTTCGAGAACGTGGGCTTATATTTGATGGCTGATGAGGTGTATCATATCCATCAAAAATGCCGGATGCAACCACAAACCTACACTTCCTAACATATTTGATATCTTTTAGAGCCATTTCTGCACCACCATTTCGCATAAAACCACAATGTACCTGAAGACAGAACACATAGCAAACGCTTAAAACACGGTGTAATTCAGGAAATAAGGCAGGAGCAAGAGCATATCTACTTATCTTTGATAGTGTCCCTATTCTTATTTTATTCCTTTTTTATTTATGTTGCTATGCCTCAGCAGGTAGACCTTTTGCGTCCTAGTTGAAGCTTTTTGATACTTCCGATTGTTGCCGTAATCATTTCGAAACCCTCTTTAAATTTCATCGAGCCAATGGTCAACAGGCATATAGAATGGTTTAAATTGCTAATCTAACAGCAGATGCTAGAACTCTTAACACTATTCTAAAACAGCATGGACCATCCTGGGTAAAAAGACCACTAAATATAACTTTCGTTAAACAAATGACAGCAAGTTAGAACCTTGGAGAGCACTCAATGTACATCAGCCAAAACACTTTCAGGAAATACTGATATATCCTCTGTTTAAAGCACTTTTGCCAATAAAGAGAGCCATCAAACTTGGTACATAATGTACACACGGCACAAGAAATCCCCAAAAACTAAGGCTTTCAATGCGAAGACACTTGAAGCAATAACCAAATACAACTACTAATTTTATTCAGTTGGAGGTTCCTCTGCATTTTAGTGCAGGCTATGCTGAAGCCTTTAGTACCCAAACATACCCCAGTAAACCTTTTGTTTTCAGGAAATGTACACATTCAACTTACGAAAAAATATTGGATGCAGATTTAGTATTTTTACCTTCATGGTCCGCTTTGGCTTAAAGCTCTCCTCTCGTTGCAGCCAGCTTTGATGGCCTCCAAATAATGGCAGTAATTGAGAGCCATTAGTTACTAGATTATCTTCCGTAATATATGATAAGCTTTGAACAAGTTTGTCAGGAGATCTTTTCTTTGGAATAAGTACTCTATCCGGGTCAGCGGCAAGTGGAATAGGACAGCCTGATTCCAAATGTGAGTAAGCAAATTAACTTACCATCCTATACGGAGATAAGAAAAAGAGACAACAGAAATTATTGTATTCTTACGGTGTGCTGGTTTTACTAATCCAATCGTGTTTAACATTCCAAATACCTTGCCGTCTCTGTTGCAAAGAGCTGCACAAAAAGAAAGACTTATGTAGCTTGCTGGGGAAAAATCTAAGTGATGGGTGAACCTTCAGCAAAAGCGCAAAAATATAAAACAATACTAACGTCTCATTAATACCTGAAAAAAAAGCTACTGAAGACTGGCAAGACCAAACATGAAATAGCAATACGATAAGAATTAAAAGCATCCAAATAATGCCCCCCACAAGAACCAAACGTATAAAGCCCTTCTTCCATATAATCTTCATTGGGTAGTCTTGTGATATCCTCCCCACATGAAAGAAACCACCTTCAGCATCTGCATCCACAAAAGATTTGTTGTTTCACGACATCTGCGCTTCGCCAAAAATTTATTTCACCTTACATATATATACATAGTATAAAGGCGGGGGTGTGCATGTGCAGGTGCATATATATGAGTTACCTTTAGGAACTTGGTGATGAAAACTACGATCTGTTCTACGGCTTGCTCTTAAAGAAACGGAGTGTTGATATTCGTTCTCCATATCCAACACCTTAGGTATTTCACCACTAGAACCAAAAGATGGTCATCATTTCAACACGAGATCCACAATTCTTACTGCTGCTTATAATGCTGATAATGGACAAAAAAACTATTAGAAAATAGGAGAGTAAACGCCAAAATTTGGGATAATCACAGAGGGATCAAGCGTTGTTATATGAAAGTAGTGACTTGCACAATGTAATCTTTCCAAGGGCGTAGATCTTGACATCCTGACAAGGTAGTCTTTCCAAAATATTTAAAAGACTGGATAGCATTGACTTGCAAACTGCAGTTTGAGACTTCAACTTTTTGCAATGTGCGTAACTGTACATACATATGGAGTTGTCGATGGCAAGCAAAATATTTCGAGTTACTAAGAACTTATTTACCACCTTCTGGTGTTTTTTGGGTAAAAAAGAACATGAGAGTCCAACACTTTAACATCGGTAGAGTCAGTTTAAGTGCATGCAACAACAATTCAATGTTCTTATAGCAAGAAAAGAATAATATTAGGCAATAAGAACAAAAGCCAGAAAGAGAAACTCAGATATGAAAGCATGAAAGAAAAAGGCATGAACAAAGAGGGCCTCAATACTAACTCTAAATGTTACTTCTCTAAAGTTTCCTTTGTAAGGATTATTTCACTGCCTCCAGCAATGAAAGGGGAATTGCTAGACTGGGGAGTTAAATCACAAAGGGCCAACTAAGGAAACGAAACCTTCATAGCCTTACACTCTCTGATGGTGATAACAAAAAATATATTGCTCTCCTTCCGTTTCATGTTTTTGTTCCCTTTGAACTTTTGCAAATTTCTAGGATGAAATTGAATATCTAAACATCTTAGTAATAAGCGTCTTTTGACAAGTCGAGCTATATCATAAACATCATAACCAATGAATAAACATGTTCAAATTCTATTCTAGCAATTCGACAAAAGTCAAAGGGGACAGGAATTATAAAAAGAAGGAGTAACAGTTTAGTCTCATCAATTCCTCCCATCTCATAAAACCATCATAGTAGCACTAAATCGAAAACAACCTTGACCTAAATATATTCCAGGCTAATAATTTGGTTATTCTTAAGCCCTAATGCCTATGTGGTAAACAAACAACATTTAGCATCCACACGGTCTCACCTCAATCACCCACGGCCTGAAATTACAGCACTGCCGGCGTCCAAATCCAAATCGACCACCACCACTATATCAATCAACCACACTAACCGGTCACCCACAAACCACCAGCCGGATCACCAACCATCGATCACCGGCGCAACACCATCGCCTGCGCATCTACCACCAGATCAGCATCACACAACCGCCGCACCAACCACTGGTCATACCCGACCAGTCACCTACCCACCTGCTTCTCTCATTCTTCCTAAAGATGTTTCTCTCTCTTTGTACCTCAAAGTCTAAAATATCATGGTCAGTGGACGGTTCAACAACTGGTCATACCGAACCAGTCATGTAACCACCTGCTTCTCTCATTCTTTCTAAAGATGTTTCTCTCTCTTTGTACCTCAAAGTCTAAAATATCATGGTCAGTGGACGGTTCACACTTGATATTGTTTTTTTGGCCGGTTTCATAATTAATATTGTGGTTCTCATTAAAAAGAAAAAGTGTAAACAAATTACCATCGTATCTTTGAACATGGATGAGTTTAATGTTTCAAAACCTATCCAAACCATCTTGGATGGTACTAAATCACATTCTTTGGGCCCAATTAATGAGCAGCTTCTTAAAAGGTTGCAAATATTGGCGATACATTACAAGCGATATTTGCAAACCAACAAAAGAAAAAGACACGGACGCTGCCAAATTCGCTGAGCGACATGATGAATGGGTTGCAAAAAAATCATCAAATTATAACATGGTTTAGAAATACATCTATGTCTTCCATTCATCTTCAGTTCGGCCGCTATAGCAGGGCCAAAGATATTTGGGATTTATAATCCCAGCAATACACCACCTCCGACCTTGCTCAGCAATACCAGCTCTTGGGAACACTCCATCGCATGAGACAGGAACCTGGACAGTCTATCAACACCTTTCTGTCCCAAATGCACTCTATTTGGGATCAGTTAGCAATATCTAGGCCGAAGTGGGAATGCAATGCTGACAATAAAAAATTTACTATTCACCATAATTGCCAGCGTCTGCTTCAGTTTCTTATGACTCTAACCGATGATTTTGAGCCTCTCCGTGATTCTCTTCTCCACAAGAATCCCTTTCCATCTCTAGAAGCTGCTATCTCTGACCTTCTTTATGAAGAAACATGGCTTG
Organism: Escallonia rubra; assembly: GCA_033065855.1. Taxonomy (NCBI): domain Eukaryota; kingdom Viridiplantae; phylum Streptophyta; class Magnoliopsida; order Escalloniales; family Escalloniaceae; genus Escallonia; species Escallonia rubra. The sequence continues at coordinate 122,745 of JAVXUO010003049.1, read as the reverse complement.
GTTCACTAAAATCACACCGCACTGATGCAGTTCTGGCCACTTCTACTCGCTCTTGCAAAGAAAATTTTCCGGATTCTCGTAAAAAAGAAGTGCAAATATTGTCATGAATCTGGTCATTTTCTTCTGGATTGTCCTGCCAGAATTTGCAAAATGTGTCATAGCAAGGGGTCTGATCATTATTTAGACGATTGTCCTAGAAATCCTAATAAGCAATCCACTAACCATCACCCTCAAAGCACTCAAACCACTCTCAAGTATGGTTCCAATTCGGCTGCAGTCACCACTGATTCTTCCACCGAGAATTCTAATTCCACTGCTCATATCTCTATTTATGAGATCGTTGATATCCTTAAACAAGTTCTCTTAATATTGGTAATCCTCCCTCCACTCCATTATCCAACTTCCAACACTTCAGGTAGTTCTTCATGGTTCTTCGACTCTGGGTGCTGCAATCACATGACTTCACATCCTACTATTTTTCCTTCGAAATCATAGACCACCAATGCACCAGTTATCCATACAACTGATGGCTCTTGTATGCATGCTAGTCATATTGGTCATGTTTCTACATCAACCCTTACTCTGCCAAACACTTACTTTATACCAAACCTCACTCTCAATTAATTTCTGTTGGTCCGTTATGTGAACTTGGTCTTGACTTGCATTTCACGAGTTTTGGTTGTTTTGTGCAGGATCCAAGGACAGGTCAGATTATTGGGATTGGTAATAAAGTTGGACGACTTTATGAGCTCACTAATATAAGTATTCCATCTAAATTTTCTTCAAAATACTGCTTTGTTACATCTACCTTATCAAAAACTCCTATGGAACTTCGGCGTTCTCGATTAGGTCATCTATCGTTCAATCGTTTACACTATTTGGTCTCTAACGGTCAGTTAGGTATTGTTGAAAGGTGAACAAATTGATTGCTTACCTTGCCAACTTGCCAAGCAAACGGCTTTACCATTCAATCAAAGTACATCTCTTGCATCTGCCCCTTTTGATTTAATTCACTCTGATATACGGGGACCCTCTCCTAACCTTACCATGCGGGATCAGAATACTGCCATTTTCATTAATGATTATTTTCGCTTCACATGACTTTATCCTATGTAAAATCAATCTAAATTGCCTAAAATCTATCAGAATTTTGCCAACATGATACAAACTTAGTTTTCCAGCAAAATTAAAACATTTCGCACCAATAATGCCATGGAATACAAGAAAGAAGAATTCTTGAAACTACTCGTGTCTTGTTTATATCTGCTTCTTATCTTGAACGCTTTGGGAAGAAGCTGCTCTACAACAGTTGTTTATACAATTAATCGTATTCTATCTCCCATCACTAATAATCAATCTCCTTATGAACGGTTGTATGGCAACTTTCCAAACTATAATGACTTCAAAGTTTTTGGATGTGCTTGCTTTGTTCTCCTTCAACCACATGAGCGAACAAAACTAGAACCTCGAACTCATTTACGTTGTTTTCTCAGATGTGGCATTAAACATAAAAGTTATAGATGTTGGTATCCCATCTCAAACCGTCCCTTTATGTCATTTTTTGGGAAAATAAGATGTTTTGCTCCATGTCAAAGTTTCAAATATCATCAGCTACAAATTATTTTTTCACTGACCCTCTTGTTTAGTTAGTTCCTAATGGTATTGATCCAAATTTTCTTCCTGAGCTCATCACAACGGCTCCACCTATGACCAATCTGGAGACTCATGATCCATCTACGGATCCTTTGAAAAGACTTTTCAAGAGCTTGAAGCTACACAAATTTCCCAGCTTGAGACACCTGACCTGCCTGAGGACCCTGATACAGCTATTCTAACTCCTGAGGCACTGGATACTTCTTACTCATATATCCCTACTTCAGAGAACTCTTCTCTCGACCCTTCTGAGCCTCCCTTTGAGTCCCAACTTCCTCCTTCACATAAAATGGCAAGAAAACTGCCTACTTGTTTCCAGGATTATCATTTTTTCTCTGCTATTGTGTCCTTACATGAGCCACATTCCTACCGTGAGGCTAGTTCTGATCCTGTTTGGCAGAAAGCAATGACTGAAGAGCTACAGTCATTAAACAAAACTCATACATGGGATCTTGTCGATTTGCCGCCCGAAAAATCAATTGTAGGGTGCAAATGGGTATATAAAATCAAAACATGGTTCTATAGATCGTTATAAAGCTCGCCTTGTTGCAAAAGGTTACTCTCAAGAATCTGGCATCAATTATGAGGAAACTTTTGCCTCTGTTGCTAGCCTTACCTCTGTTCGGAGCTTGAGTGCGGTTGCTGCTGCTCGTAAATGGAATTTATTTCAAATGGATATTAAGAATGCATTTCTTAATGGTGATTTATCAGAGGAAGTTTACTCATTAGGATTAGGAAAGAAAAAGCCCCACTGGGATATCATCATCCATCACATAAAGTTTGCAGCCCCATTAGGATATCATCATCCATCACAGGAAGTTTGTCGACTCCGTCAAGGAATCTATGGCCTCAAATAAACCCCACCCCACAAGCTTGGTTTGCTAAGTTTAGCACTATAGCTTGCCAGTTTGGATTTACATCAAGCTCTCATGATTCTGCATTAGTTTGATAATAAAAGCGTGGGACCATTCTTTTGTTACTTTATGTTGATGATATGATCATCATTGGGGATGATATAACTGGTATCTGTGATCTCAAACATTTTCTCGACCATAATTTTCAGATGAAAGACCTAGGGGTCCTCAGTAATTGAGATCCCCTCTTTTGTTGATGGATATGAGTCTCACAGGCCAAGTATGCTTCTGATCTCTTATCTCATACTGGAGTGACTGATAGCAAGGCTGTTCTAACACCTCTTGAGCCGAACGTTAAACTGACTCCTCTTGATGGTTCACCTCTTCCTGAAGGTTACCCTTTACCGACAATTAGTTGGCAGCCTTGTTTATTTCACTGTTACCCCACCCGACATCGGATATGTTCAGTTCCTATCGGCTCCTCGTTCAATTATGCTACGGTTCTTGGTGCTCTGCGCTACATAAAAGGAACAATATTTCACAATCTCCATTTTTCAAAACATTCCTCTTTGGAACTACGTGCATACTCGGACGCTGATTGGGCTGGTGATCCTACTGACCGACTGGCTTTTGTTTCTTTCTTGGTGATTCCCTTATCTCTTGGCAAAGCAAGAAGCAGACACCAGCTGCTAGGTCAAGTACTGAGGCAGAATATCGAGCTCTTGTCCATACTACACAAGAGCTTCTTTGACTTCGTTGGTTGCTTGAAGACATCAGGGTTACTCATTCGAATGCCACTCAGTTACATTGTCACAACCATAGTGCTAATCAAATTGCTCGCAGTGATGTATTTCATGAGCACGCCAACCAAAGCGTGCAATCTAAGTTCATGAGGGATAGGCAGGGAAACACGGACTCTGGTGCGTGTGCGGATACGACACGGTTGCAGATAGCGGACAAGGCATTCTGAAAATTACAAGATATGGGTGCAGCGGTATACGGTGAATATTGTATATACACATTTTTAACTAGATATAATTAGTATTGAATTTCTAACATAAAAACAGGGATCGTGTGAATCTTAAGAAAACACCTAAAAGGATATATAGTGCGTATTTAACCATTCTAGAATACCACCAAATGCATAATAACCACCACCAAATACATCAAAAAGGAAGTAGCATCGAAGTTTCAAAAGTAGCAAAGTTCCAGAGGGGTGCAGAGCCGTGATTGGTGGAGGTGGAGGATTTTAATTCATTCAAATCTCCAAGTCCCAACTGAAATCATAGACAGTAGAAACGAAGGGAACTGCATTTAGCATCGAAGAGAGAACTACCCGAGAACCCAACTGAAAAAATTGGTCAAATAGCCTACAAAATAGAGAATCAATGCAAGAAGAATGGGAGAAGGTAGAGCTTGTCTGAAAGAAAATTCGAAAATACAGCAAACAAGAGAGGAAGAAAAACCAGAAGACTCACCTGCTGGTTGCCGCCGGTCGTCGCCATCGTTGCCTTCGCCGTCGTTCCGCTCCGCCGTGCTCTGCTCTCTGCTCTCTCTGGGTTCAAGACTTCCGAGCCCAGGATCTAAATCCCGTTAGCTTTTGGGTTTTAGAGTACGTTACGTAATTTTTATGTTTTGTCCCCAAAAATTCTTTCAAAAATTTTGGTTTTTACCCTCAAGTATCCAATATGCACCATTGAATCGCAGAAATATCCCATATTCAGAAAATTTTAAAAATGACTCAAAATTATAGGACAGACACTCGTACCTCACCCGATGCATACCCATGCTAGTACTCTGGGGCACCCGTGTTTCAAAGGTGGTAGATACAATATTTTGAAAATTACACGATAGAGGTGTGGAGGTATATGATGAATGTTGTCTATATGCACTTTTAATTGTATGTGATTAGTATTGAATTTCTAAACAAGAATAGGGATCATTTGAATCTTAATAAAAGCATGTAAAAAGGATATATAGTGCAAATTTAATCAATTTAGAATATCACCAAATATATCACAATAAAAATAGCATGGGTGCTAATCAAATTGTTTGAAATTTGCTAATTAAAAGTCAAGCATGATAGATAAGTGTTTAAAAATGTGAAAACCAAACATATGCATAAGGTAGTTATTTACTATTTAATATTTTTATTTTAAATTTAAAGAAAATTCTCATAATGTCAAGTGTCGCCATTTTAGATAGTTATCGTGGTGTGCAAATATAATGTTAGCAATATTATGTTTTTATAATATCAAGGCTTGGGCTTTAGAATTTATTTTAACTATATTTTTATGAATTTTAAATTATAAAAACCAAACATGCCTATAGTTATTTACCATTTAAGATTTTTATTTTATGTCACTTTTTAAAAAGTTTATTGGAATGTCACGTGTCACAATTCTAGATAGACAATTATATAACACCAAAAAAAGTGTTACACCGAAATGAATTTTCTCTTCACACGCAAATAAATTTAGTAATATAATATTTTTTTATAACATCAAGCTTGGCCTTGAGAATTATTTTCACTATATGTTTTAATGAATTCTAAATGGTCACATATGCAAAAATAATGTTGTTAAATTAAAATTTATTGAAAAATCAAACATGATATACAAATGTTTTAAATACGATAATCAAATACATGTCATTAAAGTAGTTATTTACCATTTAATGTTTTTGTTTTGTGCCACTTTTTAAAAATATTTTCATAGTGTCACTTGTCACCATTCTAAATAGTTGTGTAACATTAAGAGGGTGTTTGAGATTGATTTTGGAATGATCAAACTTAATTTAATCAATCAGGTATGTCGTTGTTTGGTAAAAAAGATTATGAGATTTAATCTGCCTCAAAAAGCTAAAATTTAATTAAATCTATAATCTTGAAATGTGAGAACTATGAAATAATTACGTTTCTCATAATCAGGTTTGATCTGCTAATTTACCATAGTATTCTCGTATTTCTCACAAATTGACATCAATTTGGAAAAGTTAATGTACTATAAGCACTAACTTGGGATTTATGGGTGTTTTTAATTTAAAATGAGTTATAAACAACTTTTGTCAGTGGGTGAAAATACTTTTTGATAATTTATTTGTATACTATAGTTATTTAAAAATGAAATTTATGTTAACATTACCTTTTTAAATGGATATAGAAACTTATTTATTAAATATCCTTTAAGGTCATTTTGCCGTGATAAAACTGATTTAAACACTTTTTATCCAAATGTTTTTTGTAACTTTAAGTTAGTTCATAACTTCTTTTTCCAAACAACAAATTAACTCTAAAAAGGGTGTTACACAAAAATAGATATTCCTTTATATATAGATATAAAAGGAAAAGCCAAAATAATGCTAGCCTTAGTCCAAAACTACGTAGTTTTGGATAAAAAAAATCTAATCTTTCTTTTCTCTTCTCCTTGTTTTTCCTTCTCTCCATTCTCGCTGCTGCCAGTGCCATCATACAGAACCCACCATTGCCGCCCCTACTGGCGACCCTAAAAAATCACTACCGTGGACCATTTAACACCCTCACCATCAAGAACCACCGCCACCATACAGGAATCCAAAACTGTCAGTGTTCATTTTCTTTGCCACATCACAAAACCACCACCCATCACCTCGTCAGATTTTCAGTCACCATCGCCAGCCAGTCTCCATGCCTGGTGACCCTCGCAAACAACTTTCAAAGGCCACCCATCATCCCCGCCATTTCAAACCACCACTACCACGCGAAAATCGGTCACTACCCGCGCTCTCTCCCCCCACCATGTCTCAATTGAGTTGTTAAAATCATAAAGTTCGATTTGATTAAGCTGTAATGCATAATAATTCGAAAGAATCTAAATTGATTCGAAAGCTTGAACTTTCACTTTGCTGTAACAAAAAAATGAATTGGGTTTTGCATTGATTTCTCTCGGGCATTTTATAAAAAAATACATGATGCCCCATTGTCGGCCACCATCGCCAGCTCCATTGCCGCCGACGGTGGAGGCCGGCTCCCTTTATTAGGGGCTTGCACACTGATTAAACAGCAATGCTCGTGAGCTGTGAAAAATGTGGTGGTTCTGTATTGTGTGGGCAGTGGAAACGATTTGCTGTGGGTAGGGCTAGCTGGCGAAGAAGGCCATCGATGAAGGTAGACGCAATCGGGTACGTCAGAGAGAGAAAGTGTGGCTTGCAATGTAGGCTGTGGATCGAGCGAGGTGGTGGTGGTTGAGTTCCTGTATGGTGGCTGGTTTTTTATGGTGGGTTGGCGGGTGGTACGAGGCTATGAACAATTTTTTACAATTCTACTTTTTATATATTTTCTCTCCCTGTCGACGCATTGTCTCTCTCTCTCTCATTCGTCAGATTTGTCAAGCCCTGTCGTCGCCGGCAGCCCTCCACACCGGCGGCTAGACCTGGCAAACGGTTCGACCCGCGCGGGTACGGGTAAAACCCGGTCGGGTCCGGATAAAAACGGATCGGATAGTTTATACCCGGGTTTTTCCGGGTACAATTTTCTGGAAACCGTACCCTACCCTAGCGGGTAGGGTATTACCCGCGGGGAAGACATTAGTTTTTAATTAATTACTTTTTAAAAGAAACAAAATCTAACTACCTACCAACACATATCATAACCTCCAAAAGTCAAATAACTCATTGTTTATCTATCAAAATTCATTTCACAAAAATAACAAAACAATCTCAACATCCATCCATCTGGAAAAAAAAAACAATCTCAACAATCTGGGGAAAAAAAATCTGCAGATCGAGAACAACTGCAAGGCTACGAATTGACGGTCAACGACAGTGGCGACATATCGGTGGTGACGGGGCCTCGGTGGTGACGATCGGTGTTGCGGGACCACGGTGGTGACCGATCGGTGGCCACGGGGTGACTGATTGGTGGCCACGGAGTACTGGTCAGCGACGGTGGTGACAGATCGGTGTTGTGGGGCGACAGTGGTGGCCGATCGTTGGCGACGGGGCCACAGGTGTGACCGATTGGTGGCGACGGGGAGACTAAGTGACCAACCGATGGCGGCGAGATGCGGTAGATCTAGTGGGTGACCGACGTGGTGCCGTGGGTGGAGTAAGGTGGTCGTGAGTTTGGCAGATCAGTGAGAGAGAGCGAGAGTTGAGAGAGGGGACCTGTGAGAGGGATCTGTGAGGGAGACTTTAGGGGAGGGGCGGCAGAAGCAAGTGAGTGGGGGAGAAAATGAGAGAAACCCTAGAAATATTAGATATAGGCTGGCATATAATCGGGTACTCGATAACCGACCCGAATTTACCCGGCTTTTTACGGGTCGGTTCGGGTTCGGGTCCAATTTCTGCGGGTAGCGAAAATGGCTACCCGTACCCGGCATTTTGGCCCGGGTACGGTCCGGGTAACGGGTACGGGCAACATTTTTCCAGGTCTACCGGCGACCCACCACCCCCACCATCTCAAACAACCGCCACTTCCATTCTCCATCTTCAATCCGTCGCCCCTCAAATCGCCAACGTCAATCTCCACTGCACTAACCACATACAACCAATAAGCTCGTCGACCGTCCTCCTTCATCACTGTCACTGCGCAAGCATAATCAAGAGATTCCTTTCGCCGCCCCAAATCCTATCCCCCTCGGTCACCTGCCAGCCACACAAATCTAGATCTCAATCACCGTTATAATAATGCCACCAACCACGGGATGAGAGATGATTAGATTTTAGAACTAAGAAGAAGATGAGAGATGTTTTATATTAACCCAAATAACAAACTTCTGAGTAAATTGATAATCCAATTCCCAAATCTAATGTGATCAATTTAGATTTAACCATAGTGGTTAAGATTGTTATTGAAGGGTGGTTGCCAAAATGAGGTGGACAACATTGTAGCATCATTGTGGTGGGTCGATATTTAATGGGTCATGATGGTGGCGCTTGGTGTTCGTCTAGTGTGATGGGTCGGGGTTCAAAAAGTCACGGTGGTGGTGGTGGTGGGTCAGGGTTCAAAGGGTCACGATGGTGGTGAAGTGAGGTGGAACCTGATGGTCGTGGGTGGTTCATCATGGTGATGGTAGGTGAAAACAATTCAAAGTGATGGTAAAGTGGTGGTGGTTCCTACCGGTAGTGGCGACGAGGGTGGTGGGTACTGGGTTTGGGCTTGGGGAAAAGTGAGAGGGAAATGCAAAGAAAAATTTAAAAGAATTTAATCAAAACTACGTAATTTCAACATTAACCTCACGCAACTTGTCTATGGCAAGAAATATATTCTTTTTTTTTTCATGCCGAATTCTTTTTCCGCCTCTGCGGCCACCATCCTCATCGTCTCATACCGATAGGTAGTGGGTAGAGCTAATGGGTGGCACTGGTGGGTCGGTGCCCACTTGCGCTTTAAAAAAAATTCCCTCTTATATGTGGTACATTTAAACCACAACGATAAAAGTGTCCACCTAAAAACTTTAAAAATACTTAAAAGAGATGTTTTTTTTAGTTATTTAACATGTTAAAGTACCTAAAAAATTTAGGCATGGTTATCCATTTTAATCATATTAAATGCTAAATTACATATATAAACATAAAAAGGCAAAGTACAAACTTTAAATAAACAAATACACAAAATCAACATATTTAACCACACAGTTTACACTTAACAAGGCGACAGAGCACAACCTCTTGGCTCTGGTTGCTACATTGTATTCTCCGCCTCTGTCCTCGCATATTTTCTCCTCTCCCTCCTCCTACTGGTCCATGACTGGCGTATAATTCAAGCTCGTCGAGCCAACAATCTGGTGGCGTAGGTGTAAAAATTGCTTCCCTCGTTGGTAATGCAACTGTCATGATTAATTAAGTTGAATTGTTGCTTGTCGGGGCGGTCATTGGCGATTTCAATGGACTCTTTGTATGCTTTTTAACACCCCCGAGGTCACATCAACTATTTTCACAATAAGGTTATTGTTTGATTTTACATAGTTGAATTCTTTTGACCATTTCTGAGTAATAAGCCATTTTTTTTGTTTCAATTTATAATTATGGGATTAAAAACTTATAATTTCAAATTTTAGGAATTAAAAATTTAGAAAATTTTAATTTCATATTGAAAATCTGACAATTAGAAATTTAAGACTTATAATTTGTATGTTCAACAATAATAACAATCGGACCTTTAACTCTCTAAATTTGTTCAGCCGAAGCCAACTTGATTAAACCAAGAGAATTCAACATTTAAATCCACTATTCCATTAGTTTACACAGTCGTCTAAGTTTTATGAGATTTAACTTTCGTCGACCGAAAAAATGTGAACACGATAAAAAAAATATTCTTTCAAGTGCCCACCCCTCAACATGTCTGGCTCCGCCAGTGCCGCCAGCCACCGTCTCATACCGCCAGCCACCAATCACCCACCACCGATCACTGAGTCTCACATGCACTGTCCCCGTCCAATTCAAGAAATTAGAAAAACCACCGCCGCCATCGATTCACCCATTACCGCTTGTCAATTACTTTCTCTTCCTTAAATCTCCTAATGGCTGAACCCACCGCCATCAGCCCCCCATCTCTCAAGCTCGACCGCCACCAGCACACGAGGATTCGGGTTTAAACAGACAATCGATCTCCACGTCCAGTTCTCACTTCTTTACAGGAACACTCGCATCCATCTTTTCAGGTATATTTCATTTCAACTTCTCATATTTCACAATCTACGTCGTGCCCTAAAACACAATGCACAAACCACACACATGGTATGCCATGTGAGGAACCCTAGAATACACAAACCACACACATATAGTCATGAAATTCGCAGTACTTGAGATACTTTGGCAACTTTTGAATGGGCGGCCGAAAATTATACTGAAACAAGACTAGGTTTATGTGGAGAGAGAGAGCTTAGTTTAATTGACCATTTGAGTTTTTTTGTAAATTCCTAGGACATATACAAAAATCTGTCCTAGAATTTCTCAAAACTTCAAGGGGAAAATTTAATTTAATTGAGGGAGTAACTTCTTTCATAGGAATTTTTTAGGAATGATGGTTTCTGTCTATACCATTCCTTAATAGCTTGGCTGCATATGATTTGCCATTTTGCGTAGAATTAGGTAGACTATCCTATGCAGTATGTCCTTCATCATCTGAAAAGGATAAAGAATTTATTTCTTCGACAGAACCACAATATATTTTTATAAACTCGAGTCCCACTCACAAGCCAAATTAGGCCTTAATATCCTACTCGTTCTATGTACCGTCTGTCACTTTTTCTGACTATTTGAATTATAACGTTAGTGTTTATGTTACTAATTAATAGTTATGTTAATATGATTCCTTGCTGATTATTTATGTGCGTGGTGGTCACTAAGAACAGTTCTCTTTGCACATGGAGCGAGAAGTTATTGAGGCAGATTTAGTGCTGCCTACCCACCTAGGCTTTAAGAAGATTCAGATGTACGAGAAATATCCCAAGGGGCAAGCAAGAGGCAGGCACTGGAAGCATCTCAAACAGATCATCCAAGCTGAGAATTATCAAAATTATCCCCCTGATGTGCCCAATTGTGAGTTCAAAAGCAACATTTTTACATGCTCTTTTTTATTTTATTTTGAACCTGATAAAAGGCTCTCAAAACTCACGTTGCCTTTCATCTGAGATGTACAAAAGAGATGTATGAAAAAGTGAATAATAAAAGAGGCTATCAATTTGAGTATCTCACCCGAAGGAATCACTTTATGCATACAGGTATTTATGGTTGTATTTTACTGAAGTTACCGATTGCATGCTGGATTTAACTTTTGGAATTACAATGAAAACAATGATGAAATGTGATCATTCTTTCTATAACTTTTATGCCCATTCACAATTATTTTTCATAATTTTCGAACATCCCATTTTATAACTTCCACTTCAATTTCAGCAGAACGGTTTTTGTAACGATTTTTGCTTTCTTCTTTGGGAATGCTGTTTTTATGAGCTTAATTTGCATTATACAAAAACAACCTGGGTGAGTTGAAGCCATGCATCTTGCTAATTCCTAGAATTTAAAGTTGAATCCATACAACCTAGTAATTGTTATTGCAGTTGGTAGGAAGCTGTAGTACCATGTGGTATCTTGTACATTGTTGCTTAACAATGCCTGCCGATTCTCAGGACTATTGAAACCCTTGCTTATAGCCCTAGCTTTTCATGCTAAAGCCTTATGAAACGTCACGGTAGCAAACAATCGATGTCAGGCTCTCCACTTAATCCATTTTTACTGTTTTCTGCAGATATTAATATCGAGTCACCACCCTCCATGCACCCTTGCAAGAGAATATGCGATATAACAGGATTTGAGGTATGTAGTGTTACCGTCGCTATTCCCAGTTTCACTTGATAAGCCCATGTCATTTAGCTGTTGTAGATTGAAATTTGACTGTCACTTTTGTATAGGAGGCCATATATAACCTGAATTTGTCTCAAGCGTTTCTGCTTCGCTTTTTGTGTTTCTACACTTGTGTGTGAATGTTGTAATGTATGTTGAGCTGATTACTAGACTTCTCAAACACGGTTGGTTGCCAAGTTTTAGCTCGAACTGACGTCAGCCTAATCAGTTTGCAACTTTCTATGCTTAAGAGGGTGGCATGTGGCATACTAGGTACAAGTTATCTTGGTAGCCGAAAAGGTTAATTAAGAAAGACATGTCTCTACTTACTTGTCAAGAAAAAGAAAAGTAGATGTTTTAGAGGAATAAGGGCAACTTGAAGACTTATAGAAGAATAATATGGCAATAGTAAATGTTGAAGATTAGACTGTGCTACTTCTTGCACTAGCATCGATGGGTAAATGTGGCATGGTATCTATAAACATGCACAGTTGAGAGTCTTAGAATCACATGATCCACCTGATATGCAAAACATTGGGGGCTGATAATTATTTATGCTCAAACTTGAGTTTTGTCATTATGAATATGTTCATTTTGCCTGCTCTATTGACAGTCCTTCCATACTACATTGCTTGAGGTGTCCTGGTGGGTAACGAACATGGAATGTTTTGGATGCTATGTGAAACAATTACGCAGTTTGCCTAGTTGTTTGTTACCTTTGTTTGACATGATTTTGACGTTTGGTAATTTTTTGCAGGCACCTTACTATGATCCAAGGACGAATCTTCGTTATGCTAATGCTGAAGTGTTTAAGGCCATTAGATCGCTTCCTAATGACTATGTTCAAAGGTATCTTGCTCTTAGAAATGCAGCAGTGGTTCTGAGATAACTATCAACACCTCTTTCCTAGTCTGCCTGTCGAGGGTGTCCCTGGCCCATGCTTGTATCTGGTAGTGGATCAGCTTTTTTTACCCCAGGCGAACTGGAACCCTGAAGATAGACTTTTATCAAGTTTCAGTGAAGAGTATAAACCTGTAATTGAGAAATTTTAGCCCTTGCAAAAAAAATATCAAGAAAAACAGACCGAGCTTCGTTAGAATGTAGAAATAAATAATGTTTTTCTTTGTGCATCGGAGAGAGAGACGCATCTTCTTCACAGTCGGGCCTCTTGTTCTGATTCTGAATTGAAGGATGGTTTTTTACTTCAAGTGAAAAATGATTTTTATGCCATCAAATCACCCCTCCAACTCAATACAATCAAAGCAGCCTGCGGAATGCCAGTTACTCTAAGTTCATTTATGAGTTCAATTTTGCTACGCGCATATTGAGCCACAATCGGCAAGCAAAGGGCCAGTGCATTGCCTTAACCCCTCCAACTCAATACAATCAGAGCAGCCTGCGGAATGCCAGTTACTGTAAGTTCATTTATGAGTTCAATTTTGCTACGTGCATATTGAGCCACAATCGGCAAGCAAAGGGCCAGTACATTGCCTTAACCAACCCCCAAACCACCCTCAAGGATTAAAAAGTATCTGCAGAAAAGACCTTGAGGTTTCCGGAGTAGACTAAGCTGTGTTTGAATATGGTGGATAAGGAAGGAGTTGGTATCCTGCAGGATATGCCGGAATAAGGGTGATTTCCGATGCCGCATTATACTTGTGCTTCTGGTTACAGGCATGTTACTTTTCTTATTTTTTTCAAAATGTTCTCGTTAATCGAGAACCACCGCTAGTACAAGCCACAACTATTACTAGTGCAAGCCGCAACAACTGCCATCGCCATTGTAGCTCCACCCACTTCATCATCTCCACCATTCCAGAAGTTTGCGCACAAATGACTAATCGATACGTCTTTAGCATAATCTAAGCCAATAAAAGGAGGAGGGTGGATAAATGGCAGATCTCGGTACGTGGGACATGGTGGAGAAGGGGATGCTGTCGAAGTGATGGTTGTAGAGGTGGAACTCGTGGTGGTTTGTTTGAGGGGGCCTAATGGGCCCAATGGTGGAAGACGACGAGGCTGCTCAGAGTTGGTCTAGGGATCCGTCAATGAAATAAGCGAAAAAAGGGCAAGAATAAAAAAGGGGAGAGCAGGACCAAGAGGATAAAGATGGTGGGTCATTGACGATGGTGGTGGTGGTTTGTTGTGGCGGGGGTGAAGGTGGTGGGTGGAAGTGGCATTGTCGAGGGAGGATGATGGAATCAATTGGGGGTTGTAGTGGTAGGGTTTGAAGTAATAGACTGTGGCGGTTGTGGGTAGAGAAGTAACGAGTCCATCGGCTTCTATATCCAGTGTTTCACCACAGTGTAATGTTATTTGTATCATATCCAGGACTTATATTCGGTGCCTCAAACACAATTTCTTAACAATTTTTTTGTTGGTGAATAAGAGAGTGACATTAAATATAAATTGTTGTAGTTACATCAAAACAGTTAGACGAAAGGCCATGACACTTCCATGACTCAAGGCCTATTTACAAACATATAAAACATGCTTTTAAAGTGGTACAAAGATATGTAAAGGGTTGCCAAAATACAATCTTGTACCCAGTCCTGATAAACCCTCGTACGAGTATGATAAGCAAAAGTAGATAGCAAGTGAACTTCCTTCAGTTGCTCAGGCGCTGTTCTATTTACACAATAGTATTGAAAGTCTAACATCATAGAACAAAAGTCAAACATGATCGGTGCCACCGTGTCAAGGACATCAGTAGTCTCGGCCATCTGAGATAATAAAAAACGAGAGTCTGTTAGAAGAGTGATATTATGCATTTTATATTTTAATGCCCATTTAGTAGTCGTGCGAATGTCTTGCACTAGGGCAGAATAACTGTCTGAAGCAAAGAAAGAAAAAGCAGCTGACCCACATCTGACACTGTTTGCAGTAAAACAAGTAAGTCCTAATCCATTTCTGATTTATCCCGATTTATGGAAGACCTTAATAGCATGTTTGCGAGTTTTTTTTAGGAGAGAACATAGAGGAAAAGAAAGGAAAGTGGCTCCTCTTCTCCATTTTCTCTAGTTTGTGAGTTTTTTTAAGGAGATAAAAGAAGAAAAAAAGGAGGAAAGTTTAGGCCTATTTTGTCCGTAAATCTTTCCTCCAAAAAATGGAAAGAAAAGAAACTCTCGTTAGTAATATTTTAATAGTGCCCATATTACCCTTGAGATTATAATGGCTGGTTTTTTAATGATTTTTAGGTCATAGTATTTCTTACAAAAACCTATCATACTATTTATTATAAACAAACTGAAGAAGTGACATAAATGGTGGCTAACTTCATTGGGCCTATTTTGTCCGTAAATCTTTCCTACAAAAAATGGAAAGAAAAGAAACTCTCGTTAGTAATATTTTAATAGTGCCCATATTACCCTTGAGATTATAATGGCTAATTTTTTAATGACTTTTAGGTCCTAATATTTCTTACAAAAACCTATCATACTATTTATTACAAACAAACCGAAGAAGTGACATAAGTGGTGGCTAACTTCATTGGGTCTCTTTTGTCTCTAAATCTTTCCTTCAAAAAATGGGAAGAAACGGAAAGAAAGTAAACTCTCATAAGTAATATTTTAATAGTACCCATATTACCCTTGAGATTATAATAGCTGGTTTTTTTTAATGACTTTTAAGTCATAGTGTTTCTTACAAAAACCTATTATACTATTTATTATAATCAAACTGAAGAAGTGACATATGTGGTGGCTAGCTTCATCTCCTGTAAGCTCAAGTAAGAATCCCGAAAAGTCGAGGACTTTATCTGGCTGTTCACTCTAGAGGCGCAAGCTTATGTTAGAAAAAATGATGAGATGTTCAAATTATCGCTGATAAGATATTTGGGTGTTAGAATTGACTCATTACTGATTGTTATACTTTTGTTTTGATGTTAATTAGATTCGGATGGTCGGATGTTCAACTCATGACTAGCTTGTGTGTGTGTGTGTGTATATATATATATTGTAGTATTAACCGGTGATGTGAGACTTGTCACATTATTATTATATATATATGTGTGTGTGTGTGTGTGTGTGTGTGTGTGTGTGATGTTATATCTTTTTTTTTTTTTCATCTAAACTCACAAACCAAGGAAAGAAATGATACTTTCTTTTCTCTCTTAAACTCACAAACAAGATGAAGGATCTTCCTTTCTTTTCTTTTCTCCCATCTCAAAACTCACAAACAAGCTATAAAAGCAATTACAATCAGAAGGGATAAAAGAGAGACAGTTGTGGGTGAGCGTAAGGTAATAGCGCCATCCAAAAGTTTTGAAAAATAGGTTTTTCTATTGGGGCCACCACCCCTGTTATTTGAGAATGGTATTGGTTGGATTGGAGAAATTTTTCGAATGCTATACATTTCTTAACAATTGAGAACATTAAAAACACTTGATATCACTCATTAGTTTCATCTCAGTGTAATGTTATGTGTAAACGACAAAAGTGAAGTGTATAACATTACTACTTTTTGTTAAGACAATGGCGTGAAAACGATGAAAGTGAGCGCAATTATCAATATCCTAAGTATTTAATTGCTTGAGACTTATCACTTGTTAGATAACGTAGTATATTCATTGTCTAACTTGGAGATGTTTGAATGCATATCCTAGTTTTTAGCTTCACATTGCTGATTAAATTTATAATCTTAAAAAGTGAGGATTATAAAATAATTATTTTTTCATAATCAGATTTGACCTTATAATTTACCATACTATCCCTATATTTTTTACGAAATGACATCTCACATCCTTTTACTCATTAGGTTTGCCTTTTTGATAGTTCTCTGAAGTTAACTTTTCTTCTACGGCTAGCATAGGGACAGATAGGGGGAGCACAACAATCTCATCGATTGCCTCTTCCTCCCCACAATATTTGTATATTATTGTTACCTACAATTGAAAGTGAAGTTTTTATATACTTTGCTAGATGGATATTAGAAACTTATTTCTTAAGTATCATTTATGGTCATTTTGTCACAGTCGAACTGATTTAAACACTTTTTGTAACTTTAAGCTAATTTACAATTACTTTTGCTAAGTAACAAACTCATTCTGCTTAAAGCATATTAAATCTGATTTTAAAAATTGTTTAAGCCAAAATTTGCTTTTTTAGATTCAATTCCAAATGGAGTTTAAACTTACTTGCGGCTTATATGAGCTTTATTTTATGGTGCCTCTCAAATACTTTTCTCAATTATTTTTTGAAAAAAGATATTTGAGCTCTATATTTTATCATTTAAACTCCACGATAGTTGCTAGAGCCATTAAATTATCGCTTTATGCTTTGAAATCGTTGTTGGAAGTGTAAATAGAGCTCAAATGGCATTTCTTGAAACTTTTGGGCGGAATCATTGTTAAAGTTAGCACAAATCTTCCTATAAAAGGTAGTTTAGTACTGCAAAACCCTTCAAGGGATTCTCGGGCGGCCAGGGGCGGGGGGAGTGGAAAGGTTTGACAAGATAATTGCAGTAAGATTGAGTTTTTTCATTGAGTATGGACAATAAACACACATACACGGATGACATTACCGTCAGGTAGGCATGACAATTCAGTAATTTAAAAAAAAAACATACAAAAAGATAACAAACATAATATAAAGTCCACCATAATATAACTCCCAACTATAACTAAAAACAAATTTTTTGAAACAACCAATACATCTCCTCGCCTAGTTCTCAGTTATTCATAGATTATAATAATTATTAAATATTTACCCAAGCGTGCTACGACTTTATAAAAATGATAGTTTTAAGAAGAAAATTAGTGTGTGGAAGTAGACAATTTAATAAATTCATTAAAACTATGTGATTACTAATCTAACGATGATACAATGAGCAATTGTTATTTAACGAGTTTGTGAGATTATCTAGCAATCAGACATTGAATTTCTGTTCTCCCAAAGTATCTAAATCTGTTTTTACATATTATTTCTATGTTTCTTTTACATTGATGTTATTTGTAAGAGAGAATAGCTGTTATAGGCTACAGTTTGGTGGGTGAGATATAACTTTCTAGTGATGATATTTATGCGCGCTCTTTCACTAGTTGACGTACTCCTTGTTGTATATTTCGTTGCTGAAATCATATAAAACGTCATTCGTACTATGATCTTGCTTAAAAATAACATGAATAGTTCATAATTTAATAAAAAATTGAATATAATAGTCTATCCATGTTTAACAGGCAGTACTAGTCTTCTCTTGCAAAAATAGTAAAGAGAAAAGTTATAAGCGGTTATAGATGGCAATAGATGGCAATTGGATCTGCACCCGACAAGATTCTGCCCCGCCTCACCTCGATAGGAACGGGTTATTTTGACTGGTTTATGGGGGTGGGTATGATATTTTTTTAATCCGCAACGGGTTATGATTGTGTATGATATTCTATCCAACCCACGTCCATGACCCGTATCCGCCTTGGTATACTAACCCTATGCATCAGCCAATCTGAGTCGTCCATCCTAATATATATCTAACAAACCCTAGAATTTCTATATTCTCTCTGCCGACTTACCCCCGCCATTCTCACTGCCGACTTACCACCACACAGTCTGCGGTTAGCCCCTACGACCACATACCACCTCCACCTTATCACCACCTAACCGACCACCCACCACTGTCACCACCATCTAACAGTTAACCAAACTCGTCCACCTCCACCCAGTGGCAGAGGGAGCGAGGGGCACCGATGGACCGGTGCCCACCTACTTCTCCATAATTTTCTTCTTTTATATGGTAAATTTATCCCAAAAAGAAAATGTCTATCAAAATTTTTTAAAAACTGCTTAAACTTGATGTATTTTTAGTCATTTATATGTTATGATACCTAAATTTTTTAAAAATAGTTAAAAAAAATATTTAATTTAGTCATTTACAATGCTAAACGTACACAACTATATAAATAAATTAAAAAGGGAGCAAAGTCTACAAGAATATATATAAATAAAATTTCTTTTGTATTCTCACACTCGCCTGTATCGAAAGTCCACTGTTTTCAAAGCTGAAAGCCAACAGAGGACACCGCCAGTCTCCTCGGTCCCCTGACTCCCCCTCACCGGCCTCACGCCCTCAACAGTCAACGCCACAGCCACTGCCTACACCGGCCGGTCAACCTCCGCCCTCCGGCGTTGTCCTCTTGTAGTCTTGTTCTCCAATCACGGGTGGCAGAGGTAGTTTACGGGCTCACGACTCACGACTCACCGCACCCAAAGCCCAGACGTCACGGACTCAGGCAGGGGCAGGTCACGGGCTCACGGTGACACGGACGGCAGGGCGATTCTGGACGACGACACCCAACGGTCACGGCAGTCGTCGGCTATTTTGACGGTGAAAGCAAGGTAAATTTTCTGATCCAATGTTTGATTCTTAATTCCTTGAACCCGTTCTCTTTTGTCTTAATATAAAATTTGGGAATAGGGTTTGACACTTCCAATTGGCAATTAGCAATTGCTGCTAGTAGGTTTTTTAATTTCAGATTGCAATTGCTGCTTGTGGTGGCAATTAGGAATTGGGAATTTGGATTGCTGCTCGTGGGTATATAGGTTTCAGATTGATCCATTGAGGTGTATAATTGAGATTTTTAATTTTGGAGTGAGAGTTTGGCAATTGCTGCTCATGGTGGCATTTGGGAATTTAGAATTTCGCGTTTGGGAACTGGGAGTTTGGCACTGAATTTGGCAATGGGGAGTTGGGAATTTGGAGCTTTCATCAATTTCATGGACTAGGTCGAGTATACTGCTCAACTTGGAAGTCCGAATTGGACACGGTCGAGTATATCGAAAAGAGGTTGTTTGATGGTATTCAATTATTGAGCGCTTTCAAAAGACGCGACCTTGCCATGGTCAATTATAGAATGTCATCGTTCATGATTTAATATATAATTAATTCTTGTGACTATTTATCTCTTATATATTTGATGTCCACCTTTAGATATTTTCCTGGCTACGCCACTGCTTCCACCTCGACCAAACACCGTCACCATCACCTCCACCGTGCGTCCACCTCCACCTCGACCAAACACCGTCACCACCCCCTCCACCGACTTCATCACGTAACCACTATGTTACATGGACCCTTCACTTTGGGGTGAAGGGGCGATGTCCAGACGACACGACCCTGACACGGGTACGGCAGCCGTACCGGACCCTTTGGATTGAGATCGGACACGGCTCATGTCTCTGTCGAAATGAAGAAGGAAAAAATGAATCTGCAGAAGAAAGAAGAAGAGAAGGAGAAGCAGAAGATGAGGGAAGAGGAGGAGCAGCAGCACAAGGGAGAGAGAAGGATTTCTCTGTAACTTCACCTCGAGAGACGCACAAACTTGTCTTGCACTCTTGCAAGTTGAAATGACGACTGTTTTCAATCAGCCATAACCTTTTTGCTGTCTCATCTGCCACAAGCCCAGTACTGCTGTACCACACATCCCTGGGATGGGATGCAAAGCATGGCCTCTTAAATGCAAAGCATGGCCTCTTAAATGCAAAGCATGGCCTCTTAGATATTCTTTTAGCCTTTTAACTGTACAATATCTCCAACTATGTTAAAAATCTAAAATATGTTACTTTTTTATAATGGCAGCTCAATTTTTAAATTCATAAATTTTAATGACACCTCTACTTCTTTGCCAACCCTCTCCAATAGTCCAATTTAACACATATCTTGATGCTCTACCTCACATTCCTAGCATTCTATTCAGAATATTTATGTATACTATAGTAATTAGTTATGTACTTATATATGGTGTTTAGTAGCGCACTATAGTAGGAATATAAATGTAATATATATTATGTACGACGTGTCCCCGTACCCGTGTCCAACTTTTGGACGGTGTCCACGTATCCTAGAATTTCGAAAATAGCCGAGTCCGATACTCGGACACGTACCCGATCCGGACACCGACACCGAGTCCATGTAACATAGCGTAACCACCAAGAAGGCTGGAGTTGATTGGCCACCACCTCCACCGTCCACTGTCAACTATCGCCACCACCTCCACCATCAGCACTGTATCTATCTGGATTGATTGGCCACCGAGAAGGAGAAGGCTGCATCTGGATTTGAAATCCCGAATCCGAAGGTTAGCATTGCTATGGAAACGAACTTACATGTATATTGACTACTCCAAAACCTAGGACATGATCCTACTTTCAGGATTTAATATATGTATTACAATGTTCCTAGTCTGACTATAATCTTCTTGTTGTTTTCTTGTCTTGTTTTGGAAAGTTAGAGAAGATGTTCTTTAATTTGGTTCTCGTACGAGTTGTTCTTGCATTGAGCCAACTCCCGAGCAGCAGTAATTTATCAAAAAAGTGTTGTTTCATTCGGGATCCTGGAATATGAACCTTGAGGACAAGATTTCTGCAAGGAGGGTGGATTGTTATGTGCACAGAAAGATCGACTTCACCATCTCCATGATAGTACTTTGATTACTGGTTGCTTTATTCCTATGTCAGTGTAAGTCTTTATATGTTTTCTAACTCATTTGTTAAGTTGTCTGGTACGTGGTTTGTATTTTTTAGGATAGAAAAGAAGGGAAATGGAAGGAAAGAGGCTCATTTCTTCTAATTTCTCTAGTTTGTGAGTTTTTGTGAGGAGAGAAAAGAAGAGAAAAGGGAAAAAAGTTTTGGTTTCCTTCTCTCCAAATCTTTATCCTCAAACTTGAGAAGAAGGATTTGGAGAGAAAGAAACCAAATCTCCTAATTCCGGAACCCACTCCACTACCGTCTCTCCCCTTTGTTCCCATATTCTTTTTCCCCCTTCGACAGCCACCACCGATTCACCCATCACCGCCAGTCCGCTACCGTCTCTTCCCCAAGTCTCCTAACTACGGAACCCATAAACATCTGCCCGCATCTCTCAAGCTCGACAAACCCCTCCCCCCCCCCCCCCCACAACACACACACACCCCAACCCAATCACCAGCACAGTTGTCCCTCACTCCCATCTCCCAACCACCTAATTAACCGCAATCACCCCATCTTCGAAGCATGACAAAACCGTTACCACCGATATATCCAGCATTTTCGCCGCTTCTTTTTCTTTTTCGTTTCTTGATATAATTTCTCAAGACCATATTAGGTTTTGAACCTTGTTATTTTGCTTGGCCGGAGCCGCCGTGGCGATAATTCTTCAGTCAGTGGGTCGGTGCCATTGGACATTGCCATATATATCTTCACCCTCTAAGCATATTACCACACCCTTTTGTGATTAAGGGCGTAGGAGGAACAATAAATTTCAGCAGCCATCGCGGTTGTAGTACACGTCCAACGTCCCAGTGGTATGTCAATCTTCCCATCGTATATAATTGGTCTCGAATTATTTTATGTAGTTGCCCCCTTACCGTTAATCTTTGTCGGCCTGTGGGTACTTCATAATCCGAAGATGCGCATTGGAGTATTTACTATTTAGGTATTTTCATAGATGGTAATTTTACTGTTAAAGCATGTATTGGCGGTAAGCTCAATGTAATAGCTACTCTAGGTTGAAGTTGAATTACATTTTTTTTGTGAGAATATTAGTTGCATAATAATCTGAATTTTTGGTCTGTGGGTTCTTATACAGAAGTTGTGATTAGTATTCCTCATCCTTTTGTTAGGTGTAGGAGGATAAGATTTTGTGCTTTACGGCTTTAGCACCGAAAGGATGTGGAAATAAAGCGCCCTGTGTATAAATTCACATACAGCAATACGGAGGAAGTAATGAAGAAACGATAGAAACCGTATGATACATACATGACGGATACATATCTTTGGATCAATGGGAAAAAGTAGAAATACAATAAGATAGGGCTGGTTCACTGCCCCCCATTAACACACAATGTGTTCTTGTAAGCCAAAGTCTGCATATTTCACTCCATTCAATAGTTTAAATGCGAAAGACTCTTAGAACTAACCAATAGTCCACTACATCCACTTATGACGGTGACAATCTGGGAACTAACTACCGCTTAAATAAGTTAAGATGAACTCTAACTAAATAACCTAGGAAACTTACAGTTTCTTTGTGAATTTTGAGAGGAGAGAAAGGAAGAGGAGAAGAAAAGAGAAGAAAAAAAAAAAACAATTTTCCTTCATATTGTTAGTGCGTTTAGGAGAGAGAAGAAAGCATTATTCCTTCTTGTTTGTAAGTTCAGAAGAAATTAAAAGAAAAGACACAACATAACCATTATACCTGTATACGACATCTCCATGTTTCTAAAAAGATTTGTGAGTTTTGTGCATAATGTGGGCATAATGAAAGTGTTGCTTCGTTGTTTAAAAGGTAATATGGGTATACCCTTCTACCACTTTTTTGTTTACTCTTGTGAGATGTTAACTTCTTACAATAGAACCTTAGGACATAAAGTGCATTAGAAATATGGCCTTCAAGGGTAATATGGGTATTATAAAGTGTTGCTTATGATAGTTTTCCTCTCTCTCCATTTCTTCTCAATTTTGAGAAGAAAGATTTGAAGAGAAAGAAACCAAAACTTTCTTCCCTTTTATCTTCTTTTCTCTCCTCACAAAAACTCACAAACTAGAGAAATGGCAGGAAATGAGCCTTCGTTCCATTTCCTTTCTTTTCTCTCCTTAAAAAGAAAAAAAATTACAAAAGGTTGTTACTGACCACTATCTAAAATACAAACCACGTACCATAGACAACTTAACAAATGAGTTAGAAAACAAATAAAGACTTACACTGACATAGGAATAAAGCAACCAGTAATCAAACTGCTATCATGGAGATAGTGAAGTCGATCTTTTTGTGCACATAACAATCCATCCTCCTTGCAAAAACCTTGTCATCAAGGTTCATATTCCAGGATCCCGAATGAAACAACACTTTTTTGATAAATTGCTGCTGCTTGGGAGTTGGCTCAATGCAAGGACAAGTTGTACAGGAACCATAACCTGCTTGGCTGTTGCAGTGAAAAATATCCCATGCGAAGCGAAAAAGGAATCAAACTTGTCTGCTCATTTACTTGAACTTTTTGTTCTATGCTTTGGTTCTAGTTTGTACGGGACGCAAAGTCCTGGACAAAGTTGTAGGAGAGAGCAGTGAAACATCTTTAATTCTTTTTTGAGTCCCCAAATAAACTTTTTTCACAAGAAAGTCTTTAGGAAGCTCTCCATTCATGGTTACAAATCATGATTCCAATTCTTCATATTCGGTGTGATAGTAGAAAACTATTGATGTTTGTTGAAGATACATAAATTGTTTAATCACAAATTCACCAAACTTGAACTCGATGGGCTCCAATTGATTAGCCGTGAATCCCTTGCCTAAAGCTTGACGCTTTCGTTCTCGCTACCATAGGTAATCAAGGAATTTAGCATGTCGTGAACCGCCGAGTTGATTGAAACTCGTGCCCTCTCTACTGTCCTCCATGGTAGACGAATCCTCAGGTGGCCAAAAAAGAGGGTCTGATACGAAATGAGACGTGCCGGACGGATACATATGTTTGGATCAATGGAAAAAATTAAAAATAGAGTAAGACAGGGTTGGTTGACTTTGAGAGGAACCTGCTCTCCTTAAAAACAGACAACATGTTCTCGATTATATGCCAAAGTCTGCATTTTTCTTTCCATTCCGTTAAGAGGTTAAATACAAAAGCTTCCTAGAATTAACCGATAACCCACTTCCTACAGTTACTTTCTATAACAGGAACTAACTACCTATTAAATAGGAAAAGATGAGAACTAACTAAATAACCCAGGGAACTTGCTGCCCTACTATCTATTATACAAACCACGTACCATAGAGAAATTAACTAATGAGTCCGAAAACAAAATAGAGACTCACACTTAGACATAGGAATAAAGTAACCACTACGTCATGCCCATTTTTTTTTTTGCACATAAAACCGTAGCGAGGGAGGGTATAGGAGGGAAAGAGAAGGAAGACATGCTTGAAAGAGTCAGAGGAATATTAGACAGAAATTAGGGAGAAAACATGAGCTATTACTCATTTAATTTCATATGAGAGGAATTACAGTTAGGGCTTGTCTTTTTCTTTCATTGAAGTCAAAATTTATTTTATAGAGTTTTTATCTTCAATTTTAATTGGGCTTTAATTTATCCAGCTGGAGACCCATGAAGTGGAATTGGTTTGTTATGCGTTGGGTGAAGTTTAGGGGAATCAAAGCAATGCTGGGAAGAGTAGGGCGTGACAAACTAAGTGATGGTTTAGTAGAATCTTTGAACATAGAGAAAGTGGCAGGGGATAAATGAGCTTGGACCAACAAAGGTGATGTAGGACCGACCTTAATAAGGGGTACTTAAGGCTGTCCTACAACCAGGTTTTCTGGGTAGGGCTTACTTTGATAGGATTTGTAAATGAGAAGCTAGGGTGAGGTTTTATTGGTTGATTTGAGTCTGTAAGGGTGCTGTGAACAGTACCGCGAACATTCTTTTGGTGTTTTATAACCTCAACAAAATAAAAAAAGTGAACAAGAAAGATAGCAAACCTAAAAGTCTCACTGAGGCCTTCTAGGAGTCTCACCTAGAAGAATTATCATTGGAGTCTCATTGTTGACAAGAGAAAGCAAATCTTCAGAAATTTTATTCATCAACTCTCTCTTCATTCTGCTTACAATGCTTGCTTATGTAGAAAAAGTGAAGACCTTCCCTACAAGAAAGAATCTAGAAGATTGCTAAAAGAAGAGTAGGCAAAGTCCTAATTGTGGAAGGATGCTAAATAACATATAACTAGGCGGGGATAGAAATTAATATATCTTTGGCCATAATAACCAGAATGCCATTGTCTATCAGAATTACTAAAATACCCTGTATTGATTAAAGCTTGTTTTTGAAGCCCGAATGTTCTCTTTTTCTTCCGTATCACGAGTATGCTCTAGCTTCAAGGGTCTGACCCCTATCAGAACGTGGTTGAGTGGGGACAATTGTCCCACTGAAATGGAGCAAAAAAGTTGTGAGTTTTAAGGTTTAAATTTTTCATGAATTATCGTAACTCTTAAAGGTATCTCACAGGGTATCACATTGGCCGCTTGGGATTTTTGGAAACTTGTGAAAGAGGTGGATAACCAAATATATTCACTAGTGATTTCATACCTTTATTCAAAAAGTTTCTATATAGCTAATAAAAACAACGGTTCACTTGCATATAGAACACATAGCTAGCCTTCCAAACTCTATCGAATAAGTATTTCATACCTTCTGAGCCACAGGATATTCTCTGTACTCTTAAGGGTCTGTTTGAAATCACTTACAGTTTTTGTTTTCATTTTCCAAAAAAACAAAAACAAAAACCAGTTTAGTTTTTATTTTTTACAAAAACAAATGGGTGTTTTATTATCCAGTTTTTATTTTGAGTTTTTTCTTTTTGGTGTTTGATTACCTAGTTTTTGTTTTGAGTTTTTTCTTTGGTGGTGGTGGTATTTTGAGTTTTTTCCTTGGCGGTGGCGGGGTCGGGGCTGCGGTGATCTCAAAACAAAAACCAAAACTGGAAACCCAAAACTTCAAAATGGGAGTTTTCAAAAACAGTCTTGTTTTAAAAACTGAAGGGGAAAAGAAAAAAAAACAGAAACTGCCTGTCAAATGGTTTTTTTTCCCTCCGGTTTACAAAACTGGAGAAAAAAAAAAAAAAAACGTTGTCAAACGCTACCTGAGTTTATTGCTTTTCTTAGTCTTACTTTCTTAAAATTTGACATGGACATGTCGTAACTGTTTGGAAAAGAGCTGGAGAATTTCTTGTCTTGTGACAAAATCTAAAAACAGTGGTGACAATTGACCTCACAAAAAGCATTAATAAAAAAAATATGAGGTTCTAAGGTTTCGATACATAGCAAGTTGTTAAAATACCGTGAATACTGCATGCCATGCCATTTGCTATGATTTTTGGTGCGCTCCTTGCCTGAATGAGATTT
Organism: Escallonia rubra; assembly: GCA_033065855.1. Classification (NCBI taxonomy): domain Eukaryota; kingdom Viridiplantae; phylum Streptophyta; class Magnoliopsida; order Escalloniales; family Escalloniaceae; genus Escallonia; species Escallonia rubra. The sequence goes on along the minus strand of JAVXUO010003049.1, from coordinate 96,057 downwards.
TTGGCAGAGTTTGGGATTTCCAAGATTTCTCTTCGCATTATGATCCCATTTAAGTTGTCATCATGTTGCAACCAGTTAATGGTCTTTGTTCAAGAACATGCATAGAGGTTCATCTAGATCTACAACTTGAGGTTGCACTATTTTTCAGTTTCGAGTTTCCAAATGAAGCTTCATGACTTTTGACTTCTTCTTTGCCAGCGATAGATATGGATGTTGAGGTTGATCACTATGTTATTCTGGGGTTGCCATCTGGCGAAGAAGGGGCCAAGCTTTCTGACAAGGAAATTTCAAAAGCATATCGGTCTAAGGCTTTGGAATTGCACCCGGACAAGCGATTGGATGACCCCAATGCTCACTCAAACTTCCAGAAGCTTAAGACTTCATATGAGATCCTCAAGGATGAGAAAGCTAGAAAGCTATTTGATAATCTTCTGCGAGTAAAACGTGTAAAGCTTCAGCAACAGTCGAAACAGAATTTCAAGCGTCAAAAGCTGAGGTCAGATTTAGAAGAAAGAGAGAGAGCTGCTTTTGCTCCTGACGTAACCACAAAAGCTCAAGATGAGGAAGAGACCATTGCTAGGAAGCTTAAAGAAGAAATTGCTAGAATCCGGGCTATGCACTCCAAGAAAGCAACAAGTGCAGCACCATCATTCAAGAAAGAGACGACGGTTAGGGGAAAGGAGAGTACAGATGGGGGTCAGAGTGGAGTAGACAAGGAGAAGGTGCTTAAGGTATCTTGGGAGAAGCTTGGTGAGAATTATAGTGCCCAAAAGTTGAAGGAGTTGCTCGAACGGTTTGGTGGGGTTGAAGATGTAGTCATAAAAAGTTCCAAGAAGAGGGGATCCGCGCTTGTTGTGATGGCATCTAAAGATGCAGCTGTACGTGCTTGACAGATCATGATGTTTGTTTTTTATACGCTATTACTGCATTTCAGACTTTTAGTACTAATTACATCATGTTTTCTTTGGTAGGTTGCTGCCACTAGGAGTGTCTGTGGGAGCCTCACAAACCCTTTGCTAGTGCTGCCTCTTCAAAATTCTGCAACTACTGCCTTTTCAAGTACACCGACATTTGTTGAACCCGATGCTCCAAAGCTAAGCAATCTTGTTGGTGCTGGATATCATGGATTTGAAGATTCAGTATTGAAGAAACTTCAAAAGGTTTGATTCTATATTTGCTCTTCCACTCTTTGCCATTAAGTAATCATACAAAATTGTTGCAATTGCTGAAAGGTTTGGACAAATTGTTTTGTCTTTTGTTCTGCGTAATTGACAGTTATATACAAAATGTGCTACCTGTTTTTGTTCCCTAAGCATTACTAGAAATGTGACTGATCTGCCTCTTAACAGTCTTCCTAGACGATCTCAAGTACGTGCTTAGTACTTCTTTGGCTAGTCAGAAGTGCAAAATATAAGTTTTTTGAGATAATTGTTGATATATGAAGCGCTATAGTGTGTTTAGGTTGTGGGTAAGTCGTATACGATGATTTGCATTTGAATATTTGTTGGATGAGTGATGCATTGCGTTTTGAAAATGATGTATGACAGATTGCTTATAGAGGGCCAATTGCTTTGCTTCTCTGCTGGAGGGTTTAGATAAAGACTCAAATGTGTAATACTAAATTGCTGGGAATCAGTGTTATCTTTTTTCTAGGAGTTTGGCTTTGATGTGGTGGTGTGAATGCCTAGTCGAAGGTGGGTGGTCACATCTGAATGACATTTGGGTCGCAGATCTTTCCCTTGTTGTTTGTTGCAGTGGCTGGTGGATTCGGCGTCGGGAGAAGTTGGCAAAGGTGGAGCGGTGTCAGATGCATGCTTTGCGAGTTCATGATACTACTTGCCGTTTTATCCCTATCGTTGATAGACAATCTGCTAGGTCTCTTTTGTTTTTTGTTTTTTCCTTTCCATATTAGCACCACAAATTTTAGCATTGTACATTTCCGTTGCCGGCAGTGTTTCTAACGCCCATCCAAAATGAGGCTCAATTGGTCAGCAAATGGTTAATGGTTAAATTGCAGGATTTTAAGTGAATACGTGCAAATCAAACGGGCAGAATATGGATCATCTGCTGATACATTCCTCTTTTGCTAGGGGACATAGTTGTTTTCCTACATTTTCTGGGCTATGCCAATTCTGTGGCAAATTTTTTGCTGTGTTAGTCACTTTACAAGAGGAAATGGGACACCTGTGTATATCTTTTGATCTCTCTGGAAGGGACAGTAGGGATTTAAGTCGGTGGATACTCCGCTGGCCCCATTATTTTTGTGTGCAGAACATGAATTATTATGCTTCTTAAATAGATTTTTGGCTTGTATAGCTGGTTGGATCATGGATGTATACCCTTGATGGCACAGTAGCCCCCTTTTACCGGCGCTCTTTCTGTTTATACCATGAATGCACTTATCCAAGAGAAAAACGAAACAAGATAAGATACGAAGGCTGTTATTTTTGTCCAGTTTCATCAATCTTTGTGTACGTTTCTTCTATTGATTATCATTTTTTTGGGGGTGAACAGGCTGCTGAAAGACAGAATGATGTGCAAAAGCAGTAACAATGGGGTTTTAAGCGCATGGCTGAGGATCTCTTTTGGATCGGATTACGAGGTATATGATAAGATCATCGAAAGAATAGTGATTCTTATTTGAGAACCTCTTTGAAATTACCAAAATCAGAAGCGATTGATCTCAAACTCTCCTTGTTAATGCAGGGCAACCATTTCAATGTCCCTCACAAGTGCGATTCTTAAGGTTCCCGCAGAAAAAAGAATTATATGTTTTACACTTGGGGGTATTAGATTTGTACTTTCATATTCCCTTAAAGAAGAAGAAGACGACCAATTGCGGCCATGTTGTATATTTGGCAAACTCCTTTCTTCCTTTATTATATGATGATGATGATTATTATGATCCACTTTAATCAGCTAAATTATTTTCTTAGTTTTATCTTTCATTTAAGTGTCAACTTCTGCAATGAAACATTACAGGGCTGCTTGTACTTTTTCATCAAAGTAAATATTAACCGTTGGGGTTCATGTCCTGGTTCGGTAGTGAAATGTGAGGCGGCAAGAAGTAAATGTGGGATTATGCTCGTCTCAGGATGGATCCCTGCCTGGGCGTGCTTTTGTTGGTTGTCAGCAATATCTTGCGTTGGCTTTTGTTAAGACTTCGGAGCGCGAGACATGCGGCAAAAGAACTCTCTTTAATTTGAGTAACATTTTTATGGGAATTTCTTCCAGTCTTAAGTCCAAGCAAGTACAAGTCTTGATTGGTTCACAAAACTGTGCCGTAGTTAAGCTTTCAGGCAGTGTTTGTTTTAAATTTCTCATCTAGCGAGTCCAAGTTTAGGCAAAAAAGCGTGCTTTCTTATCCGACGGGCTCAGACAATTTCGATCAGATATGATGTTTTACTAGAAGGATATATTATTTTGTAGGAAAAGAGAGCTTGTTTGGCAATTTGTGACCTTTTTGGGCCTAGTCTTAAGCTCAAATATGTGCATATCAGCATCCAAGGCCAAAGAGGATCATACCGGAAACCCTAACAGATGAAGCATGGACAACGAATGCTAGAGGAGCAGGATTAGGGACAACAATTGGAATCAGTCTACAGAAAACTTGCTGGAAAAATGGCCATTAGGGAGGCATTAGCATGCCCTCGAGGCCTCGAGCATAGGGTTTCTCTCAAGTGGAGCTCAAGACTAACTGTTTAACCGTGGTGCGAAAGTTGGCCTTAGTTGAAATATGAAGAGGATGTCTATATTCTGAATTAGTGGATATTAAGAATCTTGGCATAGGCTTTTTATTTCGTAAAATTGAACAGATACCTGGAGAGTAACTTAGCGATGCCCTTGATAAGGGCAAAACGATGTATTTTAACCTCTGCGAAGAGGGAAAAATGAAACTCTTTAAGTTGAAATTGCATTCTTTCTGCCATAACAACTACATGTGCTATAATGTCTCAAATGGCGTTCCCCCCCTCCAAAATAAAAATAAAAATAAAAATAAAGTGTTGATGTTATTAGCAAAATGAGGATGTTAGTCATGAATATGGCATGTAGGGTTCAAAGTGCTTGAAGCCTCACCATTGACCTAAAAAAATGCATCAGCATTCAAAAGAATCATTATTGAAGGGCTTTGTTTCTACCACCTCATGTTTTATAATAATAATAATAATAATAATAATAATAATATATCCCATGCCTGGCTCTTTGATGGATCTCAGTGAAAGTACCTTTCACCAAGAGATGAGGTATGGTTAAGAATTGAAGTTGAATATATAATTCAGACGCTTTAATTTTGGTTATTTTCTTTTGTTATTGCCGATGACACTTCAATAGGAATATCTCGCTACACATACAACTTGGGTTTCTAGGCGCAGGGGTAGATGCTAGATTAATAAACGAGAGCATCTATCTTCACGGTCTATATACTGTTTCACACCCTCATTTTGAAGCTAAAATAATTCTGTTTTGTCGTAAGTGTATATCTTTAACGACAAATAAGAGTGAACAAAATATAACAAGTGAAAATAGTATCTTAATAAATCTACTAAAATGGTTTATGATTCACTAACAGGAGAAGCCTAGCCACACCTAGGGCATAATGCTTCGGCTAAAGTAGATGAAATCTCTTCACTCCTTTTAAATGGACTAACTTATCAATCCAGATCTAGCCTAACTAGCTATCTACATCCATTACATCATATTTTGATCGACCTCATTGTACCAAGAAGGAGAGCTTTCACCATTTTGATTTTTTTTTTTTATACCTAAATCTAATCTTCTGTTAAGTTTGTTGTCAAGGAAATATTGGTATCATGCAATTGAGTAGTATAAACTACATGCAAAATACCATTCCAACTCTCGAGCAGCTAGCTAGGGTGTTGGGTATATTACGATGAGGTATGTATGGCGAAGCACTCCTGAGTACAGTTATGAAGGTTGCACGAGTCCGGGACGGACCACCTCCATGACCGGGGGAGGGTGGGGGGTGGGGGGACTGCATCCCTCAACATTATTTGAAAATATTTTTAGTTTTTTAGATAATAGATAAACATACTTAAAATATTTACGAAAATGTCACTATATTGTAACATTAATTTATTAAAATTTCAATTTGTTATCTTTTTTACTCTTTGTGCCACCGCTTGTCATAGTTTTTATCTTTGTCATTTACTTTCTCTATCTTTATTCTTCCAAATCCCAAATTCTAAATCTCCAGATTACAAAAAAAAAAAAAAAAAAACAAGAATAGATTATGGATAGTTTTTTGTTTTGTTTTGTTTTGTTTAAATTCTTATAATTTGTTAACTTATACGTGACTAATATAATCATACAATTGATAATCACATTAGTAATATATCTATACAGTAAAAGTTAAGATTCTTTCATGCAAAATTAGTAATTTATTGTTGACTAACCTTCGAAAGTTAATTAAATCATTATGCATAGTGAAAATATATTGTTAGTAGTTAAATTGAGCAATCTAGTTTGTATTTAACGTATTCAATAGTGACACTAATTATAATTAATTTTTAATTACTTATGTTTTATGTGAACCTGAACCTTTTAAATTCTTTTATGTTAGCCATCAAATTCTTTTATGATTTTTTGGCACCTCCCGATTAAACTTTCTGGATCCGTGTCGATATATGCGAGAGCAAGCAAAACTAAAAGGTTGAATTTTAGATATCATACAATCTTGGGGCCATTGACTGTCATCTCACATCTCATATGCGAGAGCAAGCATTTTCTTGTAACTTGCTAAAGTGGTTGCTCGAAAGTGACTCCTTGTACTGCAGAATAATGTAATTAGCATGCGAGGACAGTGTTGTTATAGGTCAATCTTTTGCGGTGGAATTTATTGCTGATCTGATTATCAATGTAATTAACATAGTAGAACTGATCTGTTCTTTTTCCTGTTAGTTTTTCTTAGTTGACTAGGAATGATTTACTGGGGATAAATATTTAGACTCTAAAGCAAATAAAAAGTTGTGAGATTATTTGTTAACTCAAAAGCAGGAATAAAAAAAAAAGAACGGCAAGTCTCGAGGACTTCAGGTTGCACGACCACTTGTTACCGGAAGGTCTATCGTTTCGTTGCTTCGACCTTGCATATGCAATTTGCATTTTGCATTTTGCGTCGGTGTGCTTGCACCCGGGGCAACTTTTCGTGGTGTGATACTCGTATGAGCTTGTGATCGCTCGTTCAAGTTTGACTCCTGAGACAAGTTATTAATTTAGTGAGCTTATCTCAATTCGCTAATAACTGAAATTTATATTCAAACTACTCAACCGAGTACACTTTTGATCAAGCAGAAAATATTTGCCTGAAACTTGGATATAAATGTGGGTTTTAAGCTAACCACCATCGACCCTCTTTCAGTTAATGCAGCATCCCACCGTCTTCTTTAGATCATTAAAGAAGTGGTTCTCCAGATATTTTCGTCCTGATGTAGCTGGCAACGGGTGTTGACAATTTGTTCGAACTAAAGCATGACAACGCAGAGCACAATACCGCCACACGCGCTAAGCTTCAATCAGAAGGACTAGAATCCTCGGCTGTGATTATACAAAATATAACTAAATATATTTTAACGACATTTTGGTAACATCGTTGAATGACAATCTTTTGTCGCAACTGTTACCGCAGCGATGATATACATCACATGATTCTTATCCAGACAGAAAGTCAGATTAAGACTGTTAAAAAAAGACACAATATGAAACGTATGCCTGGTGAGATTCTGAGCATGAGGGTTGATAGCTTAATCTTGATTTGATCTTTTTTGGCTTGCATTTCATAGTGAATGTACTCTGTTTGAGCACGGAGAAGAATGGTAAGCATAATGTACACTAATCGTTCCAATGTTCTAACATTTCAAGTCCTTAGAACAATAAATAACGCACGATGAATTATAACGAACTAAAATTCAGTATGATGACACTGATGAGAATGAAATTCGTCATCCCTAAAGAGTCTACAACTTCTTGTTTGTCTAAGTGAGAAACACTGACATGAAAGATATCAGTTAGCAAATATTTTGTTCAAATCACAGAGGCTAGATTGAGAGAGGCAGAAATAGAATTCATAGCGGCACTTCTATTCTAAGTAGAGGCAAATTAGAGTACTAAAAAATTTGTACAAGCAAGCACTAGCTGCAACACCATTCTTTGCTAACTTAAAAACTACGAAAGTGGACATGCAGGTACGTACGGGTCTATATGCAACAACATTCTCTGCATAAAATGTTCAGCGGAGGTGAGCAGTGCCCTTTAAAGTACGAGTATGTGGTAAAAAAACTAATTTAAAAATGATTGTTGTTGTGATTATCATTTACTATGTCAGAATGTGTTGGTCCAACTGATTAAAGTACCTCATTCGCCAATGAGGGTATGCCATAAATATGTATATTTCATTTTACAAAATTAAGAGATAATTATCGAGAACAGGGGTGAGCTAATGTGGTGGTCCAACCGATTAAAGTACCTCATTCACGAATGAGGGTATGCCATAAATATGTACATGTCACTTAACGAAATCAAGAGATAATTACCAAGAACAAGAGCGAGCTGGGAAGAGAAAACGTGTAAGTATTACATCAAGTCAGAGAACACTTTGTCATGTTCAAAGCTCTGACAGATATTCTCTACAAATATACCGATCCAAGCTACTATAATAGCATTTCATATTCTCTACGTTGGGTTGTTGTAAGAGTTGGTGGAAAATGGAAATGTTCTTGATGAGTGATGAGCCTTTTTTTCACGGATTTGGCATGGTTGCCATTGTACTAATGCACAAAAAACACAATCACATCAAACCAACTTGCAGCACTCTTCAAGTCATTCCCTTATCTTATCCTTCACTTTTTCTGGGTAAAGATTTACATCATTCACTATAATTGTGCAACTTGATCTCCAGTTAGAACTGTTGGAGCATTTTAATAAACATTTTTTATATTTTTGTATTATTTTACTTAATTTTACTTTTACTGGTCAATACGTGTGCAATACAAATAGTTTATAGTAACATCTTATTATAATGTTTAATACTGTGACTTAATTAGACTTATATAAGGACAATTCTTATAGTTGTTGGAAGAAGATATTTTTGTGTGTGTATGTTACAAGGTCTTTCATTTTCTACCCAATGTTAGGGCTTGGGTCTTAAGAGACTTGATCCTTTTACATTTATATATCCACATATGTGTGTTTTCCTTAACTACAAGTCTCGCTACAAAGACAATTGTATAAAAGCTTATTATTTGATGATCAAGTCGAGGACAATTGCTATGTTTTTGTTGGGCAAAGAATTGTATTGGATGAAGTTTCAACTTCTTTCAATGGTGCAAGGTTAAAGAAATTACAACAAAAAGAGTTGGAATTTTTGTATCCTGGAGGCGACACTTAGGACTTATTGCCCTGGTTCAATTCTGTAGAGGCATAAGCGTCTTGGAGAAAACGACATAATCCGTGCCACAACTCAGTGGAAATAAGTTTTCAAGGTGTTCAAGGTAAATCTTTTTTACCCTTAATGATACCTTGCATAGTATGAGCAATGTTACGTAGCAAAAGAGGAGCATTGACGTGAATGTATTTATCATACTCACAATTATGAGAGATAATTATTCTTCTTATTTTATTTAGTCATTTTGTATGTGAGGTCACTAACATCTTATGTGTGTTTTTGGGAACTTTTTCCAACAAGAATCAGTACTCAACTACAACAAATGAAACCCCAAGGGATGGTGGAGATGGCAAAGGGCCTCGAGGTGTGACCTTGAGGTCTCGAGTTCGAGTCCCTATACCGGTAAGGCCATATACATTTGCAATTCTCAACCTCAAAAAAAATAAAAAAACTACAAGTGAGTACTGAATTTCCAGTTCTAAATATTTCCGGACAAAAATTTACTCCAACCCCATTTTCGTATGGTTCATCACAGAAAATCATTAGTGACTTTTTTGCATAGTTATGAATACCGTATCGGAGTGCATGCCGTTTTTTTTTGTAAAATGGTACGTATCGGTACCGGTACCGTCTCAAAATCTTCATCAATATTATACATATGTAATATTCATTCATTGACAAACTAACAATATATACATATATTTTCTTACTCACAACTTCTCTAGAATAAAATGTTACTTTGTCCTATAGAGCTTGAATTACCTTAGTTTTCAAATAAATTATTGGTTCCCAAATAAGTTGTATCCCACCCTTTTCGACGATCTCGTTCGTAAATTCTTATGTTAGAATAAATTGTTTGTTCAATAATAATGTCTTTGGGTTCAAGAAGAAGTTATTTTTCTAGATGTGCGCGCGCGCATATGTAAAGCAGTATATCATGTAAATGAAAGATTATGATCAAAACTTATAGTTTGAAGTACATCAAAGCTAAGTGACGATTGAAAACTTATCAGGAATTTTTTTATAAATTGTAATGAATATTATGAGTAAGAGGCTACATAGACTTTGATTGATATAATAGAACTTAGAGTGTTTTTTTATTTAGTCTTTATATGATCAATTTATAAATTTTCTAACAAAATTTGTCACATTTACATTTTTTAAGGAACCGGTACAAAACATATTATCTCTGCCGGTACGTAGTTCTCGGCCGGTATCACCTGTACCGGCCGGTACAATTAACCGATACAGAGCGGTATTTTGACCGGTACAAAATGTAATGGATACCGTACCAGTAAATGGCAAAAACGATACGTACCGGCCGTAACTATGTTTTTTTGCTAGATGATATTAGATCAATTTAGAATTGCTAAATTTAACTTTTAAATAAGAAGTGATTAGTTATCTTTGAAGATAATATTGTTAGGTTGAGTAATCGATAGATTTGAATTATCTACTTCACCTATATATAGATGCTTATACTCAATCAAAATACTGTGAATGAGATCTTATTTTTATATCTCAGTATATAATAATACTTTGGCGTAATTGCAAAATTAAGTTCAAAAGCGTCACCGATGAGCTTTGGCGACATTTTTTTGCCAAGAACCAAGAGCCGTAGGATGTCTACTCCAACTGGTGTTTGTAGAATCATAATGAAAGCAAAGGAATATATATCTAACTATCAAACTCTTCTTCGTCCGTTATTTTTTTCCTTTCGTGAAACACAACTTAATTCAGCATGGCGAGGCTGATACAGAAAAACTAACTCCATCTGTTCTTACTTTGAATTAAAAGAAAAATCATGATAACCGGTGTCAAGAACTGCATATTTTGATCGACCCACGATTCAAATCTTGAACTTAAACTACACCATCTCAACTCCACAATGGTCAATATATTTAGCATCAAAAATTATTGTCAAGAGTAACTCTTGAAGAGTTCACTTGTCAGATTCCTTTTGCCTTTAATTAGGTGCATGCAAAACGCAACAACTTGTGTCTACAACAAACACTAAAAGCAATTGAGTGGATTGAGACGTGGTTTGGGCCAAGAAATGGAAAGAAACAAAGGCTAGGGGGTGGGGTGGGGATGTACATTTCGTCGTTTAATCCCTCTCTGTTGGTGGTCGGTTTGTTTTGCATTGCAGGTCTACTGCCCTTTCACTTCCACTGTCATGACATTGTTAACTTTTGATCCCTTCATGTCTCTTCCTCGTTCACTCTTTAGTCTCATCTTCATCATTCACCACTTTCCCTTTTGAATTTCTTTCCGGTTCTCATTTGTTGTTTTCATGGATGCTCCTTCCCTACTAGGCATATATATATATCTCTCTCTCTCTCTCTCTCTCTCTCTCTCTCTCCCCCCCACCTCACCCTCTCATTAAGTGTTACTGCCAAAATATTGGTTGGGAATCACAGGCAGAAATGTTGACTTGCACGAGAAAAAGTGACCCACCGGTGAGATTCGCAGCAAAAGAACTCAGATCAGCGCGCGTGGACCACCCACCTGAACGAGGGTTAGGGTTGGGGTTGGGGGGGAGCCAAATTTTTGGGGAATTTTGTGTGTTAATTTTTACATAATGGATGGAGAAAAGAATTACGAAAATGCCACTATATTGTAACATTAATTAATTAGGGTTTCATTTTGTTGTGTTTTTTGCTCTTTGTGCCACCGGCTGTCATATATTCGTCTTTCTCATTTCCTACACCATCTTCATTCTTCCAAATTTTAAATTCAAAAACTTCAGATTACCAAAAAAGAAAAAAAAGAAAAAAGAAAACACGAGTAGATAGCACAACTAAAGAATAAAACTCTAAAAAGTTATGAATTTGCGAATGAACAGTTGCCCACATACTTGTCGGAGGTCCCTGTGTAGAGGCATATGTGTAGAACCCAATAGAATAGAGTTAGGAGTTATAACTAGGCCTTGGGTCTGATCCTTGGGAGTCGCTTTAGAATCATTTGATAACTCTTATTCATCATGTAACTAGCAATTTTGTAATTGACTAAATTTAACCGAAACTTTCAGGTGTCATCCGATGATTAGGGGTTTATTTTTAGCTGTATCAAAAAGTGAAAAAGAAAGCAACACAGAATGAGATTGGAGGGAGTAGCTGGGCCGCCGCACTCACTAACCAGCAATAAAAGTGCTTTAAAACTAAAACTGTTTGCCACCTTAAAATCGTTTTTCTCTTTTACGTTCGTTATTAGTCATTCCAGAATACGACTTAGAACACATAGTAATTGTGTCACGGGTTCAAAACACGAAAAAATGTCCATGCAACAATCGTAATGAGGCCCGTGTACATTACTCCATCTCATAAAGAGCAGAAGCAAGATCATGCTTCTTCTTAATGGCAATTAAGAAGTCAAGCTATGTCCCATTTAGAGTTAAGACCAAATTAAGATCTGGTTCAGAGTTTAAGATATGGTTTAGTTATGAAAAGGATGCATTACCATAGGAAAAGACAGCTTCTTTGGCAATTGGTGACCTTTTGCGTCCAGTCTTAAGCCCAAATATGTGGATATCAGCAACCAAACCAAAGGGGAGCATACTGGAAATCCTAACAAATAAAGCATGGATTAGGTCTAGTTATCAAGGACAACCAACTGGAATCTGTCAACAGAAAATGGAGCTCGAGACGGACTGTTCAACTCTGGTGCGAAAGTTGGCCTTGGTTGAACTTTGGAGAGGATATCTGCGTTCTGAACTAGTGGATATTAGGACTCTTGGTAGAGGTTATCTATCTCTTTTATAGAACTGAACGAACAAATACCCATATTGTAATTTAGCAATGCTTATGATCAGGCAAAAAAAGATGTATTTTAATCTCTACGTTCCACGAAATGAAGCTAGTCTAAAAAATGAAAACAAAAAAAATAAGAACTCTCAAGTTCAAATTGCCTTCCTTCTGGCACAACAACCACATGTACTATAATGTCTCAATTACCACTAAGCGCGTAGGCCAGCTGGTAAGGAGTTGTCCTAACTTAACTACAGGTCTCGGTTTCGAACCGTGAGAATACAGCTGCGCTAAAACTTGGTAGGGAGAGCTTTACCGCCCATGTGGTCTTACCCGACTCGAAAGTGTGAAAAACCTAATCACACTTCTCCGAAGAAAAAAAAAGTCTCAATTTTCTGTCCCCCCAAAAAAAAAAAAAAAAAAAATTATTGATGTGATTAGCCAAAATGAGGATTCTACTTATGAATAGGGCATGTAGGGTCCGAAAGTGCTTGAAACCTCACCATTGCCCTAAAAAAATACATCAGCATTCAAAAGATACATTATTGGGTTCTGTTTCTACCTGTTCATGTTTTATATTAATCTATCCCATGCCTGGTTCTTTGATGGATCTCAATGAAGATACCTTCTACCAAGAGTTGAGGTGACTTGTATGGTTGAGAATTGAAGTTAATTATACATTTCTGATGCTTCAGTTTTTGTTATTTTCTCTATTCTCGCTGATTACACTTCTTAGTTAACGAGAAGAAACATAAAAGTAATTCCGCACTGAGAACTATAAATGACTTTCTGCAGAGGTAAACAGAAAAGCAATTCCGTAAAGGAATTATAAATGACTTTTTGCATAGGATAAACATACCGATATTGAGTTATTTCGTTACACGTACAACTTGAGTTTTTAGGCGTGGGGGTAGATGTTAGATTGATAAATGAGTGTCAATTTCACACCCTACATGCTGTTTTACAACCTCATTTTGTCGCTAAAATTTTTATATTTTGACGTAAAAATACTTTTTAGCGACAAGTAAGGGTGTGAGAAAAAGTGTAACATGTCGTCGTGGAAATAGTTTTTAATAAATCTACAAAAACGGTTCATGATTCACCAACAGGAGAAGTCTCTCCACACCTAGGGCATAATGGTTGGCTAAAGTAGATGATTCTCTTCCCTCCTTTTTAAATGGACTAACTTTTCAAATCAAGATCATAATTACCATCTTAATTCTAATACAACTTCCATTCATCCATTATAGGATTTGGATCCCTGCTGTAACCCATGGATCCAAATCCCCTGCTGTAACCATGATTACTTTCTCTCTTCCCTTTCTCAAGGGGACAACACCCCTGCTGTAACCATGGGTTGGTTACAGCAGGGGATCCAAATACTCCATTACAGCATAATTGATACCTCACTGTACCAAGAAAGAGAGCTTTCACCCTTTTAACCTAAATATCATGAAAGAGAGCTTTCACCCTTTTAGGCTTTTCACCTAAATCTCATCTTCTGTAAATGTTGTCAAGAAATTAATGAAATCATGCAATTGAGCATTATATAATGCTCAATTGAGCAGTTGAGCATTAAATGGACTAACTTATCAATCCAGATCATTACTACCATATTCTAATTCTAGTACGACTTCCATACATCCATTACATCACAATTGATACCTCATTGTACCAAGAAAGAGAGCTTTCACCCTTTTAAACTTTTGACCTAAATACCATGAAAGAGAGCTTTCACCCTTTTAAGCTTTTTACCTAAATCTAATCTTCTGCAAATGTTGTCAAGAAATTATTGGAATCATGCAATTGAGCATTACATACTGCATACAATATACTATTTTAACTCTCAAGCAGCTAGCTAGGGTGTGGTATATTACGAGAGATATGTGTGACGAAGCACTCCTGAATACAAATTACGTACGATGAAGGTAGCACGAGTCGATATATACGAGAGCAAAGCTAAAAGTTCAAATACCGGGGTTGCTCTTCAGCAAAACGGACAATAGAAATCGCGGTAGTTCCTTTACATGGGAAATGCTACACCATTCATTAATAGGCGTTAGTAACGCCAACTTTAAGGTTTTCGACTTAATCGAGTTGGTATATGCTGTTTAGACTGCAGAGCATAAAAGTAAGCTTTAGCTTCTGACTTAATTGTTCAATTTTAGAGATCATGCAATCTTGGGGCCATTAACTGTCAACTCACATCTCATGTATGTCGCTAAAAGTCAACTTTTGCTGCTAAGATTTATTTTTAGCAACAAAAAAAGGAGTAAGAAAAGCATTTTCTTATAAATTGCTAAAGTGGTTGCTGGAAAGTGACTCCTTGTAATGCTGGATAATTTAATTAACATGCGAGGAGACATAGTTGTTACAGGTCAATCTTTTGCCCATTTCGCGTTGCAATTTACTGCTAATCTGATTATCAAGTCCTAAGTGGCCTACTTAACAGAACTGATCTGTTCTTTATCCTATTTAGTTGACTACGAGTGATTTACTGGGGATATATATTTAGACTCCAAAGCAAATGAAAAGTTGTGAGATTAATTGTTAACTCAAAAGCAAAAAAAAAAAAACAAAAAGAACGAAACAAGTCTCGAGGACCTAAGCTTGCTGTGTCACTTGTTACCGGAAGGTCTATCGCTTCATTGCTTCTGGGTTGCATATGGTAGTGCGATGTGCATTTTGTATCCGTTGTGTCTGTATCTAGGGTAATTTTTCGAGGTCCAATACTCATATGGGCTTGTGATCGCTCGGTCAAGTTTGACTCGTGAGACAACGTATTGCTTTAGCGAACGAATTTGAATAAGCTAATAACTGAATGTAAATTCAATCTACTTAACCCATTTAAACTTTCATCAAGCAGAAAATAAATTGACCGAAACTTATATATAGGTGTGGTTTCTCAGCTCACCACCATCAACCCTTTCCAATTAATGCAACACTCGACCAACTTCTTTAAATCATTGAAGTGCTGCTCCAGATATTTTCGTCCTGATGTAGCTGTAAACAGTTGTCGACATTTCAAACTAAAGCACGACAACACGGGACGATACCGTGGCACTCGTGAAGCTTAAACCAGCAGGACTAGGATCCTCTGCTGTGATTTAAAACTGTCGCTAAATACATTTTAACGACGTTTTGACAACATCGTCAAGATATTTTTAATGGCAATTTTTTTGTCACAACTGTTATTATACAGCAAATGATCCTTATTCAAATCAAGAAGTCAGATTACGACCGTTAAAAAGAGACACAAAATAAATGTATGCTTGGTAAAATTCGGAGCATGAGGGTTGACAGGTTAACATTCATTTTGTCCTTTTCGGCTTGCATTTGGTAGTGAATGCATTCTGTTTGAACGTGAGGGAGAACGGTAAACATAATGCACTTTAATCTTTTCAACTTTCTAATGTTTCAAGTCCTTATAACAAGTAATAGCGCACAATTTGAACTAAAATTGAGTATGATGACATTGATGGGAAAGAAATTCATCGTTCCCAAAAAGTGTACAGTTTCTTGCTTGTCTAAGCGGGAAACACTAACATCAAAGATATCAGTTAGCAAACACTTCTTCAAAGTAGAGGCAAATTGGAATACTAAAAAATATGTACAAGCAAGCACCAGCTGCAATACCAATCTCTGCTGACTAAACTGTTGGAATTGGATTTTAAACCCATTGTGGAGAAGCAACTTTGACTCAATTTTGTAATGGGTTCCAAACCATATTTTGGTTAGGAACAAATTGATTCAAATGTTCATCTATTGAAATAGATGATCATGGTATATTCACATGTTTAAAACAAATGGAAGGTGAATGAGAAAATTGAAGTTGAAGTTGGTGGTTCAACTTAAAGGGAAGAGAGAATCCCGCATTGAAGAATTAAAGTCAATGTTGTCTCCTTATAAGGCTTAGCCTTGAGCTAAGGGTTGGGCCCCTTGGGGGTACCCATGTTTTGTAAGGAGGGAGGACCTAGGTTGACCCAAGGTCCACCACACACGCACGCCGCCCGTCCCGGTCCGTGGCTTAGGCCCATCAGGCTTTATTCTTTTTGAGACAAAAACATTTTAAATAAATAAATTTTATTTATTTATTTATTTTCTTTTTCGAAAAGTTGTGACCTTTCCAGCTTGCAGTTTTTTCTGTAAAGAGTTGCACCCCCCAGTGAATACTCACTGTATAAAAACGAGTCAGTTAAAGAAATTCATTAAGTACTGAATCCCGAAATTATTTTCTGTAATATTCTGTCTCCGAATTTTCTGTGTCCGAAAGAGTTCTGTGCCATTGTTTTGGTTCGCCGAGTCTGCAATTTGGAGTGCTCATATTTCAGATGTATTGCTGTTGTATCTTGGGAGACTGTCGTCAAGAATCGTCAGCACCGTTGCGGGATGAATAAGTCTTAAGGACAGTGAATCAAATTCACGCCTCGGCCTTTTTCCTTTGCTGTTCTGCAATCTTGTTGTGAGTTGTTACATATACTTTTATTTCCTTCGTTACGTTACTGTTGTTTTTGGAACTTTAACATATGAATGTTAGTATATTTTCGAAATTGTTTTCTGCACAAATATACACAACGTAAATATTTCACCAACATAAACAACTAGAAAAGTGGAATATGCATGGCCGGTTTGGTTATGCAACTTTCCACTTGAAGGGTGTGAGGTGTCCATTATTCCATTCCAACCTGAAATGGTTGGTTTTGTGTATCATGAACTGTCTAAATCTCAAAAGCTTGGTTATCCCAGTCCTTTAATCCTAGGATATTCTCTCTAAAGCTTGGTTATCCTAGTCCTTTAATCCTAAGATACTATCTCTCCTCCTCCCCCCTTCCCTTGTTTGGTTCGATTATCGTAAGACCTTTTTGGACGGTTGGCTTGGTGTACTTCATGTATTCATGCGTGTAATATACTGCTTGATAAGAATGCTTTATTGGCTAACCCGCTCATTGAGCTTGATGTGCATTAAGTCATTAACTACGCATGTACAAGGTAAGCATCAATTAGTTTATTATGATTTGGCATTAATCGGTTAACACTCGCTTTCGTCCATAAGTTGCGTCTTTACATTGAACTCGGAACACGAGAGTCAGAGTAGACCGTAGAAAGCTTTTCACTTTCTAGCCTTGTAACGATGCGTATGCCATAATATTGACTTTAGGTATTTGATGAAATTAGGATATGGACAACTTCGATTCATTTTACATTCACTGGAATATTGCACACCAAAGCACAGTGTCATATAAATAGCAATTAAGCCACGTCCGTGAACAGCAAATGCAGCAGCCAAAGTTTGTGATCAAGCATATGCTATTGCTAGGTTCCATGCGTGCATTATCATCAAATCAGACTACTTAAAAAAAGTTATCTCGGGCGGCTAGCTTGGGGATACATATGACAGCAATGCAAAGTACAAGGTGATGGATTGCTGGGAAAAAAGAAACTCATACAGTGTGGTTGCAAAGAAGCCAATAAAATATTTTTAGCATATTATCTGTAGACAAAGTTATCTGAACTAGTAGGCAAGATTAGGTGCATGGAAGAATTGAATATGTAATGCAAAAGTTCATGTATTCCTCTTTTAGTGGCATATATAAGCTAGTTGGCAAGAGTAGGTATATATGATTGGAAGGCAAAATTCTAAGTTCAAAGCTTCGTACGTGATCATTCCAGTTTGTTACTGTAACATGTTAAAGTCTCACATAAACTATACATTGAAATTGTGATCGATTCTTATACCTAGTAGGCTTCTCCTCTTCTTCTGCAGGCTTTTGGATTGAAAATCAGACTTTAATCAGAGTTAGGCCACACCCAGGTCGCTTTGTATGAGGGTTATTTCTGTTACTAAACTTTAATACGGTATCAGAATCAGGCGACCCCCATGTCTCTATGTGTACCAATGGTTAAGAAAAATAATTGGTTATTCATTCATTTCTAATAGAGAAAATTTTTGTGACATACGAGGCAAGATTAATTATTTTTTTTTTTTTAAAAAAAAGAAAAGAAAACAAAGTAAAATCAAGTTGTTTATAAAAGTCCATCTTCTGTAGAAGAGGACAAAAATTTGGAAGTCAAAAGGTATTATGGTACTGAAATAATGCCATTGAGCGTGAAAGCTAGCATCAGCCTTTGGTTTGATTTTTCATTTTCAACGTCAAATATTTAATTTGATCCGTACCCAAGTAGCCGACAGCCCACTACGGTTGTTATTACAATTTATATTAAAAAAAGATATCTTCACAAATTATTTTTCTCCATAATTGCTATTTTTTTTGCTACGAGAACTATTTTATTTTGTTTATTTTATACAACAACCATATTTTACCTACTAAATGAAGGAAAAGCGGGGCTTTTTCCATGAGAAGTTGTTGAGGAGGAGTTATTGGGTAGAAAAAGTGCAGATAATAACTGCGAACGGCGAGGACGGGGATTTCCATATAAGGTGGGCAAAATCTAGCACTAGTTTACAAAAAAAATTCTCAAACTTAAAGTGGGCAAAGATTCAAGATTTACAAATTTTCAATGTTTATGCGACCATAACTATTGAAATTAGTGTTGTTAAAAGAGAAAATTCCCCACTATCGCCAACATGTGGTTTCTCTGGTAAATATAAGAAGCAATTTTTGTACCACTTCAATATGGAGCACTCTTTAGGTTTTAATTAGTGTTCATCTTTTTGTTGCTTGGCCCAAGTAAAAACACTTTCGTGAACTATTATTCACTTTTTTGTACTAAATCGACGGGGAAAGCGGAACCGAACCCTCCATCTCTAAAGGAAAAAGTTATGATATTTACTTTGTGCAGCGAGAAGTTGCTTGAACGCAAAGTAACGTAAGAAATCACAATCAACAAACACAACGGTGATTACGTGGGAAGAGGGGAGGCTAAGGTAGGCATGATTTCGGATCGATGGTGACAGAAGAGTAGAAAGGGATATTAAAATTGCCAAAGAGAGAGCAAATAATACAACGCCAACACCTCAATCACAATTCACAACAAGACAAGCTGATTTGAAACCTAATGTCACTCGAGGTGGGCGACCAATTGTCACCCTCTAGTGATGAAAGAAGGATGTATAGTGCAGAGTTCCTTTGTTTGGTTAAGTTGAAGCTAAGAAACTTGGTAAGCATGAAATCTAGCAGCTGATTCTGTTCTGGATTAGCATAAATTTGTTCTCCTCAAGCTCTAGAGTGTGAAGAGAATAAACCAGAGCAATTACTAGATTGTTTGAAAGCAACTTTAATTTGGTGCAAAGGGTTTGTGTAGTTCAGGGTGCAATTTAGACGGGTTGGGTTGGGTTTTAACCCAACCCGAGAAAACCCAACATTTTAAAAGCCCATCTCAACTCAATCCAACCCAACTTGGGGTTTTTGTAAAAAAAGCCCAACCCGACCCGACCCTAGTAAAATATTATGGGTCAGTTTTAACCCAAACAAACCCAAGTACAACTAATATCTTTAATTTTTTTGTCTTTTATTTTATAAAATGATCCTCAACTCGTTTCATTATCTAAAGACTAACATGACTCGTATTTGACTTATATGATATACTTTATTTTTTATAAATGAAAAGTTTAATTTATTTGGTCATAGATGAAATACAATACTTTAAAGAAATTTTTCTACATCAATCACTAAACAAACACATAGATCAAACATTAAAGACAAGTAATAAACTCCATTATAATAAAAAAAATACTATAGTCTTCCTTAAACTAGCAACATAAATAAACATCAACATGTGTAAAGGGAAAAAACAAGCAATAAGTTATAACACTTAATACAATAGAGCCCCTCTCACTTTAATTCATACATGTCTTTAAATCACATGAGAACGAATAAAACCATTAACAAAAAGTCCTAGTATTCTGAAAGCAAAAAAAAGAAGAAGAAAAAAGAAGAAGAAGAAACAAAAGTAGAAGAACACAAGGTAACAAAAGAAAGAAAAAGAAGTATGAAGAGAAAACAGAAGAAACCAAGAAAGAAGGAGACAAAGGGTCTTGAAAAGAAAATGAAAGCAGAAGAGAAAGAAGGCAGCATGTGGCGCAAAGAAGAGAAAAGAAGATGGCGGCAGAAGAATTTGAGCATTGCGGCAAAGGGCGAAGGCACACCGGCGACTACCTCGGAGAACACCGGAAGGCGACGCCGGCCAGCCCGTACTACCGCCGGCAGATGGGTAAATCAAATCTGAAAAAAAAAATGAGTTACGGTGGATGCCGACGACGGCGAGGTGACTGGTTTTAGGATGAACAATAGCCGCGACGGCCAAGAGCGGCGGCAGCCATGGCCACCGGCAGCTACGGCGTATCCCGGCGACAAGTGAACGACGACGCCGATCTCGATTTCGGGTGCATTCAAACGTCGCCGAAATCTGCCTAGGAAAAAAAATATGTTTCTACAAATTCATGGTTGCGTTGGTGTTTGTGAGAAGTATGGGAGCACATGGATGTCTTTGGATACAGTTGCGTTGCGAGTTGTCGATGGTGAAATAAAGCGACGGCATGCCGCAGGTCGATCATACCACTGTCTTTGGGAAGGTGAAAATGATGAGACCACTGTATCTTCGCCGGAGAAGCAGGAGCGGACTGTCGGGGAACCCTAGAAAATGATTTGGGCAAAATTGGCTACGCCTCCGCCGCCTGCCGAGGAAGGAGAGAAACCAGAGAATGAAGGGAGATTCGTTGACTTGGTTTTTTTTGTTGGGTTAGGATGGGTTAGCTTGGTTTTAATGGGTTTGACCCAATTTAATTCATATAAACATTAACCCAGCTCAAACCAACCCACTTTAAAATTAGTTGGGTTTGATGGGTTTAAACCTGTCCATATCTGAGCTGGGTTGGTTAAAGCCCATTCTAACCCAGCCCAAGTTGCACCCCTAGTTGTAGTTGACCTGATTATGGTTAGGTTTAAGTACCTATTGTGAATATAGGCATCATTGATGAAGGAATGATTGTGCAGTGAGCCAACCAAAGTGGCAACTGCAGCCATTGATGGAGTAAGATTTATGTACTTGTCCTCTCATTGGCACTCAACTCAACTCAACTCAACACATGCCTTGTGGTTCTCTTCATTATGTAAAAATCAACATTCTGACAAGTGCTAAATAATCTATACATTAGAAGAGTGACATGTTTGGAATAAATCTTTGATTGCCTTCCATATGGCATCTATCATTTTTAAATTAGGTGATATGTTGGTACAAAGTAAAATATGCATATGCCCAAACAGGATGTTGACCTTTCTACTTAATGTGTGAGGAGTTCTCATAGGATATTCCTTGCTTTTTTTTCTCTTTTCTCCCTGGATTGATTCTAAGATCTAAGACAAGGATTGTAAATGTGTGTTTGATAACGCAATTAAGCACTTAAAACTTAAAATTTTTAATGATTTTCAATTAAGTGCGTTTGATAATGTTAAACCATGTATCACTTAAAAAATTAATTCCTTCCAAAAATAGTCTAAAATTTTAAGTCAGGGTTGACTTACTTAATGCTGATCACTTAATTTTAAGTGAGATGGTCAAAATTTAATTAAAATATTTTTACATAAAAAAAATAATTATCACCACGATACTGCCTCAATTAATTTGCTTGCAACACTGCCTTTACTACAAATACAACCACCACCACAACCATTATTTCCTTTTGCTACCACCACCACAATTATCATGACCTAGCCACTTTCACCACCACCACCGATACCACCACAAGGACACCGCCACCTCCATCGTATCGTTGTTGTTGTCACTACATTCATTTCTGTCAAAATCATCTAAAGATCCACCACACTATAACCACTGTCATGATCGACATGTCATTGCCTATCGCTATCATCACAATTACCGACACCACGTCTTCATGCACCATTACCGCATCATTGACACTTTTTTGCCGCCTCCACCGCCACCACCACTACTCCATCGTCGCTGCCACCACCACCACCACCAACACGATCTTAGCCCCCCCCCCCCCCCCCCCCAAGTTATAATGTACATAAACAAATACATAATTCTGGTAAAATGGAAAAATTTGTAAATAAATAATTTCAGACATCTGCTTTTGGTTTATCAAACATGTTAACTTATTTTTCAGTAAAAGTTCAGTCGCTTAAAGTTTTCAGTTTTACAAATTCAGTGCTTAATTTTTTCAGCACTTAAATTTCAGTTTGATCAAACAGCCCATAAAAGTCCAAAGGCTTATTACATAAAGCCAGTCCTGATCTTTGAGTTCATTATGCCCAAGCCCTCAACATTTTAGAAATTTGCATGAAGCTCTTTTTCAAGTTTTTTTTTGTTGAAATAGTTAGAACTGCAATTTACATGGCCCGTCGGTACGGGGATTCAAACTCGAGACCTCGAGGTCATACCTCAAGACCTTTTGTCACTCCACCACCCCTTGGGGTTGCCCTTTTTCAAGTTATAGTGGTTTAAATGGTCCTTCCGTTAGTCTACAGTCTATCTCCCCGTTTGCTACATAAAAACGAGAGTTATATGATGGAAATACACAAAGTGCAGCTCTTTACTTTAGTTGGAGAGGGGGGAGAAGGGGGGGGGGGGAGGGCTAGAGAGAGAGAGACTAATCTATTAGTTGACTCATTGAGCTGAGTTAACTCGTAAACAAAACCTCACCACCCATGACCATCGTAACCAAACCTATCACCACGCGTTACCACTACTACCACCAAACCATCATCAACCAAACACAACCTAGAACTACCAACCCCCCCCCAGGACAATGGGTATTTAAGGTTTGGGGCGGGTGGAACGGGTGGTGAAGAGGTGCAAGGAGCATTGGAGTTACAATGGATGTTTGGGCAAATGAAAGAGAAAATAGAACTGGAAAGAATGGCAAAAACACACCAGAAATTACCCATAAAGTTTCCAAATTAAATGGACATTTCTAAAATTTTGAGCTGGTGTAGGTCATTTTTAAAGGAAGAAAAGAATAAATTGGGATAAACAAGTACCTTTCATGTATGTTTCTTCACTTATACCCTCTTATACGGAGTACTATTTTTCACGCTCATATGTAAAACACGTGGGCTAATTTAACAGAAAAGTGGACGAAAACCTAACAGAAGGATCATTTAACTTATTAAACTTGAAAAAGGGTTTCATCCAAACTTATAAATTTTAGGGGCTTGGGCATAGTGGACTCAAAGCTCAAGGGTGATTTTGTATAATAATCCAAATTCAAAAAAGTAATTTTTACATGGCCAAAAAGAAGTGGTATACCTAAACCACTATAACCGGCCATATTGTTGCCTTTAGCAGCAAAATAGCAAATAAGGTCTCATGTCCTATTTCTTTTCATCTCTTAAGAAGACATTTACATCACAAAAAGCCCCAAAGTTTTAAGATTATGATTGCACCCCTCAATTTCATTAAAACCATCACCAACGCATCACCATACATTCTGAAAATGGTGGCTGAAATTTGCTCCTCTCCACCGGAAAATACATGCCACCTTCTTATTTCGTTACCACCGAAAGTGGAAGAGATATGGACTGTAGATCTGGGTTGGGTTGGCGACGGGTGGTGGAGTACAATGGTGGATCTTGGTCACGGCAGCATGGAGGTGGCGCGTTTCGGTGGTTGTCGTGGCTAGGTCGTGGTCTATATCTCTGTATGCATGTGTGTGTGCGTGCGCGCATATGCATGTGCTGTTGCGTGGAGAAAAACAGAGTGTAGTGAGTTGCGCTAGTGGTGGGTGGTGTGGTGAAGGCAGTGAGATGTTGTAATGGTGTTTGATGACAATGGTGGTGTTTGGTGATGGAGTGGTGGAGGGCAGCGATAAAGGTAGAGGTGTCAAAATAAAAAGTAACGTGTTTATTGGCTTTATAAAGTGTATAGTAACGATATTGCAGCTTTATCAAGCCATTTTACTGCCTTTGACAATAATGTAGTTTGTAGCCAAATTTCTTTCATAAGTGATTGTGTTTGTTCATGCTACCGTATTGAGTGAGACATGGTATGTGTTTCTTGTTGGGTACCATTTGAGAATAATTTTATCATGTGTTGGCATGTTGTACACCTTATTTAGATTTTTGACAAAAAAATATCCGTTTTTTACTTCAACTTAATGTGAGACATACATGTGTGAATTAAAAACGAACTCAAACTGGGCCGGTCGGTAGCCTATTTTAAGTCTTCTTTGATCCATTATCAACAAAAAATCACTTTTAAATGACATCCAAAGAACCCTAAATGCCAAAATTGACAGAAGAAAAAAACAAACTAAAACCATAAGGTCCACCAATGGGTGCTTTTGTATTAACAAAAAATAACTTTAGATGAGAATTGTAAAGGACCCAAAATGCCAAATTTGACAGCCAAAATAGAAATGAATAGAAAAAAAAAAAAAAAAACTATAAGGTCCACCAATTGGTCCGGCCTTTAGGTGTTCATTGAACATGAATAATCTCAGTTGCTTAAAGAAGTAGGTAGTAGCTCGCCTCGCCCCTATTTTAAGAGGTCCTTTTCGGCTGCTTTCCCATCTCGTTACAACAGTGGCCTTTCAGTTGCATCACTGCTTTTGTCCTCTCTCTCTCTCTCTCTGCATTGTCTCTCTGGTAAGTCCTCAATGGTAACAAAGTGTTAGTAGCATTTTTAATCTCCATTGCTCTCTCTCTAGCTGTCTCTGTGTGTGTGTGTGTGTGTGTGTTTCTCTCTCAAGAGTCTCAACGTTTCAATTATTTGGCTGTTTGTTTTTTGCAGAGCTGCAAGTGTTATATATATTTATGCTTACTCACCACACACTAAGAAATAACCCTCCACCCAAGAGTTTCTTCCTGCTAGGACTTTCACATTCTCTCTCTCTCTCCCTCTCTTGCTCGTTCATAGCCTACTTGCGTCTGCACATTGGAAGCTTCTTTTGTCTCGGGTCATGTAGCTGAAACTTGTTAGTATAATATACACATTCTTGAACTGTCTGTTTGCGAAAAGAGTCTTTTCTTCGTAATGTAAGAACAAATCAGGTACTTTTCTTGATTCTTGTTGTGTTTGCTTGATGCCCATTTGTTCCAGCTTGATCTAGGTCATTCCTGTCCAAAATTTAGTCATGGTTTGTCGTTAATCTTAGCTGTGGCTAGGCTTGTATGCTCATTTTTGTTGAAATTCGGGGGTTTTATTTGAATTCTGCTGATGCCTATTTGGCTTGAACTGTTGTAAAGCAACCCAAATTTACTCTGGGATAATGGGTCTTCGCTAACTTTGTGATCTCTGCTTTCTTTTGAACTTTCTTTGAGTCTAGAAACACACTCAGTTTTTTACTAAGAAAAAGACCATGTAATTGATCCTTGATTAGGCTTATCTTGCATCCATCTTTTTGTTGGAGTTCCTTTTGTGTATGTAAGAAAGAAGGTGGGGTTGATGGATCTGAGGTTTGTTGAAGTCGACCGCTAGTTTGAGAACTTGATAGATGGAGAGTGTGGGCTTTATTCGTTAGTGTTGACTGCCTGATCATCAATGAATACCACTCGCTAGTAACCTTGATTGTTATTTAAACATGGAGTTCAAGTAATCCTGACTCAGATTCACATTCGTTACTAATCAATTTTTTGGTTATTAGCAGAAATAACAAAACCATTCTTTTGTAGACTTATCTAATGTAAGGTTTTATATACTTCTGATTCACTCCCTCATCGAGGGTCAGTTCCAATTTGGAAAATAATGAATCAGCAAAACTTCCTGCTTTACTTCCAAGTCCTTTGATGTCTAAATAGTCCTCGCCTTTCTGCCCAGTATGTGCATATGCAATTTTGAAGATCATAGCATTCGCCTCTCGAAATCCTTAAATCCAAGTTTGTGTTGCGTGAGTGTCATTTGTACCGCTTCTCATTCCAGTTAGTCGTTTGTCAAAAAAAATTGAGAAAAAATAAAGAAAAAATAAAAAATAAAGAAAAAAGAATCTACATTTCCGCAACTATCATGGAAGAAACATTTGTTCCCTTTCGTGGAATCAAGAATGATCTCAAAGGAAGACTACTGTGCTACAAGCAAGATTGGACTGGTGGACTTCGAGCAGGCATCAGGTTCGTAATTTTCTCATAGCCCAACTGGAATTGCTTATATGACCTGCCATTTTGTTGAAGACCTTGAATTGTTATTTTTTCTTCTTACATGTTTTGCCATTATCTTGAGGACACCTATTATTATCTTAGATGATATTATGTTACTGCTCTTAGTGCTAATGTGGATTCCATGCAAATGATCATCCTTACTATTGTTGAACAGGATCCTGGCTCCAACAACATATATATTCTTTGCTTCCGCAATACCAGTTATTTCGTTCGGGGAGCAACTAGAAAGAGAAACTGGTCAGAGATTTTACGAGTTGCGAAGGTTTTCCATGTTTTCATTATTACGCTAACATCGGCTGAGAAGTGTTTAATGTGTTTCTTCGCTACAGATGGAACTTTAACTGCAGTGCAAACTCTTGCATCAACATCGCTATGTGGCATCATCCATTCTATCATTGGGGGACAACCACTGCTTATACTTGGTGTAGCTGAGCCAACAGTTTTGATGTACACATTTATGTTCAAATTTGCAAAGGATCGGAAGGATCTGGGTCAGAAGCTCTTCTTAGCCTGGACTGGATGGTACCTTCTGAAGGGCTCTTGGAACTTCTTTTTTGATGAATTATTCTTGGAACTTAAAAACTCACATACGTGGTGGTAATATTATTTTTGGCATCTTTTTTCTAGGGTATGCGTTTGGACGGCCCTTCTGCTTTTCATGCTAGCCATTTTGGGTGCATGCTCTATAATCAATAGATTTACCCGTGTGGCCGGTGAATTGTTTGGTCTTCTCATTGCAATGCTCTTTATGCAGCAGGCTATTCGAGTGAGTACACTTCTAATTTTCCTGTCAGCATACACTTTCTTCTAGTAGAAAAGCATTTCCTTATCGAGAGAGTGGAGTCTACCAAGGTTCAGGACCTCTTCTATCCTCCAATACAGTGTCACTAGCTTGCCAAGGACATCTAATGTGCCAATATGTTTGCCAACTTTTTCAGCCTCCTTAATTACATCTTGAAACTTTGTCCTTTTAGGCTCTTTGGTAACTCCTTGATATATTTGACTAAATCCTCAAACCCTCCAAGGACTATCCACGTCCTTTGACCACATCAGTAACAACTTCGAATCCTCTCAGATTCAATTCTTCTGTTCAATGATTCTTTCTAAGCACAACGACATATCTAGACGTTGCTTCTTGCAATCCACTTATGGATAGCATTCTTGGTGGTGATAAACTCACAAATGCTGGACTTTTAGTAGTATATGTCCTTGCAGCAACATACTAAGATGTTATCCTTCTTTGCTTTAGAACTTATGAATATTATCCTATAGGGTGTTGTGGAGGAGTTTCGCATACCTGATAGAGAAAATCCTAACCAGCCTGCACTTCTTCTTTCTTGGCGCTTCGGAAATGGAATGTTTGCGCTAGTTTTGTCCTTTGGCCTTCTTCTTACTGCGTTGAGGAGCCGGAAAGCTAGATCCTGGCGCTATGGATCAGGTGGATATTTCTCCTTGTCTGTGTTCAGTGTGTGGTGGTCTTTTATTGACATTTTTGTATTAGACAAAGTACGCCACCTTGGTATTTTTCTATACTGATTTTTGCTGACTTTACATCTACTTTCAAGGTTGGCTACGCGGATTTATTGCGGATTATGGTGTCCCACTTATGGTACTGGTATGGACTGCCGTGTCTTATATACCGGTCAATGATGTCCCTAGAGGGATACCGAGGCGGCTTTTCAGTCCAAATCCATGGTCTCCTGGGGCATACTCTAATTGGACAGTTATCAAGGTGGTTCCTCTATTTCACTTTCCGACTATAGATACTACTCCAGCTTTGTGCTCCCTTTGATCTTGCTTCTAAAGCCTTAATCCGCCTGTTGCCTTTGCACAGGAAATGTTGGATGTGCCCCCATTGTATATAGTTGGAGCATTTATTCCAGCAACTATGATTGCTGTACTTTACTACTTTGATCACAGCGTCGCATCTCAGCTTGCCCAACAGAAGGAGTTCAATCTGAAGAAACCTGCTTCATATCATTATGACCTTCTCCTTTTGGGCTTTCTGGTGAGTTAATAGCAACGAAATTAGTTTATTTTCTATTGCAAGCCAATGGGGTAACAAGTGTTGTGTATCATTTTCTCTTCTGAATTGATTTTTAATCAGGTCATATTATGTGGTCTCATCGGCATTCCTCCTTCCAATGGAGTTATTCCACAATCTCCGATGCATACGAAAAGCTTAGCTACTCTAAAGCACCAGGTATTATATGGCTGTACCGGGTAGTGAAAATTCCTTCAATGAAGAAGTGTAATTTAATTAAATTCTCGTGTCTGTTAATTCTTCTCTCAAAAGTTTCTACTTTGCCATAATATTGTCGCAATAATACCTTGGCGCCTCATTGTTTTATGAACAACACTAAATATATACTCAGACCCTGCAAATAGAGTTCCCCTCTATCCGGTATCCTTGCACTCTAGAGCCGGATCAATTTATAACCATGATATGCCCTGTCTGGGATTTTTCTGATGATGTGTTTCTCTTCATGTGTTTGACATCTTAACTATCTAAAGTTCCGAGATTTCGCAATGCTCCTGCCTCCTGGGCTGTTCTTTTTGTCATTATGGTTTAAATAGTGAGGACATCTCTTCACTTTGCTACTTCGTTTTTCAGTTAGGATACTTCTACTGTAATCTTGACAGATCTGCTTGTTTTTCAAATGGTCCTTTTGAGAATATCTCGTTGTTTACTGGATGAGAACCTTTGTTTCTTATTACTTGTTTTCCTGCTTTGAGGTCTAATGATTTGTGTTACATCAGCTTCTACGGAATAAGCTTGTATCTACGGCTCGGAAAAGTATGGATAAGAATTCAAACCTGGGCCAGTTGTACCGGAGCATGCAGGAAGCATACAATGAAATGCAGACTCCACTTGTATATCAAACTCCATCTGCTCTGGTAATTAATCCTTATTGATGCTTGAATAATGCAAAACTTTATACTCTGTATTTTTTTACCTCCTTTACTTCAAGGTTGTGCTTTGAACAGGGGCTGAAAGAGCTGAAAGAATCCACGATCCAGCTGGCCTCAAGTACTGGCTATATTGATGCACCAGTTGAAAAGAGTGTTTTTGATGTTAACAAGGACATTGATGATCTTTTACCTGTTGAAGTCAAAGAACAACGCCTCAGCAACCTGTTGCAAGCATCAATGGTTGCTTGTTGTGTTGCCGCTATGCCTCTTTTGAAGAAAATCCCAACCTCTGTTCTTTGGGGGTACTTTGCTTTCATGGCTATTGAAAGCTTGCCAGGAAATCAATTTTGGGAGAGAATATTGCTGCTTTTCACTGCTCCAAGTCGAAGATACAAGTAAGTTTGTCTCATTTTTCTAGCCAAGGTGGCCATATTAGCACCTAAATATGGTTATTAGTTTGGTTCTACACTGAAAGCTGTTCTGCCCATCCAAAGCTCTTTTTGGTGGACGAGAGATCTATGGTACATTTTAACATGTTCTTGTGTGAAACAAAAATGAACCAACAAAGAAACAACTACAAGAGCAACAATGATAACGACTAAATAACAAAAAAGCAAAGAAGACTCTCTGGAATCCTTCCTTTTATGTGGTCCATTTAACCAGTTCACCAGATGACATCTATACCAATTTAAATTGTTCTTTATTTTCTCATTTACTAGCAGCAATAGTAAGAGACTCCTGACCCATCCTCCCTTTATGGATGCAATTTGAACACTTGTGCTACTAGAGCTTTCTCACATTTAATCTGTAGAGGATTAAAACAATATGTTACCTACATTTGAATTTTGTCAGGGTTTTGGAGGAATATCATGCAACCTTTGTGGAGACTGTACCTTTCAAGACAATTGCTGCCTTCACCTTGTTTCAGACGGCTTATTTGCTCACGTGCTTTGGACTAACGTGGATACCAATTGCTGGGGTTCTTTTCCCACTGCTGATTATGCTTCTTGTCCCGGTGAGGCAGTATTTGCTTCCCAAGTTTTTTAAAGGAGTCCATCTTCAAGATTTAGATGCTGCAGAATATGAAGAAGCCCCTGCCATAACCTTCAATATGTCATTTGGAGTAAGTTGTCTATGCCTCGCTTTAGTTTCGCCAAGTCTTCCAGTGGTTTCTGCCATTGGGAAAGTTTCAGATTTTTATATGGAGTACACCTCAGATCTTTCTCGCAAGAGTAATTTCCGTTTGGATTTTGGTAACAGGACATATTAATAATTCAGAATGAATCGTATTTGGCTGCTTGATAGAGAAACTAAATTACGTGTTGGGATTCAGATTGATTCTGATATTAGGCTTTACTTCATAGCGGACTTCAAATATTGTGCTATCTTTGATTGCACTAATTGCAGGATCAAGATGCGGAAGGAAGAACTACCCATATTGATAGTGGTGAAGTCCTCGATGAAATAATCACAAGAGGCCGCGGTGAAGTTCGCCGTGGACACAGTCCAAAAGTAACTAGTTCTACCCCAACTTCACTGGAGGATATGAAGCCTGCATATAGCCCACGGGTATCGCAGAGGGCATACAGCCCCCGTTTGAATGAGCTAAGGGTCGAAAGGAGCCCCATATTGACTGGGAAAGGGCTCGAAATAAAGCAAACTACTCCCAGTCCACGGACATCAATTCTTGGTCAAAAAAGTCATGGCTCGTCTTCAAGCTGAATCAGTAAACTTCATTGCTCCGGTTAGTTAGAGTCGCCAGTGGTTCTCGAGAGGCCTTATGTGTGACTAGGTATAATCTTTGTTGGGTAATGCTTATATTCGGTGTCTCTAGTTTGTAGTAAAAGTGTATAGCTTTTGTCAGTTTTGCCATTTCTTGTATCTCCATAGTAGGCTGGGCAGAAGGCAAACTTATGAAATACTAATGGAATTTATGCATTTGTATTTCTTCGCAAGTATTTTAACGTAACGGCTATTGCACTTTAAATGCTTAACGAACTTTTGAATACTACTGCTACAATCTCACTATTGGCATTTTGCACTGGCCAAAGCTTGCTCTCAAGCATGATAACTTGAACATATTTCTGAAGGCAGTTACTTTGTACATACGACATCAAGATCTGCTCTGCACCAGTCTACCGTGTCTTACTCTGTCGGAAAGGATGCTTGCTTGACTCATTACCTTTTTGACTTAAAATCAGTGCGACATTAAGGCTTAGTTGAACCTCTGATATCTGCCTAAATATTAGGGAAGGCAAGTATATGAGGTGAGAGCCAATGGAGGTAGACAGAGAAGTAAACTTATTTGAGTCATCTCTCCTGACATAGTTCATACCTGGCATTAGATCAACTATTTCAGGCTAAGCCATTGGTGTGTATCCTCATAGTATACCTCCATTCCGATGGCTGAAGAATGTGCCTTACTTGAATCATTTTGTCCATCATCTGATCTACCTGGTATGTTAGGTTTAGAATTTTTCAACTGAAATGGTTAAATATGTTGGTACCGTAGTATAAATGGTAGGAGTTGGTACTACTCTCTATGCTGAAAAATGGAGATTTAGCATAGAGAGGTTGATGATAAAGTGTGCAGCTCATATTATTAACCTACGGTGTTCCTGTTATGCCAACTATTAGGGTTTTTTTTATTATTGCTGTTATTAATTATATTATATGTCTCTTTCCGCTGGACGACACATTTTTTTCCCGAAGCAGATACGGCTTCTCATTTTGTTGTTACTGAAGTATAATCCTTCCCTGCTGTTAGAATTAATGTGCATGGAATCTACAGATACCATTTCTAGATTGTGCTTTGTCTACCTCAGGTCATGCCTACCGATTAGATTCTCAACAGTAACAAGAGAGAGACTGGTCTTCTACAAAACCTCCTTAACACTAAGCTTCTCTCTCTAAAACCAAAAACTCTCTGCCTTCTCTCTAGACCCACCGCAAAGCAGCCATGGCCGCCCCACCGTGCGCAGGTGCGCGTGGGGCGGCGGCCAGAATCCGGCCTTGCTTCTGATTGCTTTCCGTCTAGTTGTGTTTTGGATTCTTTGAGGTCAGGGTACCTTCGTGGCCGGCGATGGATGGAGGGTGGCCGACGGGGACAGCGGCGGTGCGGTGAGGCGCCATCTCCCTCAGTCTGCGCCGATCTCTCTCGATCTACGTAGATCTGGATTTTTCCTCGATCTACTAGATCGTTTAGACCGAATCGATGTGGCCGGGATTTCACCGGCGGTTGCCGGAATCCTGCCGGCAGAGCGTGGGATCTACAGGCTCTGGGGGATCGTGCTCAATAATATGCTTGATTGACGAGGTTGTCGTTGCTAGGGTGTTTGCTTAAATTCCGACAGTGGCCGGATCTCCACCGGCGGCGACCGGAAACCCACCGGCGGCGGCCGGAAACAACCGGCGGGGGCAGAAATTTCCGGCAGCAGTGGGAAGGGGGGGGGGGGGTTGGGGGGGGGGGTTGCATTTTGGGTTTACTGGTTCTGAGATTGGGTTGTCCTCGGGTGGGGGGTGGGGGGGATAAGGCCTCGGGGGGGCATAGGGGTTTGGGCGCGTGTGTGTGTGGGGGTTGGGGGGGGGGGGGGGGTGGGGCCTTGGGAGGGGGGAGGGGGTATAGGGTAACCTGCTCTAGGGGGGATGGTTTACAGTCTTGCTTAGCCGGCTGTGTTTGTTTGGTTTGTTGCCCGATAGCCGGTTGTGATAGTTTTGGTTTGTTCCCTGGGTTTTTCGGTTGCCGTGTTTTGGAGGTGGCAAGGTCGGTAAAATATGGTGACCCATGCAAGTTTTACATCCTCTTCATTTTGCGCTGCGATCCCTTTGGTTATCGAGTTCACCTTCGATTTTCGTAGGGCTACGTAATCGTACTTCCTCATTGTAATCTTTGTATTTTTAATTTTTGTTTGTTTCGGTTTTATTTGTTGTTGTTTATAATCTGTAGGCCTACACATATTACTTTAAGTTAGGCTGAAGTGTAGGATATGCTCTGCTTCAGTTTAATTGTAATTAGTTTACGGTCTATAGGTTCGTGGTTTCATTTCTTGTATACTCTGAGTCACGAAAATGTCGTGACCTTTTCAGCCGTTTGGCAAAACCTTGTAATCGCTTCAAAGCGCTTTATTTTCAATGCTATTCTCATCTTTATCAAAAAAAAAAAAAAAAAAACAGTAACAAGAGAGAAGAACATGGGACAAAATGATCAAGGAGATGTCATATATAGCTAGATGAGTATGTAAATGAGGTCGGATATGCTGACGTATCTTCCTATGAACTGGTTAGCTTGGGTGCTTTCATTAACAAAACTAAGGAAGAGAGAGAGAATGTGAGAGAAAGAAGACGGCTACCTTTTTAGGAGTTGATCTGATTAGCTGGGCTTCAAAGTTCATTTCTAAAAAAAAGTCCCCGAAATATCATATTTTGGCCTTATACGTGTGGACACTTCTTCAAGAGGTGTCCGACACGGTGTCCGGTAATTAAAAAATAAATCAATAAATTCGGACACCGCTGAGAAGTGTCGGACACGTGTCCGGAGGTATCGGTAGGAATCGGACACCATACCTCGACCTATATGAGGTGTCGGTGCTTTCTACCTACCGAGTCTTTTGTGCTTTGCTAATTAAAGAGGATCACTTCAATCCAGGTTTGGATTTAATCTACTATTCATGCTTTATTTTTCTTGTAAAGAGTTTATTATAATCCTTCAGGGTGTATTGTCTTTCACCTATAAAATCCTTGCAGATTTTTTTTCTTTCTATATTTCCTTCTTGATGAGTTATGTGGTTATTCTTACATCCCGACTCCCAGTGAGGAGATAAGCCATTGCTTGATATATACATCTCCATATGTGCATTTGATGATGTTAAGATGTTTATATCAGATAGAATTGCCTAAAGGAAGGTTGGTATAGAGTGTAAGACAACAAACACACAGCAAGTCATCGTGTAGGTTCTTTCATATGTATGTTTGATTACGAAATCCCATGCCCACCCCACTGTGTTGGGGGTGGGGTGGGGGGTTGTCATTCATTATTTGGAACTATTCTGAAGCCAATGAAACCCTGGTCCCCTCGAGGGAAAACAGGAATTGGGTTCATCATTATATGATCTGATCTGATATGAAGGGCACTCACCTTTTGAAGGTGAACCACATTATACTGAAAAGAGAGTCCTTTCTAGCTAGCAGTTCTTGATGGAGAGATGATGTTCATGACAACATAGCAACTACTAATGGAGAGTACGAATCTTTTTCTGGTGTCGATTGCACCAACCA
Organism: Escallonia rubra; assembly: GCA_033065855.1. Classification (NCBI taxonomy): domain Eukaryota; kingdom Viridiplantae; phylum Streptophyta; class Magnoliopsida; order Escalloniales; family Escalloniaceae; genus Escallonia; species Escallonia rubra. The sequence goes on along the minus strand of JAVXUO010003049.1, from coordinate 61,648 downwards.
AGAGGTGCTCTCCACTTTAGCTTTGCCTTTTCAATTGCTTGATTAGTAACAAATGGCAGTCGTGTCAGCCTCGGAGCCCTCCCCCTCTTTACTGTATGCTGCTACAGTTTGCTCAGTCCTACCGTTACCTAGTTTTTACACTTTCGTATTTAATGACATGTGTGATACTACGAGCGACTGCATCCCATCATGTTTGTTGCAAGGGGTGAGAAATCTTGATCTTCTTGATTACATGCCTGAACTGAAGTTGGCAAAATCCATCTGAAGAAGGAACTCAACTTTAAGCGGCATAACTTCACATTCACATTTAGTGTTGATGACAAAGGCAAAGGGGACTCACTCACTTGGTGACTTAGCTTGATTAGCAAGGGCACATTGCCTAGTGGAATGCATGGAGTTCCCTCCATTACCTTTATCTTTGTCATCAGTACTAGGCGACCAGGTGATACTTCAGGTTGTAGGATCGGTCCAACTTTCCTTCACTTTTTTCCTGTGATCAATTAATGTATGTGATAGTGTGATCTCAAAACCACTCAAGGACCCCATGGTTTTAAAGAAAAAATGCCCAGTGAAGTCTCTTTCAATACCAATATTTCAGGTTGCTCTGTGTGTGCGTGTGTGTCTCAGAGAGAGAGATTTTACTTTTTAGCAAGTGCCCAAATGTGGAAAGTGAAAATCAGTGGGTGCTTTGAGCGTGGATTGATTCAGCATCTGTATTTACACCTGCACATTTTGTAAAGATGGATCCACGGTTTACCTTTGGGCACAAACATTCAAAGGGTGCTAAAATCTACGTTGACTGAGAAAAAAAAAAAAGGAAAGAGAAAAAGAAAAAGATATGTCCATTGGATCTCTCAAGGTAACTAGATCTGCTAGAATGAGCTACCTGATGTTATTTCTATCATAGTTTACTTGTAATTGGTCCAGCGTTGTCATCTTAGGGATGATTTGAAGCCAATTCTTGCATCAGGGTATTTCGGAAAGCTGGGAGCGACCTTTTGGGTGTAGGATATACTCTGCCCCTAAGGTCTTCCTTGCCGTTGTAACGAGTTCTCTTTATCTTTTATCAACAGAGTTCTAAGTTAATTTCGGTTGATTGGCACTAGAGAAAACATGGTAAGTAATTTATTTTTGGGTTAATTACTCACGGCACCCCTGAGGTTTACCCTAAATTACACTCGGACCCCACTATCTTTGCAAATTACACTCAGCCCCAAAAATTTGAAATTCTTTGACGGGGTTAACGGCTGGTCATGAAAAGACCATTCTGCCCTCATATATAACCACACAGTGTCTCTTGGGTTTTGGAGGGAAATCAAGAGAGCAAGTGGCTCTTGGTTACAGACTTCGAGAGAGAGGAGAGAGGGAAGTTGGTAGGGAAGTTCTACCGTCAAATTTCATTGCCATTTCTTGCTTTCTGCGAAATCGAACCCGGCGGCGGCGACAACGACGACGGCGACGGCAGTCCTGAACGGTGGTACTCGAGTGAAGATCGTGGACGGTTGTGCAAACACGAAGGTATGTTTTCATACCCTTTTCATCTGATCGCAATCATTTCTCTAGTTTCTTCATTTTTTTGAAACTGTAATGGATGATTTTTAACAAAGAAACCCTAATTTACGTCTCTGTTCTGTTTAATCACATGCATGTTGAGTCTCTGTTGTATGTAATCATGGGCATGTTGAGTGTATGGTTATTGCATGTTGAGTGCATGGTTTTTGCATGTTAAGTGTATGGTTATTGTATGTTTAGTATATGATTATTGCATGTTATATGATTATTAGCAGAAAACCCTAACTAGAGCCCTACTTAGAGCCCTAATCGAAAGCCTTAAACCGAAATCCCTAAATTGAAGCCATAATCGAAAGCCCTAAAAGCCCTAAATTGAAACCCCAATTGAAAAGTCAATTGAAACCCTAATTGACTATTTAATCAAATTGAATCCCTAATCGACACTGAAATTGAAGCCCTAATTCAATTTCGTTTTCGAAACCCCAATTGACAACTCAATTGAAACCCTAATTGACTACTTAATCAAATTGAATCCCTAATCGACACTGAAATTGAAGCCCTAATTCAATTTCATTTTCGAAACCCCAATTGACAACTCAATTGAAACCCTAATTGACTACTTAATCAAATTGAATCCCTAATCGACACTGAAATTGAAGCCCTAATTCAATTTCGTTTTCGAAACCTCAATTGACAACTTAATTGAAACCCTAATTGACTACTTAATCAAATTAAATTCCTAATCGACACTGAAATTGAAGCCCTAATTCAATTTCGTTTTCGAAACCCCAATTGACAACTTAATTGAAACCCTAATTGACTACTTAATCAAATTAAATTCCTAATCGACACTGAAATTGAAGCCCTAATACAATTTCATTTTCGAAACCCCAATTGACAACTCAATTGAAACCCTAATTGACTACTTAGTCAACTTGCCCAATTAAGAACTTAAATTAAAGCCCTAATTGACACCCAAATGGAAACCCTAATAGATAACTAATTAACATACCTAATTGACAGCTTTGTGAAAGCCTTAATTGATAAATAAAATAATATTATTTCAAATTGGCAAGTTAATTACAGCCCTGTTTGACAGCTTAATTGACATCCAAGTTAACTCTCTTTGTATATACATTACAGAAATGCATACCCTGCTGGTCCACTACTGTAACATAGCCAGAGAGATTGAGAATGTAGATCCAGACAGATACAGTTACATGGACTTGCTAAGTGATGCAACTGAGCTATGTTTGAAAGACCTCCCCCCTAGGCTAGGTTTATGCATTGACATGTACTTCATGTTGCCTGGAACTCAGGTCAGGACTGAATTAAATTCTGATAAGGCTTTAGTGGACATGTTTGCACTATATGAGAACTCTAAGGATATACATGTCTACTTAGAGATTGATAGGGCTGAACCTGGGGCAGTTTGTTATCCAGAACCAAGTAGTCAGGCAGCTAGAAATGAGGACTTGAATGAAGTAGAAGAAAGTGAAGGGGACATCAGTGATGAAGAAGAAGGAAGTGAGGGGAAATACATTTGTCCAGTGATGATTCTGATGACTTTGATTGGCAAGGAGTAGGAGTGAGTGAGAGTGATGAAGAGTCAGGGACTAATGATGAAGACACTGAGATAGATGATGATAAGCCAAGTGATGAAATGTTGTCAGAATGTGATGATGATGAAGAAACCCCCTTGTACAACAGTGATGAGAATGTAGATGTGGCAACAATAAATGTAGACAGATTTATGAGTGGGAAGTTGTTTCAACACAAGGAAGGGGAAAAAATTGAACTGCATCAGGGTTTATTGTTTGAAGATGTAGATCATTTTAGGGCAACTTTGAAAGACTATACCATTGAGAATGGGTTTAAACTGGTGAGAGACAAGAATGAGAAGACAAGGGTGGCTGCTCATTGTGGCAGCCCTGGATGTGCCTGGAGAATACGTGCAACCAGTATCCCTGATGGCACAACATTTAAAATTAAGAAGTGTGGCCCTGAACACACTTGTGTGATGGCCACTACTAATAAAGAAGCCAACTCCACTTGGATTTCAGAGAAGATGTTTAAATACATTAGGGGAAATCCTAACATCAGTTTGGGTGGTCTGCAAGAATTGTTGGCTGAGAAGTTTGGTGTAGAGGCCCATAGAATGCAGCTCTATAGGGCCAAAAGGAAGGCACTAGAAAAAATAGAGGGGTCTCATGCTGAGTCATACAAGAAGTTGTGGAGGTATGGGCATGAAGTGATGAGGACTAACCCTGGTAGCTTGTTCAAGCTTGAAACTCAGAGGGTTAGTCCTAACTTGGATTTGCCTCACTTCCATAGGCTCTTCTTCTCATTTACAGCTATCCAAGATGGCTTTAGACATGCTTGTAGGCCCTTTCTTGCAGTTGATGGATGTCATCTCAAGGGGCCTTTTGGAGGTGTGTTATTGGCTGCTGTGGGTCTTGATGGGAATAATGGGTTGTTCCCTGTGGCTTTTGCTGTGGTTGAGAGTGAGAACACACAAAGCTGGAGGTTTTTTCTTCATCATTTATTCAGCATAATTGGGGATGGTTCTGGAGCTAAGCCATGGGTATTTATGTCTGATGGCCAAAAGGGTATTGAGAATGCCTTAGCTGAGATCATACCACAGGCAAGTCACAGGAGGTGCTGCAGGCATCTCTACTGTAACTTCAAGGCTAAGTACCCTGGCATCAAGTTGAAAGCATATTTCTGGGCTGCTGTGAAGGCATATAATGTTGATGACTTTAACCTTGCCATGGGTCAAATGAAGGACCACTCACCAGAAGCAGCTGAGTGGTTGAGTGGGCATAGGTTAGAGAGTTGGGCTAGGCACACTTTTGACCATGCTGTTAAGAATGAGCATGTAACTAGCAACATTGTTGAGTCCTTCAATAATTGGCTAGGGAACTTGAGAGAAAAACCTGTGCTATCTTTGGTTGATACTATTAGAACTAGGTTGATGTCCAAGGTGCATGAAAGGTTTGAAAATGCTGCCTCTTGGGATGGTAAGGTAGCTCCCAAGATTGTGAAAAAATGCAACCAAGCCATTGCTCAGTCTAGGCATTGTAGCATAGTGATGTGTGCTGGGGGTACAGAATTTGAGGTGGTTGATCTTGGGAAGGTGCATGTGGTTGATCTTCAAAGGAGGAGTTGTTGTTGTAGGGTTTGGAATATAACTGGCATACCTTGCAAGCATGCAGCAGCATGCATCAATACTAGGAGAATGGAAGTATTAGATTTTGTGGATGTATGCTACAGCAGGGACACATACTTGAAGACCTATGGTGGGGTCATGCACCCAGTGCATGATGAGTCCCAATGGCAGCCTGCTCCAGGGGATCCCTTGCAGCCTCCACCATTAAGAAGATTGCCAGGAAGGCCAAGAAAAGAGAGGAAAAGGGCTGCTGATGAACCTGCTAAGGAAGGCAAGAGGTCATGCACCATAAAATGTGCAATTTGTAAGGAAATTGGGCACAACAAAAGGACCTGTCAAAGGGCACCTGTGAGAGGCATTAGTAGGGGCACTGCTGCAGCTAGTGGCAGCCAAGCTGGTGGCAGCCAAACTGGAGGCAATCAAGTGGGAGGCAGTCAAGTTAGCATGAATTTGGATGTAAGTATACTAACTGTGGTTTTGATTTTGGTTTACTGTGATTTAGTTTACTTTTGACTAAATGTAGTTTTGAATTTTTGAACAGGGAGGACCTGCTGTGGGGGGTCCTAGTCAAGGAACCATGCCTTAGCTGCTGCTAGTGTGCATCATTTTGTGTACATACATGGTGAAGATTCATTTTGTGAAGATCATTTTGTGAAGATTACAGAAACTGTGCAGATTCTTTTTGTGAAGCTTATCGAAGACTTTGAAAATGGTGTTGATTGCTGTGACTGAAGACAAATTTTTGAAGTTAAAGTCATAGTGGGAATAGGTTAACTGTAGGTTACAGTTAGGTTGACTACAATATTCAAATTGTAAACTTTAGGTTTTAGTCAACATTAATGCTTTTAATCATGTTTATCAACATTTGGATGATGTAAACATTTGGATGATGTAAACTCTATTTGCACAATGTTAACATTTGGATGATGAATGATGTTATTATTGAGCTAATGTGTACTTAGTTTCAGTATGTTGCTCAGGATTGAGATCTTACTTATTTGCACAAAATGTGAAGTGTGTTAGAAGCATTGGTTAGGGCAGGTTGTGCTTGTGTTTGAGTTTGAAAATTGTAGCTGGTAGAATTTGTGCATGGTTGGAACAAGTTGTGTATTTGAATAGTCATACTTTTGAGCATATTGGTAACTTGTTGGGGACTTGGTTTGTGTATTGTCTTGGGGATTGAATTGAGCAGGTTGTGACTTGCATTTTGTGGTTGGACCATTTGAGCAGGTTGATTGCTTGTGGTCTTTGTGCAATGTGCACAAACCACAAGCCCCCTTAAGAAGGCATAGATACTCCATTTGCTTAGAAAATAGATGACCAACCTCTTCATTTGCCTAGAAAATATATAACCAACATGTTCATTTCCCTAGAAAATTTCATTGCAGCCATAGATACTTCATTCAAATATCATTACATTCATTACATGAACCCTAGAAAATTCGAGAGTACCATTTCTCTCTTAAGGCTACATTGGTTGCATTACATAACCCTACACCACATTCATCATTTGTTAATGACAAAAACTATCATCAACATACACATCCATGATGAAATTAAAGAACTAATAACCAACATCTTCAACATTGCTTGATTAGACTCAATTAGCTGTAATTTTTTACTCCTTTCAGCTTCATTTGCCTCAAGCAAGTGCATCCTTGATTCTTCATTGGTTTCATGCCTTCGAATTTCTTCATAAACATCAGGTGAAGAGATGATTGACCTTCCACTTGGCTTCAATGTTGCTCTATCAGGATTGCACCAACTAAACATGTTACAACCACCACTTGCACAAGTGAAGAACAACTTCCCCTTGCTTGGCTTCTCATCAGATTCAACAATTCTAAGACTTGCTCTCTTTCTACACCAGCAACTTATGTAGTTAAACCTTAGATCCAACCATTCCTCACCATTTCCTGACCTTGACATTTTTTGGTTAGAAGGGAAAGAATGAAGTGAAGGAAGAAAGGGAGGAAGAAGGAGAAAGAAATGGGTCTCTGAAGAAGAGAAATAGAATGAAGAAGAAGAAGAAGAAAAACCCTAAGGGGCAAGAGGGGTTTTATTCAAGAAAAGGGGGGCATTTTGGGGATGAAAACTCCAAAAAGTGAAGTGTCAGAGCATCTTTAGACGGAGTTAGGGTCTCCGTCAATTTTTTGGGGCTCCGTGAAATGCGGGTACAAACCTCAGGGGAGAGGAGTGTAATTTTCAAAAGATAAGGGGGTCCGTGTGTAATTTAGGGTAAACCTCAGGGGGGCCGTGAGTAATTAACCCTTTTATTTACACTTTAAGGCACTAGCAAAATCAGTTAGAGACATTAGACCTGGGCCATCTAGAAGAAGTGTACCCTTCGCTAACTTAGACTTGAAATGTTCTGCACATGCTCATCTTAGTCCCCAAAGTAGAAAACATTGTACGGTCTAGAACTAATAGCTCTAACTATTTAAATTCCTTAAAAATCGTACTCTGTATATTTTAACTCGTGTCTTCTTTAGTTCATCCTCCTATCACATCAGTTTTCTCTCATCCAACGGTTTGAAATGGTCACGACTACACAATATTTACTCCGAAGTAGTAAAAATAGGAATATGATATAGGACGATTATTTTGCTACTATCTATCATCAAAACATATCACAATTTTCATTTTCACAACATTCAACTAGCTAACTCTAGAAACGAGGTTAGAATAGTTAGTATTGTACTCAAGAATACGACATAAAGAGATACATCGGGCAAAGTTCTTCTTGCATATTTTTGCAGCACTGTCAAAAGTGCAGTGTAATCATATCTATATCTATACTACATATAAAAGTGTGGATCCTTAAAAATCATTTTTTGGACCATAATACCCTTGTTACATTTAAAAATCACTTCTTTACCATTCAAACATTATTAACATGCTTTGAATCTAAATTATTCTAACAATTCTATTTATTTCACTACTAATAAATATTACAATTAATGCATAGATGTCTCTCTCATTTTTCATAAAATTTAACAATAATAAAAAGTATATATGTTAATTGTCATCCACAATTTGATATTTTATATTAAGGGAAAATTGCGTAAAATATCCCTGTGGTTTAGGGTTGTTGCAAAAAAATTCCTACCGTTATAAAAATTGCAATAAGACGCCTAAGGTTTAAAAAGTGTTACAATCCACGGTTTTCGTTACAGAATAAAAAATTTGTCCAAAATACCCCTGTAAATTGTCCAAATGAAAAAACTACCCTTAGTTGCCACAAGCCCAACCCAAGCCCTTATTAGGGCCGGCACAAGCAACAGAAAAGGGACCGGATGGAAGGGGAAAGGGGAAGATGGGGGAAAGGGAGGGACTGACGGGTTGTGGATCCGAATTGTAAATCTAGGCTCATGGTTTGTGGATCTGGCTGGTGGCAACGACGCGTTCGAGTTGATGGTGGCAGCAGAAATGGGTGGCGATGGTGCTGGATAAGGCGTGGTGAGGGTGGGGGGAAGAAATAGGTGGTGATGGTGGTGGATGGGGCATGGCGTGGGTGGCGATTACGAACGGAAAGAGACGGGTGGTGATGGTGGTGGATGGGGCATGGCGTGGGTGGCGATTACGAACGGAAAGAGACGGGGGGAAGAAATGGCCAAAGCTCCGGCATGGGAGGAAAAGAGCGACCAAGACCGGCATGGGCAGATCCCTGAACTCGGGCCTTCCACCACCACGACGTCCGGCCAAAAATAATCTGTGGAACCCAAAATCGGCAAACAAATCCGAGTGAAGCAGGTGACGGCGCTGCGATTATGGTGAGGTAGGTGGCGGGCTGGCGGGCTGGCGGCGGTTAGGGATTTGGTGAGGGAAGAAGAACTATAGGGCATTTTTGTCATTTCGTTAGAATAATCTCTACCAAACGCACTCTTTAGGAGCGTGAGCATCACACGCCGTTAGTTTGGATGACTTTTTTGACGGGTGTAACACTTTTGCGACCACAGGCGTTTTATTGCAATTTTTGTAACGGGAGGGGTTTTTTTGCAACAACCCCAAACCACAGGGGTATTTTACGCAATTTTCCCTTATATAAATTAGGACATGCAATACCTTGATAATATTATCTTATGACATAAGTAGAATAATTAACTTTTTTCAAATGAGCATTAGATTATAACAATCTTCTTTAAAGATAGATGAATTTTACTCTTTTGTTGTCTTACAGATAATTGGTTCAGCCTTTTAATTAGGCAATGGAATTTGTTAATATGATTTAACAAACCAAAAAGATTAAAACTAGACATGATAAATCATTTCCCTCAGCTTTACTATTGTTGGCTTTACGACTGGATTATTTGTGTCCAATTACATATGTGTGTGTCTATGTTTTATTTGTATAGGTTTGACTATGCAAATATTAGCTATTCTTCAACACAAACTTCAAAATATTGATCAACTCAACTCACCTTTTCTTACTTTGATTGTTACGGGGTGCTCTCACAATTTTCCTATTTAGTAATAGATGTGGTTATGATTGAAAATTATGTTGTGAAATATTATGCCCTAATAAGATCTAGAAATTACTCCTTTCACATTATTTACTTATTAATTGTCGACACAACCTTCTAACTAGGATGACTCTAACTCTTTCGGTTCTCTAAAATTTAAATCTTAAAAATAAAGGTTAATGGAGATGTCTATCATTTTCTTTATATATGTATCTTAAAGTATATTGATGAATACTTCACAATTACAATATAACTCATTATACTTTTGATTGGAGTAAGTTATTATGATTTTACTTCTTATTCATCATTTTGTATACTACCATTATCTATTTAGATAATTTCTAACTAGATACTATATGAATGGACATTTGTACATATTTGCAATCGGAAATTTAACTTCAAAATATAACAAAAAATTTCTATACCACTTTTAATGTTGCCAAAAATAAAAGTGAACAAATTAAATTGGATTCAACAATACAAGAATTTGGTTTTTTCTATTTAATTGTTTTATCTTTTAATGTTGCATCTTCCTATAACGACATATTGCATTTACTACTTTATCAGTAAGGGACTAAATGATTCATCACTTAACGATAAAAAGTAAAAAGAGCAGTTAATAAATACCACTAAAGGACTTTAGGCGACAAAAGATTATAATAATAGGATTGGAAGCATGTTTGTTGTTTAATCTGTAACGCATAATCCTTTTTTCTTTTAACAAAGAAATCCTAATAACAATATTAATTATAGAAAGTGATCGTGTATTTGCAAATAGATATGCGTTTGTTATGTTTTTGGGTTAGAAGTTACAAAACTTTTATTGCACCTTTTTCCTAAAAAGTAAATGTGTTATATACTAATATTATAGTAATATTTTTTTCTCAAATTAAATATAAAAATGTTTAATGAATTAAGGTGACAAATGATGATTGTAATGCCTTCACTACAACTATGTGTTCATGAGGTTGGACTAGAGTAGATATAAATAGTGAAAAATGATTGAAAGTTAAAATAAAAAAATCACGGCTATATGGATGCTGATATAAAAACTATATTAATTTATTGATCATTAAACTTTATACTTTGAAGTTTAGAATACATGCATCGATTTAAAATTATAGTACAGTACAAAGACCTTCGGCCATGAAAAGATCAGGCAGTTTAACTATTCTTTTTTTTTCTAAAGTAATTGTTTTTACTTCAAAAGAATGGCGGGTAAGACCATGATAGGATATAGACTATCATTAACATCAAATCGACTTACATATTTTGCATTTTATAAAAGTTTATAAATGTAGTTAAAATAACATTCTTTAGATGAATTCATAATATTTTTGGAGCAACTTATGCATATGAATCTCAATTTCAACTTACAACTTTGAATTCAATTGAATTGACATGTATATATGAACTATAGAAAATTGATTGTCATATTCTAAAAAATATATGGGATTATGACTTTCTTATAATATAACATTATTTTGTCACGTCTTAACGTCGATGCACGTGCAACTTACTAGTTAGATCTGAAAGAGGCCCTCTCCATTAATTATGCCATAATTTTACCGTGCTTTTTCAAAGATTAATAGGAATAATAATCATTAACAAAAAAAAAAGGAATAATAATTACCCAGCCGAGCCAAGCCAAGCTTAAAATTGTTCAAGCTTGTATTATTTTACTCCATACCTGTCCGGAGTTTAACTACTAATGGAGCTCGACTTGTTTTAAGTCTCGAGTCGATTCCAAACGAGCCAAGAACTGAGCTCCCGGCTCCCCATTGCTCTCTACGGTAGAGAGGGGAGAGAGAGAGGGATGAGGCCACAGATTGTGTTATTTGGGGACTCGATCACAGAGCAGTCATTTAGAGCAGGTGGATGGGGTGCTTCTCTTGCCGACACTTATTCTCGCAAGGTTCCATTTTTCTTTTACCAAATTTTTCCCTTTTTTACCAATCTCGTATGTATTCATTTTCTTGATTTTTTAAGTGTAGGCTGATGTAGTGAATCGTGGGTATGGTGGATACAACACCAGATGGGCTTTGTTCTTGTTGCATCACCTCTTCCCCCTGGTAATCAAAACGCTGCTAATTTTTTTAACTGGTTTAATTGTTGTTTGATCACGTTCTTGATCTTGTAGCTTCAGGTATATCTAACTTGCCGTAGGTTTTAGGTAATTCAGATGGGTATCGGTAATTTTTTAAGTTAAAAAGTGTATGGTACTGGGTTGTGGTTTGATTGCTGGCGGGCATTTGTACTATAAAGTTGGTGAGTTGCTTATGAAATGTTTGATGATTTGCTTGCACATATACTCTTTTACTCGTTATTTAAATAGAGGTATAGGCTTGCTATATTAAATTTAGGTGTTTTGCATGCATTTCGTAAAATCAGTGTCTGGTTTGAGATTGATGATATGAATGACGGGCTTTTTTTCCTTTAGCAATTCAAGATTTTGCAGAATGGAACAAAAGCTTATGTAGAGAAACACAACAAAGTCGTATATTCAGTTTGTCTGTATCTATATCCACATTTAATTGTTGGGCTCGGAAGTGAGGGAAAAAATGTTGAAGCATAGTATTCATTCTTGTGCCCATTCTTTGACAGCTTAAGCTTGTAGTTTTAATACCAAGATCATCAAGGATAACCAAGTGGGCATGTTCTTTTTAGGGATAGTCATCTTACTAACGACGGGTTGCAACTTAAATTGGCTGTTTTTCACTCTAAACCTCTCTTTATATTGAAACCATCCTTTGACATATATACGTATACATATCATCGCTTTGGGGGTGTTTTTTTTTTTTTTTGTTGGGGTGGGGGGGTTGAGACCATTAATTTCCTCTCTTCTTTTTCTGCGCGTTCAAGCTGAACTTCCTTTGATATTAGACAAGTGTTTCCGACATTCAGATATAGTTCAGCTTTCATGCTGTAATGAAATCTGTAAGGTAGATGATGTTATAATTGTACTATACTATCGAGCTCGGCTATTGCTATTGCGATCTTCCGACAGTATATCCTAGATTTATATGCTACTTTAAATCTCGGGAAATTAGTTTTGCATTAACTGTTTTGCAGAGCTCTGCAACACCTCCTGTTGCTGCCACAATCTTTTTGGGGGCTAATGATGCAGCTCTTTCAGGGAGGACCAGTGAACGGCAACATGTGCCCACTGAAGAATATAAGGAAAATCTAAGAAGAATTGTTCGTCATTTAAAGGTTTATTTTTGCTCCTTGAAGTATATGTTCGCCATGTTTATATTTGCATTTCATATGCTTATAAGCTTTAATGTTAGGTCTGAATATGTGTATGTATAGAAGTACTTAAAAGTACATATATGTATGTATGTATGCTTGTTACATGAACGTGCTTCCTGCGTGCTTTAACTATAATAGTGAAAGTTAACATTAAGAAATTTGCACTCCTTTTTGCCATCTCCTGCACGGCCAAACGATTTTGCAAAATGTTATCCAGGTCATTGCTGTTTGGTTCCCACGAATCCCAAGTGTCGCCCACGAAATCACTCCTATTCATGATGATTGTATCGTGGTCATTAGCTGTTGATCTCTATACCAATATCCTTAGGGAAAAATCATGTCTGCTTTGGAAATAGAGCTAGCCTTCTTCCTATTTGGTTCTGTACCTTGAAGCGAATTATCTTCTTATCTCGAAGCAAGATCCTATAAAGGTCTTTAATAGAGCGTGGCTCCGAGAATCTCAAAGCAATTTGCGACCTTTCTATCAGTCTCCAGCCTTAAACAGGAGCGGATGGCAAACCAATGAATTGATAAAATGATCATCTTTCTGTCAAGCCGCCACAGACAATTTTTTAGGGTAAAATCTAGTCCTTTATCTTTCAAATTATGTTTCAAATGACCCTGTTGAGAAAAAAAGTTACAATTACATAATTTTTTTCTTTATTGTTAGTTAGGCCCACTTTGTTAGCTCTGTCAGATTGAAGTTTGAAAATGCCAATTTAAGTGCCGAGCATGAAGGACAATTTACACCACGCCCACATCTATTTGTGTCCAGTAGTAAAACTGTCTCCTTCCTTCACACCACACCCCCATCTACCAGAGTCACCCCGATCAAGAATCACCACCACCAATCTTTTCTGTCTCTACGAGTTCATGTGGATTGCTCAGATCTTTAATATTCATAATCACAATTGCAGGATCTGTTTTAGATCTTTAGTAATTGAAAATATCATCTTTGGATTTTTCATGGCCAGCTGATACGCACTATATACCCTTGCCATAGTCGCTTTATACTCCCAGAGTCATCAACATTCATCTTTGAACTGATATTCAAATTTGATACTATACACCAACTTTAAAAAACCCCAATTGATGCCGATTAACCACATTCACTTTGAACTCCTGCCGATGTGAGATTAAATAAGAAAAAGGGGATCAGGCTTTTGACTGGTAACAGAGATGGCAAAGAATATCGATTGAAGAGAGAGAGAAAATGAAAGAAACCCATGGAGGCGGTGGGCTTTATTTTCCATTGGTGGCACCATTGTGGCGAAGAGTTGGTGGCAACTTTGTGGTTATCAGAGAGTGTAGGGGCATAATTGGAATTCAGGTAAATAATACACGAACTGCGTTTCTTACAAGTTTAAACATAAAAGGGCTACTTTTTGTGGGGGGCTGGGTTGAATTTATACCTTCAGGTGCTACTTGAACATTTGAACCCCGTAATTGTTGGTCTCTGGGTTGTATACTCACTATACTGCGTATGTGTGGTCTTCTGTGAACATGCTCCTGATGGCCAATGGGCACCTACTTATCGCCCACTCTGGGAATACAACAACTGAGAACATTGGTGCTCAATGAAACTTAAAGTTGCTCTGATAGTGAGAACTACACATAATCTTACCAGGTCGCGCAAATAAAAAGACATGATCCTACCATAACGAGGTTTTGAAGTTTTATAGTTGGTCTACTAAATGGATGATTTGGTTACTATGACATGATAAAGGTTACATATTGTCGTTTGCACTCTACAGAGGTCGCTAGTGGCCCTAAAGTCGTTGCTAAAAGCATCTAGTTGGTGCTAAAAGTTTATTTGTAGAACTAACATTTAAATGTGGAGTTTAGTTGTCATTTCACATCAATATGATAATTAGTACGTACTCAGCTCGAAATTGTCCTCCGCTTAACACCTAGATTATTTAGCCTGCGGATGAATACAGGGACATCATAATTCGCGAGCATACATTCAAGCCTTATTAGTCCTTCGCATAGCCACTGGATTCCTTAGCTCGAGGATGAATACACCCATAAGTTAACTAGGAAAACTCTTTTTTGGCATATTACAACGATGACATCAAGAAATTTTCAGCTGTGGACCTAGCAAAGTTCGGTCCCAAACATTGTCAACTTGGCAGACCAAGCTGGCAAAAGTTACCCGAGCAAGAAGCCAGAGCTCAGTACGTCACATGCAATGAATAGCCCTAAGAAAGGAAAACAAGTGTAGAGAAAAAACCACCAACAGGTTCATCCGAGTTTTTCTGACCTGGAGTTGTCAGGGAAGAAAAAGTAGAGAAATCGTGGAATGGGAAGTCGTCAAATGGTTGTCAAGCCCATGGTTGTTTAAAGCGCAATGGATCTCTGGAGCCCAGGCGTAAAGCGCAAGCGCGGGCTTAGTGGAAGGAAAGCACAACATACCATGAACTCCAAAAAGATATTCATAGTCTCAAAACCAACAAATTCAGTTACAATAAGCATGGCATTTCATAGAAATTTTTTATAATCATTTGTCCAAATTCAGCAATTTTTTATCATCATTTGGCAACAACTAAAGACAAAGCACAGGAAAAAGAAAGCAAAACATCCAAGATGCAACCATACAATTTCCCATGGCTAAAAAGAACACCCAAGATAACCATAATCAGAAGGAAGGTAGATAGCCGTCCTAAGTGGAATCATTCTCATGAGTTGATCATCCATCATCCAAAAGAGTAAAAAAAGCAAACCCCTCATCTTAATCAGGTCAAGACTCCTCGTCGTCCATCCCAAAGTCTTATTCCAATTCATCTTCCTCATCTGCAAGGTTGATTGGACGAGTGGAAGAGGATGCACCTGAACTGGGTCCAGTTTGTGTCCCTTGTCTTGCAGCAGCCCATAATGTTGCCCTTGAATTGTAAATAGGTTCTTCAGCCCTTGAAGGTCTTATAAAAAGACTTTCTTATTTAATAAAATATGGTACTCGTACATATGGTCAAGTTATTCAGCTTTAATAGAAAAAGGTCAATAAAAATTAGAAAATAATTTTTTTAAAGGGCTTGAGACTAATAATAGAAAAGCCCACTTTAAAAGGACCTCGGGCTTAAGCGCAAAAAGCGTGGCTTTTTTGGGCCTTTTTCAAGGGGCTGCGCGTAACCCTAAGTACGTGAAGCTCTAAGGTGGGCTTTGCACCTAGGCGCGCTCTTAATAACTATGGTCAAGCCCCTAGCGTGAGCGAGGGCATTCTTGTAATACCTGCCTTAGATCTTTTGAGGGACTAACTTGGAGAAGAAGGATCAGAGCAAAGAGATCCATCTCAAATCTGCAAGGACTTCCCGAGCTATTAACTTATTCCCATAACTAGAACTCGATGTTTAGGCATCAGAGAGTTCAACTCTGGTGCTTACGTCCCACGCCGTTTTGTGCTATTGCTCGGACGCTTCCAGAGTTTTGTCCAGTATTCTGTTTCAACAGTTGCAATATATTGGATCTTCATCATGCTCCCTCTCTCCGTAGTCTTCTTTATATTCTTTTGATACGTCTAGTTTTTATTTCCCAACTTTCATGGCTGGCACAGAATACTATGAGTTCCATGCCCTCCATTTGATGCACACCATACTTATTGTGGCCACTATGCCCGAAGCATTATGTCAATGGTTTATCTGTTAGTGTTTAAACCAAATGCAGGAGTGCTCCCCTACCATGTTACTTGTGCTTATAACACCACCACCAGTTGATGAGTTTGGGCGCAAAGAATATGCTAGGTATTGTACATTCTGCTTCAAATGTCAAGTTAGTTTATTATTGGTTAAGGGAGATTTGAACATAAACAAATAGTTGGTGTAGATATGGTGCATACGAAGTCTTATTGAGCTATGGTAGATTTTTTAGTTTTTTCTAAAGGTACCAATTTTCTCTAGGTTGTAAACAGCAGAAACTTTCTTTCCTTCATTTCTCATAGTATAATGAGGTGTCTGACTGTGTGTGCTCAGTACTGAACGTAGAAGTTGCATTCTTTTTATCTTTATTTTGGAACTTCAACAAGATCTTGCTCTTCAGATATTTATGAATAATTTAGCTCAAAAGCATTTGTTTTCCTCTTCATCAAATATTCATTCAAATACACGGGATATTCTTTAGTTCCTCAAAATTTTCTCATACCATTTATACTAAAGTTTTATCCTGAACCTTGATTCCTATTCCTATATGCTTTCATTCAGGGCCCAAACTGCAGAAAGCCCAGCTCACTTTAGACAAAACAATCATTGGGAATTTTATGTTTGTTGATATAAGATGATTTCTCTTTATTCCAACGTTTATTGATGTTTCCTGCCATAATATTATGCCTCTAATTTGGCCTAGCAGTTCTTTATACGGTGACAAAGCAATGGAACTGCCAGAAAGGACGAATCAAGTGACGGGAGTTTATGCAAAGCAGTGCATTGAGTTAGCCAAGGAACTAGATCTCCCCTCCATTGATTTATGGTCCAAGATGCAGGAAACTGAAGGTTGGCAGAAAAAGTTCCTTAGGTTAGTCTGTCTTTAGTGGCTTAATTTTCTGTTGTTGGTTTAGTGCCCTTCTGTTCCATAGGGGGAATTGATGTTGCATAGATTGTTTACACATTGAGTGAAGGGCTGAGCATATGGTGTATCATCCAGTTCTCTTTGATCAGAAGTGGCGATATGGAACTTTAATTCATTGTTGTGGTTTTGATACATGCATAGAAATGACTTTAAGATTCCCCTTATCCATTAATGCAACTGAGCTCCAAAACAAAGTTGCCAACTAGGTGACTAACGAGTATTTTGCGGTAGGCAAATGTACTGGACAAAACCCTAGCCTTTGATTATGGTTGGACAGACCAAGTTTTCCAGCATCATTTAGGAATGCTTTTGGTTATTCGTTTGATATCTTTTGTTAACTTCATGTCTAGCTTTGAGGAATGAGAATAGAACAGGCCAAAATCAGAAATAACTTTGAATTTTGACCCTTCTGTACATCACTGTAGAGGACTAAGGACTTCAAATAATTTGAACATTTAAAGAATCAACCAATCAAATAGGAAAAGTAAGTATGTTGGATATCGTAGTTTCGTTAGGACTATAAAATGATGTGTCAAACTTCAAAGTAATGATCTTAACTTCTCCTTTTCTTCTTGGCAGCGATGGGTTGCACCTGACAGCGGAAGGCAATGCCGTTGTTTATCGAGAAGTTCTAAAAATTTTCAATGATGCATGGCTCTCTGCCCCAGAGATGCCCTACGATTTCCCTCACCATTCGGTAATTGATGAGAAGAATCCCGAAAAGGCTTTTCAGCAACAATGCTTTTGAAGTAGTATCTTTCATGGAATTCTTTTCTTTAAAACCTATCTTCCGACGACATTATTCCATATGCAAGTACTAATTTCTTAGAAAGATTGTGCTATTGAGATTAGTCAGATTGATGACATGCTATATAAACTAAGATCCATATCCCTGTTTGGTGTCCCCCATGCAAGGGTGAGTCATAGTTATGCCATGTGATCTTGACAACCGAGTATAGATCAAAAGGTCCTCTATTACAAATTTACGTTGAAATGGTAGTGTGTGTGATTGTCTAGAAATTTATTTATTTAAGACAAGGTCTCTTCCTAAGGGAGAGTTTGGCCCTGATGGTACTTCATAGACTCACTGGGGAGAGGGAGATAATCTCCATCAGATCAAGCTCCTTCTTGACTTCGCAGTCCAGTTCTGATGAAGGCATATCGATATCATATGGCATCATCATCAGCTCCATAGCACAAGGTGGTGGGGATGGCGGGAACGCCATGTCATCGAGAATGGAGTCAACGTTCCCACTACATTCGAGCAACTGCTCGTCCATAGCAAATTCGGGGATTTCGTCGAAATCGTAGTCCGGAACTAGCCGGTCAGCCATCTCCGGTGACCGATAACTTGGTGCATTGATCATATCATCGTGGAGTGGAGATGAGATGTTCCTGAGTTTATTGCTCTTTTTGTTCTCCAAGTTTAGGCTCCTGATGTAGTTTTGGAGGATGGAGCTAGGCCTAGGCCATTTTGAGCGACATTTGCGCCGCGAGTATTGCCTCCTTTTAGTGGCATTCCAGTGGTTCTTGATGGAGTTTTCAGTTCTTCCCGGAAGTCTCTTTGCAATTTCTGCCCATCTGTTCCCTACTTCTGCATGGGTCTGAATCAAAGTCCTGTCCTCCTCCTCTGTCCATAAATCTTTCTGCATGCCAAGGAAGGAAAATCTAATTGACATTGACATTGACATTGACATACCCTTGAAGGGTGCATAAGACACTTCTTGACAAAGCTTCTGAAGGGCAATATAGAGGTAAATACTTTCTAATTGTGAATAAGAATTGGTAAAGGTACTAAGTTCTAACTTACTATAATACACTTAAGATTAAAAGTAAAAAG
Organism: Escallonia rubra; assembly: GCA_033065855.1. NCBI lineage: Eukaryota > Viridiplantae > Streptophyta > Magnoliopsida > Escalloniales > Escalloniaceae > Escallonia > Escallonia rubra. Next base: position 42,855 of record JAVXUO010003049.1, on the reverse strand, counting down.
AAAAGGAAAATTCCCTCGTACCGTCGCCAAGGGAGAAATGGAACTTGTATTTTTAGAATTATGGGCAGTAGAATCTGGTATATGAAATTTAAGATCGTTTTGAAATGCATAGGCACAGACACAAATAACTTATAGTGAATTATTTCATGTATATTGTTAATGAATGTGCACCAAGCTGACAAAATAAAATAAAATGAATTAGGATAACCTTGATGTTAGGCCTTAGATGGTTATGCCATCTCTCTCTACACTGCTTCCCAATCCTGCCTTTCAGCACTTGAGCAATGCGAGACCATTTTCTCACCCCAAACTTTTCCACCATGTGGATTAGGACTCTGCATAAAATCTAGTATAGAAGCTTAGTTCATGATAAAACTCTATTAACTGACGTTTTTCTTCTTTTCCGTTATTGAGTTTCAACTCTTTAAACTTGAACCGTTAGAGAATGATATCGTGCTTAACATTCTCTGTACTTTACCTGTCTTCTTCAATTGTCCATTGTCCCTTTGGTGAATGGGACTTCTTTCGGCTTCTCCACTGTTTTCTAGTCAACCCGGAAGCACCGTTGTATTTTTTCATGCCAACACTTTCGAAATAGTTTTCATTCTGAGCCGTTATGCTTGAGCCTTCATCTGGTACCAAAAAGCTCAAAGGCTTCACGTCTTCAAAGTTGATGAATTGCGCATTTGGATTCGGGTCGGACAAAGACGCGGACACCGAGGCGTGCGAGTCGATTAGAAGAGCTTTCTCGGGGTTGTCATCGATCAAGTAGTCATATCCACCACCACCCTCCTGGAAATTCTGCATGACTAGACTACCATTTGCATCAACTTCTTCAAATGATGGCTTGAACTCGTGCAAATCAAGATCCATTTGAGGTGACCCGAAGGTATACGGGTCTAAACCGTCAAAAGAAGTCGATTGGATCGCCAAATCCGGGTTTGGTATTGATCCCGAGAGAGAATGCATTGAGAAAGCTAGTTTCATGCATAAGGCTCCCCTAAAAGGGAGAAGTGAAAAATGTTATAGAAAGTGAGCACTTTTCTCTCCTTCCGCTACTTAAAAAGGCAAAAGGACATTTATTACACATAGAGAGGATTTATCATGACCCTTGACTTATGGTTTCATCCAATGGCTTAAGAAAAACATGAATAGGTCTGTGTTTAATTTGGTCAAAAATTGGATAATAAATTTTTTAATTAGGGTAACTTAATTAGTTTTGCTAATGATTACTAAAGTATCTTAGCAAATTTTCATTTCTGGAAGTTTGGTCAAAGGACAGGTAAAGATATTGTTTTAGATTATATTATTTAAGTAAGCGTAAGTTCGTGAATCGCGACTTGTTAAGACATTTACTTTAACCGAGTTTTAAGAGTCAAAATTTTTTATATTTGGGCTATGTAACTGAAACATCTCTCTCTCTCTCATCAATTTCAATAAGATTAAATGTCATTAATAGGGCAAATTAATGGTAAAATGTCAATTAATAATTAACCAACTTGTGGAAACAAGTGAGAGTTACGTTAAGTACTTTTATCTCTTTTAATTAATTTCTATGTAGCAAATGCTTGTAATTACATGTAGAGAGAGGAAAATATTCTTGGATAATAGATTTTTTTATTTCTTTTGGTCTAGGCTTCATTTAGCACATGCTTTCGTGCAAGTTCTATTGGATCAATAATCCGCAAGACTTTGTTTCTATGGGGATGTAAGATTATCTAATTTGTAAAGAGTAGATCAGTATCATAACATCGTTGTATGTGTTTATCTTGAATTCACTTTCGCGTACAACAACTCTGTCTAAATTTCTTCAACGGCAAAAGTCTCGTGCATGACAACCTCTAACTTTGACCCGATTGGGATTTTGGAAGCTGTGAGTTGCTTTTGGTCACTTACATGACGCATCTAACTAGAAACTCGCTCTTCTGACAAATCCGATGGAATAATTGAGAGACAAGCCGGTCGTAAAGCTACCGATCATATGAAGTACCCTTCAATGCTTGGGAAAAAAATTTAATGTAACGTGGTCTAACTAACAGATAAGTAAACAGAATCCCTTCATCTCGTTACACCACATCATAGCCATCGTATATCACCTTTACATCACCGTTACGATTTCTTCCTGTGTTTGGGAGGGTGCTTGCTCAGCAATAGAAAGTTACATTAACTTATAGCTTGGGAGCAAAATTTGAGCAAAACCTCTGCGGCATTATCAAATCAACTGTTTGAAATGACATCTACGTGTTAGGAGGATTACAGTCGAAGCTCTCGAAAAGCACGTACAAATTTTCATTTAAAACTATGCCTTACAAAAATTGTTAGAAGACAGCAGATGATTGTGTTCCTGGATCATCGAATTCGCAGCATGTGACCGTAGCATCCAGCTAAAGAATAAACCTCCCAAACCACTGACCCAACCCCCTTCCACACAAAGAAAGAAGAGAACATAAGTGAAAAAGAAACAAAATCTAATGGAGCTCCCAAGTTCATGATTGACTGAATTGGATGTGCTCATCTAACAACATCCTATCAGAGCTCCCAAGTTCATGATTGACTGAATTGGATGTCAACATCCTTGATACTAGCAAAAAACTTTCTCAGCCTAAGTACTTCAAGCGGTCTTTGGCTTTATCCGCTTTACCCTCGAATAAAGGAACACTCCAGCAAGGGCCACTCCAGTGCCTGCACCAAGACGGGAATATAGGAGAATGAATAGGAGCCTCGCTAACAGCACGACCAAGAAGCAAAATCGTGTGTGTGTGTGAGAGAGAGAGAGAGAGAGAGAGAGGTAATCTATTTTTGGTCTACGAGATAGAATATACCCATAGAGTTGATTGGTGATACAGGTGTGCGGAAGAAGAGAACAGAGGTCACAATCACCACCACCCGCTTCACACAGTTACCCACAGAGTGGGTAACTGGAGAAACCCTCTGCAATATCATATATGAAACCTGCAAAAGAAACTCGCATCACCATTGCTACATTATCAAAAGGGCACTTGAAAAATTATGACCTCCAAAATGAAAAAGGTTATAAATGGAATCTCAAAGTGTCCAAACTTCCTTTTCATTTTCAATTTTGTTTATGAAAGAAAAAAAGAGAAAGTGGGCATTGTATTGGAGCTATTTTTTTATAAAAAAAAGCAACTTGTAGATCTATTCGTGTTGAATGTATTCTAATTGCCTCTACTAGCTTTCTTCCTAATATATGTTGTGGATAATTCCAAAATGACATTCATACGAACCCATTAAAGTAAAGCTCGTTAAGTGCAATAAATTTGATATATGCTGTCTTCGCTGGACTAGATAAATTTAACAAGCTAAATTTTCTATTTGAGATGCTGTTCTTTCGTTTTTATGCCTTTAATGCTTGAATATTAAGCAGTCATAACAAGACAATGGGTCACAAATAGTTAAGAGTGACGGGAGAACTTGAGAATCTTATATTTTACTAGACACTCGTGTAGTCCATATCTTAATCTCATACATAGCACCTATCCTGCACTTCCTAATCGCTTCTGCTAACGAATAAAAAGCTCATTCTAAACGGTAGGTAACTAAGAGAGTAAATGTCATCTAACTTGGTTATAAAACCAGAAAACAAGTAACCATATGCCATCTTTTGGGGGCCAACTAAACCAGCCTTCTTCCACCTCTCTATAGTATATTCCTACATGCTTGCAATTCTCTTCTCAGGGCTTCTAACTACCTCTAGCCTTCTTCCACCTCTATATAGTATATCCCTACATGCTAGTATACGGAGTATATTATCACCTTATTTTCACATCGTAAAGTAGGTTGATCCTCAATGTGCACAAATCAACCATATCATTCAACGTTCTTCTGGTGCCAAACTTTTTCACACTCTGACCCGATTCCCATTAAGAATGACAGTCCAACTTTTCTTGTATCCAACTCTCTATCCCATCATTTCCTACCAGTCTAATATTTGTTTTCTCAGGATTGCAAGCATTACTTCAAAACTCCATTCCTCTTTGAAATCTCCCAAGAAGAAGGCTCATGTTGTAGCTGGTTCAAAATCACTTCACATTTACAACCTATCATACCCATCATTAAGGGGGCGGACTGAAGAATTGTAACCTGACATTTTGCATTTAAAAAAGCTTTTCAATGGACTCATGCAAGGTTCTATTTCACGATTAAATTGACAAGCAGTTGGGTGTTGACATCTAAGAAACATTTGGGAAAATTACACTCCTTACCTCTGCGTTCTGGCACCCTCTCCAGATATATTTTGGTCAATGGCGCTAAATTTTTAATTGAAATGACTTAATTACCCGCACAGGAGTCAAGGATTATCAAATGTTAACACTCATATTATACCACAAAAACCCAAATCAAAATCCAACAGAACCTCAAATCCACCGGGTGCAACAAAAACCACTGGCCAACCCTCAGTAGTCGCCAAGGCACCACCACCACTGTCTGAAACGCCGCCACCACACCCACCACCCCTAGTCTCTGTTACATGGACTCTTAAAAATGCATGAAGACTCATCTCGGACACCCGACACTCGGACATGGGTATAAAAGATGTGTTCGACGGTTCTCACAAGATATGCCGTGCCACTGAGAAAATTCTCTTATATGTTTCTTGTGGTTCACTATTGCTACAAAGATGAAAAAAGTTCCAATTTTAAACAACGTATGTCACGAAAAACACCATTTTTAAAATTACAAAACAACAAAAAGGTACGCATATTTCCCCATGTCCGTGTGTCTTGGGTTCAAATTATTAGACAAATCTGACACTTTGGACACGAATTTGATCTCGACACTCGTACCAATTCCATGTAACATAGCCCCTAGCTTGTCCCACCACCACCACCACAAGCCCACCACCCCGCCACAAACAGTCCCACCATCCCTATCAATTCCTCAACCACGAAAAAAAACCCATTCAGGGTTTAGGATATAAGGTATAAAAACTCAAATCCACCACAGCCGCCAAAATTGTCACCACCACAGCAGCCAAATTGCCACCACAACAGTTGTTGCCATCATGAACAATAGATCCATTCAATGCGACCCGCGCATGTCGTGTGTCTATGGATGTCGGTGTCGTGTGTGTGTGAGGGCGGGGGGTCGATCGTGGGGTGGGTTTGGGTGTCTGTGGGTATGAGTGTGCACCGTGTATGTGGCTGTGGATGGATGGGGTAGGGTGGGGAGTGGTAGTAGAAGGGTTAGGAAAACAGGGGGCGACCATGGGTGGTAGGGTTGGAAGCGTTGGTTTGGGCGGTGGTGGTGTTGATTTTGGGGCTTTATTACTAAGGAGATGGTCATAGGGGAATGTTTGAATTTTCAAATATTCTAAAGCCCAAAATGGATGGGAAGATAACAGGAGGATGATTGTAATACACGGAACAAAAACGTGAAGGGGGGTCAGTCATTTTCCAAAAGCAGGGGCAGCAAGTGTATTGAAACAAAACTCAGGGGTACCGTACGTAATTTACCCAAACAATTTCCACTTCTGTGCTTGAAACTCCCCACTCTATTTCCTAACCTAAAGTAATGTCACAACCTTTGCCTCCACAACATTCAAGGCTGACCACCAACACGACAATGAAAGACCATGCCCCCAACCAAAGTTGTTCCCCAAAGCAGCCCTGTTTGACTACTCACTGACCTCAAGAAATCATCACCATCTCAAAGCCTCAAAGCCACCATGGCAACTCCAAGGATGAACCAAGCAAAGACCATAGCCACATGAAGAACCATCCAAGAAGTGGCCAAAAGGGACTCCTAAACAGAAAAGGCTACCACTTGTGCATCAAACAAAGACAAGGAGATTAAGAAAAAGAGGTCGGACGGACTTAGGAGAGAAGATGCCAGAGATCTCAAAAGGAAACTGGAGGCAAGGGATTTTGCTAGAGAGAAACATGATGACGCATACTGCACCAATCAATAAACTGCATCAAGATTCCCATTTGATCTGTTGTAAGTAAATGGTGCACAGCAGAGTCTGTGCTCCTCACAAGCGTGACTATAAAACACGCTAGCACTTTTTAATTGATTTGTTTCAATTTGCCAAATTAAGGGGCAGGTGCTTACAAAGTAAACTTTAGGCTTACAGACACAGAAAAAAAAATCATCTCATATGCTTACCTGCTGATATGCATGGAAGCATAGTGCAGCAATGAGAGACCTAATGTAGACCTGTCTGACATTCAATCCCTAGCAAGCAAACAATAGAGAATCAATGGACAATAACACAAATGATATGTGAACAAAACATATAATGAACTAGCCGTAGTTGCTACAGTTGAGATTTACTCACAGCAGATTGCAGGTATGTAGGAGTGAACTTGACTCCTTCCATGAAAATTGCAACAGGTGCCAGCAAGAAAAAGGACATGATTGTTATTACTGAGAAGAGCGTAATGTTGTCCAATGAGTCCTGTAGGGTAACAAGCAATACTGAGCACCAACTTAATTGGTAAAGCATACTCCACCAATTGCTTTATCTATGGGAGACCATATAAATCTTAACAACAGCTTGAATGCGCGATATATCATGACTAATAAACTTGCAAAAGTTGATTTTCCGTGAAAATACCGTACATCACTATATGAAACTAACAAGCATTCCTCAAATACGTGCAATATCATCACAACCAGCTTAGATGTGTTTGCAAATGCGAAACTGGTAGCAAAACTTACCTCCTTCTTAACCATGAACTTCTTGCTAAGGACATTTCGAGATTGATTAGTCAAATTTGAAGCCATTGCGCTCCAAAATCCAGCCCTGTTTTTGAAGATACAAAATGAGATCGCAATGGCTACCAAATGTTTAAAGCATAATAGTAATTATCTGCAGAGAAAAGTGGGGGTGTGGGGACAGATGGTGGATAAAATTGTTACTTCAGAGAAAAATGGAACCAAATCAGTTATATGGATGAAAAAGGTGCAACTCCGCACCAGTTAAAAGATGCCTCGGTCAGTGATGCTAGTCCCACCCCACCAACGATCGGTACAAGTGAAGCAACAACCCACAAAGAAGGAATCTGTTTGAGCAGAATTATACGAGCAAAACAAATTAAATAATTACACCATGATGCCAAAGCTACGATCTAACAACTAATAGATCCATACAATGTGATAGAAAAGGTGAAGGGAAAGATAATTATATTAGAGAGCCTTTAAGAGCATTATGAAACTGAGTACAATGAGGCATTTATATATAGGCAAGAGAAAACTATCCTACTAGAAACAGAAAAGGGAATCCTACAGAAATTAGGAGAACTCTAGAATAATCTAGACATAGAACATGGGGAAAAGGTAATTGCCATATTAATATATATAATCTAGCATCTCCCCTCAAACTCAAGTTGGTAGAGAACAAACAAGCTTGAGTTGGGAGGCTAAGTCTGAGATCCAAGTTGAGATGAATTTCATGTGTAGAGTCCGGCGATGCAAGAACAGAGCAGGAGTCCCGGGGCGAAGTCCAACAACCATCAAGGTCTTGGGATGAGGTCCGGCGACTAAGAACAAATCAGGAGTCCCAAGGCGAAGTCCGACGACCATAAAGTCTCGGGGTGAGATCCTGCGACTAAGAACAAGGCAGGAGTCCCAAGGGGAGGTCCGACGACCATAAAGGTCTCGGGGTAAGGTCCGGCAACTGAGAAGAAGACAGAAGTCCAGGGGTGAGATCCGACGACCATAAAGGTCTCAGGGTGAGGTCCGGCGACTAAGAACAAGGAAGGAGTCCCGGGGCGAAGTCCGACGACCATAAAGGTCTCGGGGGTGAGGTCCGGTGACTAAGAGAATTTCTTTTTTTTTTATTTGAGCAAAAGAGATAAGTTAGAGTTTATGAACAACAAGAGTGGGCGGTGGCTAGGGTTTCAACATAAGCGAAGATCAGTGTATAAAAAGGGCAGGAAAGAAAGACCAAAAATTTAAAACTCAAGAAGAAAAGAAGAGCACGAAAAGAAAACAAAGGCACATGAATTGGCCGGGCGAACGACTTTACGAAAATAGTTGAAAGACTCAAACCGGCGGATCGTATGGCTCTGATACCATGATAGAAAAGGTGAAGGGAAAGATAATTATATTAGAGAGCCCTATGAAGCACGGGTGCTTCAAAAGGGGAGGAGTATCGGGGTCGGGTGCGTATCGGACACGGGTGCGCCTCGGACACGTGTCAGGTGCGCACCCATTATTTTCCATTTATTTTTTTATTTTCCGAAATTCGGGTGCGGTTCGGGTTCAGATCCGACACTTCGGGGCTGCAACATAATTTGTAGAAGATATTTCGGGGGTTGAAACATAAAACTTAGGGCCCGTACGTTTACGGTATTTAGTTTTTGTTTTTTGTAATGATGATAAAAAGATGCTCTTTTTCGCGTACTTTTATCATTTTCGGTATTCGTTTTGGATCCAAATATCCAAACAGTAGCCAAAATCATGAAAACAGCCCAAGGCTGTTTTCACCTTTTTCCAAAAAAATGAATTCAATGTCAGAAGCTGCTCCCTCCCTCTCTCTCCTCCCTAGCACCCCGTACAGAGCCATTGTTCACCCCTCGACCTTCGGCAAACTCTCTCTGCCCCTCCCTCTATCTCTCTTCCTGTACTCTTTCTTCACCCACAACCCACAGACAACACCATCAACTCCCATCCGAAAGGAGATCTCGCCGGAATCCAGACGAAGGAGATGGGGTTGACGAAATCGCTGGCCAAGAATCATCGTCGCGAGGAAATGTCGCAGAAAGCTCTCCAGTCGATCAAGTCGTTGCCTGTGGAATTCATGTTTGTGGGTTCATCGACTGATGCCGCTAATTCAGGCAACAGTCGTGGGATGGCTGACCGAGACGATGACGAGTCACCCTGTGGCGGTGGCTGGACTGTGGCCCGTGGTGGTCGGCGGTGGAAATGGAGGGACTTGTGGGGTATTTGATGGGATTGAGGATGTTGGGATTACGGTGATGGTAATGAAGGGGAAGGGGAAGGGAAATGGGGACACAGAGCTGGGAACAGGGAAGGGGAAGGGGAAGGGAAAAGGGAACTCGTACAGGGAAGGGGAAGGGGAAAGGGAACTCGTGAAGGGGACGAGAGAGAATCGATCCAAAAAAGTTGGGTAAAAAAAAAAATGAGAATGGTAAACGTACAAGAAAATTTGAAAAAATAATACGGAAAATGATAAAAGTACAGGAACAATTTTCAAACTGAATATGAAAATCTTGAAAATGAAAACAGAAAATGAAAACAGAAAATAAATATGGTAAGCGTACGGGGCCTTAATTTTTGTGGGGGGTGAAAACATAAAATAACTTAACTAACTAAATTAGGGCACACGACTCATAGAGAGAGAGAGATCGCAGCAGCCGCGACTTCCCTTGACACCGGCGATCTCCCTTGACGTCGGCAACCTCCCTCGACACCGGCGACGTCCCACGACACCCATCGAACAGCCGCGACCACCCACGACCTCACCGAACAGCCACGACCACCGAAAACCATCGGGGACCTCCGGCTACCACCCTACTCACCTCCGGCAGCATTGCTTCGAAGGTATGTCTCTGACTTCCTTCTGTCTTCGTATCCCGTCAATTTTTTTTTATATTTTGATTTCTTGCTGAGTCTCGAATGTGGATTGTTTGGTGGTTTTAAGTAATTATAGTTTCACTTCTCACATGTTTTTTGATTTTGCTGTGACTTTTTTTTTTTATTGTGACAGTGTGTTCTTTTTTTGTGTTAAAGGTTTAAAGGCTTAAATTAAAGCCAAATATGTTAAAGCTTTCACTTGATGAGCCGGAGTTGGAGGCCATACTTTTTACGGATGATGGTGATGGAGAGATAGACGAAGATGAAAATGTTGTGGCCATGGAACCCTAAGATACTTGATGGAGTACTTTGTTTGTTTGATAGTTTGAACTTTGATGCTATGTTGCTACTTTTGTTATGAATATGATGTATTTGGTGGTGGTTATTATGTATTTGATGGTATTGTGCTACCGTTGAATGGTTAAATTAAATTGCATCATGTCTTTTTATGCACTTTATTAAGATACAACTTGTTTGGAAATTAAATGCTAGGTGTACATAGTAAAATATATATATATATATATATATATATATATATATATATATATAATATTTTCCGTATCCCCGCCGCACCCGTATCCTAAAATTTTCAAAAATACCGTATCCGCGTATCCGCACCCGTACCCGTGCTTCTTAGAGAGAGCCTTTAAGAGCATTATGAAACTGAGTACAATGAGGCCTTTATATAGGCAAGAGAAAACTATCCTACTAGAAACAGAAAAGGGAATCCTACATAAGTTAGGAGAACTCTAGAATAATCTAGACATAGAACATAGGGAAAAGGTAATTGCCATATTAATATATATAATCTAACACAATGTATTGCCATCAACATTCAAGATAGCAAAGAAATCATTATCAAAAGATGCAAGCAGCTTAGACGGCACATTTTCTCTACCTAATATCATGCGTACATGGTCACATAACATTGGCTCATTTAGCACAAATTCAACTATGGGCTAAAAAAATGTAAAGAAAATTAAATGCACACCTCGCCAAGGAACATAGCAGAAAGGATAACCGAGAAAAAAGGCTCCATCGCCTTGATCGTGTGTGTGAATGAGACCGCAACCTTCCCAAGACTCATATTAGTGAAAAGATTGCCCAAGGTGTGCACCACAGCCAGTGGTAGGATTGCTAGAAGCTGCAAGTAGCAGTCCAGGTAAAGTTAGCATGTAAAAGTTTTGACAAACTAATATGGAACAGCACCAATGTGAGAAATTACCTGTCCTCCACTAATTTTAGGCCGTTTGATGAGATTTAATGTCCACATTAACGTAACGAAAACAGTTCCAACAGCAAACTGAATTCCAGTGACAGTTACTGGATAAGGGAAGACTTTCAGGACCTGGGTATAACAACAAGTACCAGGAATTAAGAAATGTTTCGCACTAAAGTTTCAAAGTAAAACTCCATGTAAAGTAAGAAAGTCAAGAAAGAACCTACAGAGACTGGATCTTTTTTAATTGATTCTTTTATCAAATTGTGATATTTCACAGAACAAGGATCGGTTTTTTAGCAAGGTACGAATAGTATCGTCAAATAATCATAAACGAATGACATTTGAAATCCTTCAAGTAATCAGCATACAAATTGCTCGTGACAGCCAGGTTCTCCTAATTCAATTGTTCATGACAAACATCACATAGAGTTTTTGTGCACAACTGGAACATCCATAGAGTTTTTGTACACAAGAATGAGGTATAGCAAGAAAAACTGCAAAACTTGGGGTCTATTTACCACTCAAGCTCGAAGGAAGCATGCAAAGATTCAATAGGCGCATCTCACAATCTGAGAACGGCAAAGTCTAGACCTTTATAAACCTCGTAGTCAACTAATTGATATAGACTGATACCCAAATTAAAACTGAAAACAACTTCTATAATGTAAATTTGAAGCTACAAACTTTCTCATACATCAATAGTAATTGTAAAGCAAATATTAATCAAATGACTCAAGTTTCATTAGGCAATTCTGCTGTTGCATGCACGAAGTCGCTATTCCAGGATTCTTAACAGCACAACATATAAACCATGAATTAAAACTATGCGAAGAGATTTCAAAATTCACACACAAACGCGCACAGAGGTAAGGAAGCCAGCATCCAGATCAATACGAGCAACACACATAAAGCATTGAAACGAGGGCACAGGACACGTGCAAACCTGCTTGTTGTAGATGTTGAAGTAGATGTTGAAGAGGTACCACATGCCGAAGAGCGAGCCGAGCACCAGCGTGTCCTTCAACTTCGCCTTCGCGGCGGCGGCCCCGTCCTCGCTCTCGGGCACAGCCGTCGCCCTCACCTCGAATCCGCCGTCCGATTCGCGCTCCGGCCCCGGCGCTGGCGCCGAAATCCATCCATTCAATCTCGACGAATTCGACGACGAAGACAAACAGCACACCGGGAGATGCAGTCGACGCTTGGTCGACGAGCCAAACACACCATTAGGAGAGGCGAAACGGTCTAGTTTCAGAGAGGGAGATAGGATTGTGGGCTTTTTAGGGTGGGGGAGCGAGATTGACGGGGAGAAGGAGATTGCTGTGCTCTGCATTTTGGAGATTCAGATCAGAGAAAAATGGGGGTACGGTGGCTGTATAAAGGCGGTGGGTGGGTGGGTGGGTGGGTGGGGGTGGGTGAAGCGTTGGGGGCTCCGCCGAGAGGGGAGGTGGGATTTTAAGGCGCACTGTGTTTAGTGTGTGTGTGTGTGAGTTGGAAGAGCAGATTCAGAAAGCATGAGAATTGTGTTGTGTCTGGGAGGATATTCTCGGCGACTTTTTGGATTCTGTGCGAGATTTCGAATTTTCTCGTGGCGCGTGGTGGGTATATATAGGAACAAATGGTGGTCTAAATTTTGCTTTCTCGCTAAAATATCGTATCGGCGCCACGAGAGAACTTTACAGCTTTGTAAATGGAAAGATTCTGAAGATTAGGTGGGATGGTGTATCAAATAATTTGCCATTTTCAATGGAAATTGTTTTTGGAAACAATCTACGATCCCCTTATATAGCAACAAATGATGATAGTAAATATGCTTAGTAACTTTTAATTGGTAATATTAGAAAAAAAGTACTACTGACAACTATCGTTAAAATGTCAGTAAAAATGTCACTGTTAACGTCTAGCGATAATTTGTGATCACTATACAAAACTTACTAAAATATTGTGATTTAACTTCTCTAAAATGAAAACGTACATCAACAAGTTTTTGTAAATTTTTTTAATAAACAATTAAAATGTCTTGACTTGAGAAACGCTTTACCTAGTGTCGCAATATGCTTCCCTTGCAAAATGTAATTGGATCCTTGCATGCTCTTATAAATAAGTTAACTTCGAGAGTTCTATTTCCATGCTTTCTCAAATAAAATATCCTTGAAATTGCCAAAAAAAAATTAACTCAAATGCGAGTAAAGCTAATGCATGTATTTTACAAAAAGAGTTCAGAGTTCCTTTTCTCGGCGGCGCATGTGGTGGGTATGGAGTATGGACTGCAATGGTCCAAAATTTGCTCTCTCTGTCTATGGGAACCACGAAAAAAACATTCAAAATATTGTGAATGGAAAGATTATAAAGAAATTAGTCGGTTTGTAGGCTCTTTCTATAATTCTCCATATAGCCTTAAATGTTAGGCGTTAATAATGCCTCGTGACTTTTAATTGGTAATATTAAAAAAAAAATTAGTATTAATAATTGTCGCTAAGGATGTCTGCAAAACTATCAACCAACAAAATTCAGCAAAATTAAGAATAAAAAATTTTCCTTAATAAAATACTATATAACTAGCTTCTATCAAATTAGACAGTGCAAACTAGTGTATTTTCCATCGTGAAACCTTGTCGCAGATGGTCCGAAGGAATGGTCAGCGGCGAAGCAGCCGCCTTTGCCTTGGGCTTTGGGCTGAAGACAACGTAGGATGGGCGGGCCTACTCAGATGGACGAATCAAGTACCTAAAAGAGGACCCGATACAACTATCCACTCGCCTTTCTCATTATGTTTTCTTCTGATGCAGTCTATCTATCTAACTAACTCGAGTACAACTACAGTCACCTTTTTCTTTTTCTTTTTCTTTTTCTCTTTCTCTTTCTCTTTCTCTTTTTTAAATAATCAGAATTGCAGCTATATAATCCGTTGGTATGGGGTATGGGAATTCGAGTTCGGAGCTTTGAAGTTATTCTTTCAAGGGTCTTTGCCCCTTCATCCACCTTTGGGATTTACTTTTGTTAATTTATTTGTTACTATTTTCACATTTAAAGGATATTAAACTAAACGCTTTTTTCGCCGACACTTTACAAAAAAGATTGTCAGATGTTACTTCCTCGTCTTCACATGTACACGGGTGATGAAATCTACTATCAACGTAACATATTGTTGTATTTGCGTTCTTTTAAAAGGTATTTAATAGGATACTATTATTTTTGTAATTCTAAAAGAGGGTATATAACCCATTAAGCCGTGTTCTCCGGTCTTCGAAAAAAATAATCCTTCTAATTATTTAGGAAAGGTGAACAACGGATAACCAAATAAAGTGCGGGGGTGAGTACATGATGATGTTTATGGTGTAGTTTTTCTTCCCCCTGTTGCAAGTTAACATCCTAGAGCCCCATGGCAATGATATATATTTGAGGTAAGGGGTTGGAATATGATGAACGGCTACTCTAATTTGTGATGTCGAGAAAGCGGGTTCAAAGTACACGTGAAAGTACCACACAGTATGCAGTCTGACTCAGAAGTCAAGTATGACTGTGTGGGACAGAACAGAATAAGGATGGAGTGAAAGAGTAAAGTGAATAGAGTCAAAATTAAAACGGTTATGCAATTTGGGGAAGGGAAGGCCACCACCAGAAATGGGTTGGATTGGGGTGCTCCCAGTTCCTATTACAACAAACAAAATACAGTAATAAAAGCAGCCTGCTGCTAGCCAACTAGTTGAATTGGTTGATTTTTAAGTAGTGAAGCATAAAATTGACTACTGCTTTGATGAAAATTAGGAAATAAGAAACTAGCTAGCAAAAGAGTCAGCCGCATTGTTAATTTCGTAAAATCTTTGGTTTATGTCTTCTTGTTGTCATCAAGTTTGCTCTTAAGTTGGTACTTTTATGCCTCTGTTCTTAGACTGCATCCCAAGCTAAAACATTTTATTTTTTTCATTTGCAAACTGCCTAATATTTCTAAACATTTCGTGCATTTATAATAAATTCTTTTGAAAAAAAGTCACACTTTGAATCCGAGAATATTTTGGTTTTGATCTTATGAATACTTGAAAGGTGTTGCATGCATCTCTTTTTTCTCATAGCTTATACCCCAAGGAATAGGTAATGCTATATTTATTTTATTTGCACAAAGAACAAAAGATTATCTCTAACAAATAATTACAACCTAGTAGAAACCAAAAGAAGAGAGAAACAAAAACTATGGGTCTGTTTAGTAACACTGTCAGTTTTTAGTTTTTTTTTCTAAAAAAAAAAGAGAAGAGTTCTGATTTTTTTTTTTTTACCAGTTTAAAAAACTGGTGGCTGTTTGACAGAGTTTATTTTTTCAAAAAACAGAAAAGAGCAAGCATTTGACAGGACAACTCTTTGGGTTTATTTTTATTTTTTAATATACATTTTTACATAATTAAACATTATTAAAGGTAATTAAGCAACTATATTACAATGTCTTAAACATAATTTTTCAACATTACCATGATTAACAACCAACATTATTAAACATAATTAAACCAACATTGGCTCATTTTAATCCTAAACAAGTGTAGATTGACTACCGGATCGGCACTGCCACACTACCACCAAAGCTCTACACACCCACGGATTCGCCCCATCACCACCGGTCTCATCGCCACACCGTCGGCACCCAGATCGGGCCACCGTTGTCCGCCGTCAGTGGACATCACAACCGGTGCTACAAACCCAAACTCTCTCCGGTCAAAATTGAAGCCCATCCTTCTTTCTTTCTTTCTCTCACCGGTCAAAAACCGGTGCTACAAACCCATGGCTCTCTCCGGTTGGATTTAATTTAGGGCTTTCGGGACGGGGGGAGATAGAGAGAAAAGAGAGAGAGAGAGGGGCGGAAAAGCGTTGCAAGTCGCAATAACCAGAGGTGGAATGGTGGAGCCGCCGATGTCCGGTGGAGGCGATGGACGCGGTGGCCGGTGAAGGTGATGGACACGGTGGCCGGTGAAGGCAACGGACGCGGTGGGCTGTGGAGTCCATGAGAGTTGCGGCCGATCGAGCCCCAAACTAATGAAAGAGATGAAGTCCAACTGGAAGGTGGGTTTTATACTTAGCAAAAAAAAATCCAATTCTGTTGCTAGTGAGGCTTGAAGCCTCGACCTCATTAAAGCCTTCCTCAGCCCGCGTGAAAATTGGTTTAGAAAAGAGCTCCAAGATCTTTTCAGTTTTGGGCTTTAGTTTTTAAAGTGTTGGCCCTTTTTAAAAAGAGAAAACCAACCAAACACCCCAACTTTCATGGACTTTTGGAAAAATTTTAAACTGGGCCAAAAAAGAGCAAAAAAAATTGGCTGTCAAACGGCCCCTATGCCTTTGTGGCTGGGCTTAGGAAGACTGACTCATGCCGGCGTGGCAAGACTCTCTCGGCCAGTTTTTAAAGAAACCAGCCAGTTGGTCAGTCGTCATAAATGAATCGGCCAGTAAGGACAATTTAGACTTTTCAACCAGTTTCAGTCTTATCTTTCAGAATGATAGACATGACCAAATGATTTCCGCTTGCATTTATACTGCCCTCAGACCACTGTTAAAGGGGCCTTTTGGTTACCCCAAAAGGGACGATCTGAGAAAGAGAATTTTTTTCCATAAAGGCTGTAGAAATTATATCAAAATACACTAGTAGGGGGCTTGGATACTACGAGTAAGGTAGGTAAGAGCTACGTTAAATGAACCAAAAAGAAAAAGTAGGGCAAGTAGTTCTATAACTTGATGTTTGAAATTTTGTTATATATAGGATCAATATATTGTTGAATATATTGTATCATTATTCATTACCCACTATTTTTATAAGCCTTTCTTCAATTACAGTTTTTCCACACTGCCTCCAAGTTTACAGTTTTCAACGCGATAGATTCATATGGCTTCACAATTTCTTATTTGACTTTCATTAAAGGCGCGTTCACTCCATATTTTTACATCAGTGTGTGGCATTCATGAGGAAGATCCTACTTCACCTTCACTCATTCGACGCTCATAATCGTTTCAACAGTCTTAGCTAAAGCAGGGCATCAATTCAAAGAGCTCTAATGGGAATAAGGTTGGTTGGGAGTCCGTTTTATTTTCAACTTGATGCGTGTAGATGATATCTATCTTTTGTTCCACATAAAGAAAGAACTTGGTGCAGCCACCAATGCATTTATAACATTTTGCATAGCTAGTGCCTGCCTTCTAGCCAACAAAATTAATAGGCAAAATATACTTTTACGATTAGTTCAGAACCTAGTCCAAATGTGTTTTCGCTTTAACTCTTAGGATTGCTTCAAATAATATTTGGGATACACCTTGATATATCTACCAATCGTCAGAAATTCAAAGTTTGGTCCATTATGTGCGAGATTGGTGCAGTCATTGGATGGATTTGTTGCTAAAAAGGCTGGCAAGGCCACACTTATTTAGTTTGTGTCCTTGTCTTTGTTGACTCATCATGTAAGTTCATGTTGTATCTATGTAAGTACATTGATCAAATTTTGGCCCGATTATGCTGTTCAGATTGCTAGCCAGCCCTTTGTCGTCTAAATATGTTGGCGACTTTAGATTCAAGTATGTTAAGACCTTTAACGAGGCTTTGTTAACGAAACATGCATTGCATGTTTGGACTCAGCTAAAATCTCTCGTCGCCTAGGTCCTATATTTTCGTTATCGCACTCAAGTTCTGGCAAACGGGTATACCCGTTGAATATGAGTAATATCCTGTCGGGTCCAGATAAAATCGGGGAGGGTAAATTTTACTCGCTTTTCCTAGGTAATCTTTTTCAATGCCCATACCTTACCCAGCAGGTCGGGTATTACTCACGGGTAATTAATTAAATTTCTATTTTTTCAATAAATTTACCACATTTTGATAGACTACTAACTAATTAGGCATAATTTTTTCTTTGTTTCTTTGGTTTTTTTCAGCTAGTATGTTTCTTATTTTTAAGAGTTGTTAGAATTGTTTTTTCAATTTCAAAAAAATCAAGTTCAAAATTATATCAGCTGACACGTTAAATACCATAACCAATTTCCCACTCAAACTCCAAAATAAAACAATTAAATTTCAACATAAATATGATCCTATTCCCCACCATCAATCCAAAATACAAAGATTAAGGGTTTGTTTGACATAGTTGTAGTTTTTAGTTTTGAGTTTTCTAAAAAATAAAAACCCAAACTAGTTGTGGTCTTTTTTCTTTTCTTTTCTTTTCTTTTCTTTTTCTTTTTCTTTTTTTTGTTGTTGAGAAAAATAGATAGATGTTTGGTAAATGCGATTTTTTGTTTTTGAGTTTTCTTTCTTTTTCCTTTTTCATTTCTTCTCAAATTCTCTTCTTCTCCAACAGAACCTTCAGCCAAGCACCACCATCGAAATCACACCGCCGCCAGTCAACACCATTACCACCACACCACCACCACCATCCTTTACCAAATCACACCCCCACTATCAACAATTAAACTCTATTTAAATCAAGTCAGACTTCTCGATCATGAATGGAGCTGGACTTCTCGATCATGGACTCAGTGGTGTGGTCGTTTGTCACCGCCTTGGAGTTGATGGTGTTGATCGTGATGCCCTGCTTCTTCTTCGTTTTCTGTGGCTGTAGTATCACGACGGTGGGGCGACGGTAGTGATGGTGGGTGGAACAGATCTGTGATGGTGAGGCTACGATGGTGGGCAAATCTCTGGTGCGGTGGCGATGGTTGGGCAGGTGAGTTGCGATGCATAATGGCATTAGGTGGAGCAGATCTGCGATGGTGGAGCAGTACTGTGACATAAGGATAGATTTGTAGGTGGCGGTGGCGGCAGCGACGACGGCGCTGGTCTTCATTTTAGGGTTGTCGATGACGGTCGGTGGCGGCAGTGCAGTGGCAACGAGTGGCGACATCTTTGTCGTGTGGTGGTAGTGGTTGGGGATGAGGGGTAGATGGTAGGAGTAATGAACTGGAAAAAAAAAAGTAAGTTCTAAATTGCTTTTAGTGAAGTTTGAAGGTGTGATCTGAAATAAAAAATTGAAAACTCTAAAATGAAGTTTTCAAAAACAACCCAATATAGAAAATTGGTTTAGAAAACTGAAAGGGAAAGAAAACGATAACTGTGAACCAGACTTCGATATTTTTTTTAGTTTTCAAAACTGGACAAAAAATGAAAAAATAAATGGTTTCAAACAGCACCTAAATTTTATCAACAATCCAAAATACAAAGATTAAATTTTAACAGAGATACAACACCACATGCATAAATAATCCAAAATAAAGTCTTCAATTCATCGTAGAACTACGTGTCAAATAGCGGTGAACAGCCGTGATGGGGATGTTAGCTTCTCGATCGGTGGTGGACTGGAAGCTTGGCGGCCGTTGGCGGTCGATCTATGAGAGGGGACCAACTGAGTGAGGGTGAGGTAAAGAGAGTGGCGGTGGCAGATCTGTGAAGAGGAGAACGACCGAGTAAGGGTGAGGGACAGAGACAAAGTCGACAGAGTAGGCAGTGACATTGAAGAGTGGGGGGGGGGGGCTAGTGGCTAACGATAGCTGGCGGTCGACGGTGAACTTGATAGATTGAGAGGGAAGATGGAGTGATGGTTGCCAGCGGCAGAGAAGAATGGACGGCGTGAGATTGTGAGATAAGTGAGGAACTAAAAAGTGAAAAATGAAAGGTAGGGCACAAAATTGTCTTTATGTATACATGAAATTCGGGTAAACCAAGTAACCCGTTACCCGACCCGACCTAGAAATTACGGTCCCGGTTGGGTGCAGGTCTGATTTCAACGGGTCTCTCATATATGTACTCGTACCCAGGGTTTTTGGACGGGTACAGGTAGACCCGCAGGTACGGGCCAAAATTGTCAAGTCTACACTCAAGTTCCCTTCCTTCACGCCAGTGTGCTGGCAATGTTTCTTATGTATGGTGCAATGTTCTTGTAGGAAACGGGTATGAATCAAGGAATTCAATGCGCGTAAAGACAGTTGATTATTATTTGTCTGGATGAACTGGTAGCTTCTGCAGGCTCCTTCATCTCAGCTGCACTTTTTCAAACCTAGCACAAAAATAAACCTATTTGTCTCATAGTTAATCCCCCGAGATATTTAAACTTGAGGTTATCATTGAACTCGTTCAATTTTGATTTACAAGGATTTGCTTTTTCTCATCCAAATTACATTAGACTCAATTGACATGGTATTTTTAAAGGACTCATTAGTGCTCTCAGAGCCTAGTTTGATTCTTGATAATTACATGAAATTAAACATTTTAATTTTGTGTCAGTGATTATTGACTTGGACCCAAGACCATTTATTACTATTTTTATGTAGCTTCAATTATTTCCATGTGTTATTATACATTTTTATAGCCTTGGTTTTTATATTACAATTTTGTGATTTGAGTAGTCTAGAAATCTCACTTCTTTGTATTTTAAAATTGCTTCAAAAATTTTTGTGCTTATGCTTCTAGCATGCAAGTCCACCTACATTGATTTGATTTGTGTTCTTTATTTCTCATTGGTTTTCAATGATCTTTGTTTTTCTGAATATCTAAGAGAGTCCTCTTTAACTTTTAGTTAGATGTGTCTTAGAATTTTAATTTTTTGGTCAAGATTAACTACATATAGTATTGGTAAGTGCTAAAATTTATTGCTTTTACTTTAAACCAGCCCACAGTCTAATCAGAATCAATTCAATGTGCCGTTACACAAGCATAACTAACTAGAGTAAAAGGGGATTTCCAGACATCAGAAGCAAGACTAACTCTACCATCAAATTTATCAAAATTATCAATTAAGTGTGCTTTAGCAGCATTATACAGTCTAAGTGCGTCAAACCTAGTGTTGTTTTTATGAACCTTTTTATACAAAGGTTGCACGTAAGTATTCATAGATCTAGAGTGCTTAGTATTATCAGCAAACTAATAGCTTGTTCATCGTGAATAATAAAATCAGCAAGACTATCTATTTGGTCTCATGATTATAAATAAATAAATTACAGTAAAAAGATAATTGCATTTGGGTAGAATCGACATGGCCTTGATTAGGTGTTCACGTCGGGTAATGCCTATTAAGATGTCCATTACCACTACCACACAAAAATAATTTACCACAATACTTACATTAGGCTTTTCGAGCGCCATCAACTGTAATCTTGTCAAAATGATTCCAAAATGGAGCTTTTTTCAACCCCATTGCTTGATCCTTCATCATGATGACCGTTCATCGGATAAAATTATGCCCCTTAATAAGATTGTTGCCAACCGAGTCGCGTTCTTGACTAAAACGTTGGGTATCTGGTGAATGTGTATATTCAAATTTTAGAATATTTTGGTTAAACTGCCAATTGGCTTGGGTATCTAAACTCATTAGTGGCAGATCTTGAAAACATAATGCTTGTGGTGCTGGACTTTTGTGGCTACATGATCTAAATAATTGATACATATTTGATGCTAAAAATGTCACGCCCCCGGAAGGGGCGCAACGCTAAACAGGCTAGTTAACACATATACCTCAAGGATAAACAGAGCTTTACTACAACCTCAAATAGAAACAGCGGAAGTATGCTTAAACATTACAGTCGTCCATAAGTGGAAAAACTGAACATAACATTATATTACAGACCACCTCTCTTCCATACAAGTACTACACTCCAAAATAAACGAAGAACAACGAAAACGTTGCTCACCCAGCGTAATACTCTTGAGTCTCCCTGAGGTAATCCTCTTCGTCCCTTGGCAGATACTCCGACTCCGAACCTAGGAAAAAAAGGTATCGGGAATGGGTCAGCCTAATGGCTCAGTAGGGTATCCGGTGTTTTTAAGTCCAAACATGACTTGATCATATTATGTATAGTTAGTATGAACATGCAAGTCACTTGAACAGATGATACCTACGTACTTAAGAATAATTTAACATATCGAGCAAGATTTGAAATCTTGTAGAACATACACGAGAATGACAAGCAAGACCTAAATATTAACTTGATCTCGCCAAGAATAACCAAATAGTACAAAAGTTCAAGGCAAATATAAGCCAAGTACGAAAATATCAATATGCAAATATGTCCCTCATGCACGAGCCAACCTTCCCTGAGTGCGAGAGACTTTTCGTATCGCGACCAACTGATGTAGCGGGTTCGATAGAAGAAGTCCAACGTCATCACAGGCAGCCCAATAATTCCTTTCGAGAATTAGTACGCATAGCTAGTGCGCACTATCAAGACATGAACGAGAACGAGAACCCTGGCCGGATAACTTCCAACCCCGACAAATAACACCCTCAACTCACTTTTTTCCTCCTCCTTCACGTGATATGCATAATCATGTACATACGTCAACATGAATGTCATCAAATTACCGTATTATCAACAATACATGTCAAACATGTAACCTAATCTGCCCAGTATTTCAAATGGCAGCAGGAGTAGTCTGTACTCCGAAAATCATAACAATTTAATTACAAGGCTTCGACAGTCAAACTATATATTTATGAAAACTAGACTTAAATATCTACATCCCAGTATTTTACTTGACACAAAAATATTGTTTTAAGATCATATTAAGCCCTTTAAAAGACAAACTTCAGAATCTGCCTAGCAACAGTTTCACAAGATAGGTTCCAAGCCACGAATTTTAAACCATAGAAATAGTACTTGAAATAATCTGAAATTTGTCATGTATACTCTATACATGTACTAGTGTAACATATAAAATAACCAAGTCCATATCTTAACTAAAAGTATACATTTCTAAGCATCAAAAGTACTCTAATTCCATGACTGTACAGTTTCACAGAATAGGTTTCAATCCACGAATTTTAAACCATGGTAATACTACTTGAAATAATCTGAAATTTGGTATGTATACTCTATACATGTACTAGTATAACATATAAAATAACCAGGTCCATATCTTAACTAAAAGTATACATTTCTAAGCACCAAAAAGTACCCTAATTCCATGACTGTTTTTGCAGATTTCAGTATACATGAACCCCCTTCTCCTTGAATCATTTCGAAAATATATATAAGTGTTTCACTACCATCATAATACTTCTCATGCATGTTCTGAAACAAAAAAAAAAAACACACAAGATAACCTACCTCCAAGCAAATCAAACTCAAGTGAATTCAAGAAACTTTGATGCTCTCCTTGTTCTTTCTTCTCTTCTTTTCCTCCTCCCTTTTCTCTCTTTTCTTTCCTTTCTTCTTCTTTCTCCCTTTTCTTTTCCTTCCTCCTCCCTTTCTCTCTTTGTATTTAATCTTCCTTCATGCCCGAATGGTTAAGAGAGTATTTCACATGTTCATCTTGTTTCTAATTTATCCACTTATTCCTTTGATTACTCACCACCAACAATTAATCCTAAGGCAACACATGGCATGCCACTAATACCAACTTTTCATATTTGCATATTGGCCCCCCAAGGTTTTGCACAATTACTTTTTAACCCCCAAGGTTTTACATAATTATATTTTGGGCCCACAATTAATTTCGATTTTTATTTTATGTATACAAATATTATAACACGATTACATTATTTCAACCAAATTTAAATATGTTTAAACTTAATAAAATGATTAGTAGCTAATTAAGATCGGGGCCTCACAAAAAATGTTTGACAAGAATGAAAAATATAACTAGAAAGAGTAATCAAATGGAAAGAAATAAAAGTAGTAAATAATTAAATAATACTTATAATTGAAAATTAAAAAGGGTTAGTACTTAGTAACAAATAGGAATGGTAGGAAAGCTTGCAAATTTTTAGATAAGAGAGACTGAGAAGATTGGTGTAAGAAATGTGAAGAAGAGGGAGTGAATTTATTGATTTTTCAAAGTTTATAAAAGACCAAAGTACCCCTGAAAACTAGCCATTTATAGTTGTTGGGGAGAGTAAAAGTGTAACAGTGCATAAAAGAGTTGTTGGAACCTTGTTAGACGAAATCCACCCCCCTCACCCCAACTAGCCGTTATATAGCTGTTGTGGGGTAAAAATAGAAATTTTGAAAAATATTCATGTGTGAGAGATCTTATTTTATTTGTTGAAATTTTGGGTCAGGCCTGGGACGGGCGGGGCCATTTTTTAGAGCCTGCCCCGTGACTTTTTAGGGCCGGGCTGAGCCGTTTTAGGGGGGTCGGGTTGGCTCGCTGGCTACCGGGCCCTTTTGACATCTCTAGTTTTACGTGTCCTGACATTCCCCACATAACATAGAGGTGTCACAAGGCCGGGCTATGGGGCAGCCTAGCCCCGATCCTTCGGGGTTTTCAGAAAAGAGAGCCAGGCCGGGCCTAGGAAAAACAGGCCGGCTAGGGCTGGGCTTTCTCAAGAATATGAGAGCCCAACCTTAGTCCAAGCCCTTGGCCCAAAACTTAGGGCCGGGCTTGGACCGGCCAATAATAATCCACTTTTTCTTTTAATTCTTTTTAATCACTTTTAATTTTGCGCTAAAATTAAAGTTATGATAAATTTGTTTATAAGCTCTCCTTCTTTAATCCGGGCTTGGAACCGGCTGCTTATAAACAAACAGACAAAGTTAACCATTTATTTATTATATAAAAGATTAATTGTCCGAAAAAAGTATCCAATAAGCAAACACCTTCTCATACATATTTTTCACTTTAAATAAATTTATTTTGTTTAAAAAATATTCACGGCGAAAATCTAAACTATAATTTGAGGAATTTTTTTTTCTAAAAAGTTGAGAAAAGGAAAAGAAATTACCTAATCATCTGGAAGATTTTCAATGCTTGAATTGTTGTTCTTTCTATCATCAACTGGTTTATCTTGTTTCTGATACTTCGTATCACAATAATCATTTCAACAAATACATAATTCCAGTGACTTGGAGCTTAGACTCCTTCTTCTGTCATCCAACACCATCCTGCTTGCTGAAAAACACGACTTTGAAGCAACCATTGGTAGTACATCACGGGCAAATTGAGATAAATTCGATAATTTTTTGTATTTTGTTTCTAAAAAGTTAATAAATCAAAATTCATTTGCTCACACATTGACAATGAAGAATAATGATTAGTGTTCGCATATAAACCAATTCATTAAAAGAGAAAAATAGAGACGACCATGTAGAAGTATCTTTTATTCTTGCTTGTTTTGCCACTACATGTTCAATGCCCCTATGAAATGACCCATAATGTATTTGACCGCTCGATGATGTAGCTCACACGCACACGTCAGAGGAACTTCGGTAAAAGTTATATAAAACTTCAGATGACGTACTCAAACATGTTAAGCGTGCATGTTGCAACTAACCCGTTACCTATATTTTCATATATTTCTGATATTGAAACAATTATATTATGCGGCTTGAAGTTGGGTCCAAAGTAGTGGCAACATAAAAAATAATAGGCAATTTCTTTCAATATTTATTACATTAAATGTCCTTTTGCACTATCTCACTAAAGATTTCCATATGTCTCCATTTTTCTAAAATGTAAGCCATTTTAAGATTTTTTAGTACAGCAATAGAGGACGTGGGATAATACGTACCAGACAATAAAATGATAGACATGTGAAATACCTCTAAAAATTGAACCAAAAGTGCAGCTAACTGCTAGTCATCGGGAGTTGGCAAGCCTTGTTCGAACATGGTTAATAGGTAATGAATATACATTTGTTTGTATACCATAACATGTAAAAGCATAATATATGTGGAATTTCACCTGTGCACGATATCTATAAAAGGTCTCTTACGAGGCAAACTATATTGAGCAAACAAAGCTTTAAGTTCCAATATTCTTGGACCCGAAGAATTAACAAACAAATTCATAACCCTCATTTTGAAAATAATCAAACCTACAGTAGCTAAACCATCTTGAACAATTAAACTATTTACATGACTAATATATTTAACATAAAAAAAGTTCCCATCTAGTACATGTTTAAGGTTCGTCTTTAACACTTGAATATCATATTATTAGAAGCATTATCAAAACTGACATTCATTATTATATTATTTAATTTAAAGATGTTACGTGCTCGGAGTATAATTTCAGCATCGTGTGCTGCATCATGCGGATATGGAAGGATTTCAAAAGTGATGATTCTCTTGTACATAACTAATCACACTCAATCCAGTGTGCCGTCACACAAGAATAATTAACCATAATATAAGGAGATTTTCCTACATCAGACGTAAGACTAACTTTATCATCAAAATTATCAAAAGAATCAATCAAGCGTTCTTTAATAATATTATATCATCTAAGTGCATTGGACCTAGTAGTATTTATATGAACATCTTTATTCAAAGGTTGCACATAATTATTTACATATCTAGAATACAATTCATTATCAACAAAATTAAAAAGTTGTTCATCACGCACAACAAATTCAGCAAGTATCAACATGGCATTTGGCTAGTATCAACATGACCTTGATTAGGTGCACATGTCGGCCAGTGCCTATTAAGAAATAAATACTACTACCGTGTGAAAATAAATTTGAACAATGCCTACATTGAGCTTTGGATACGCTATCAACTGTAACCTTATCAAAATGCTTTCAACACTTAACTTTGAGCTTTTTATCTGCCTTTTGGACTTCTGGCGTCCACTCATCGGGATAAGATTCTGCCTTGAAGTATTAGTGTCGCCAACCGAACTGCATTCTTGACTAAAATGCTGATGATCCTGTAAAGGTGTATATTAAAAATCAGGAATGTCTTGGTTAAACTCAATAAAATTTTGGGTATCTACACCCGCTGGAGGTTGATCTTGAAATTGTGGTGCTCACTCTTGAAATTGTGGTGCTAGTGAAGGTAGACGTTTTTGGCTACGTGATTTTGATAATCTTGAACAAGAGATATTTCTTAAAAATGTTTGACAAGAATAACAAATGAAACTGGTAAGACTAATTAAATCATAAAAAATAAAAGTACTAAATAATATTGTTTAGTCAAAATGTATCGACTAATAATTATAAAATACTTGTAATTAAAATTTTGAGAGGGTTAATACTTAGTAAAAAATAAGAATGCACAAGAAAGCTTGTAGAATTTAGATAAGAGAAAGTGAGAAGATTGATGTGAAACATGTGAAGAGAATGAATTAATTTATAGAATTTTCAAACTTCACAAAAGACCAAAATAATCAAAAAATCTAGTCGTTTATAGTTTTTAGGAGGGTAAATATGTAAAAGTACAAAAATAAGTTGTTGGACTAAGGCTAGAAGAAAATACCCCTCAAACTAGCCATTATCTAGCTTTTGGAGGGGTAAAAGTGCACTTTTTGGAAAATCTAGACGTTGAGGGGAATCATTTTTTGAAAATTTTTAGGGCTTGGGCGGGCCGTGCTTGGATCCGAAATTGGACTGGGCCAGGTCCGGGCCTTAAAAGGGTCAGATAAGAGCCAAATACGGACATATAGGGAAAGGTCAGGCTTTTTTAAGATTGGGCCGGATTCGGACTTATAAAGGACAGGGCCTTTTCTGGAAGAATTTGGAGCCCAGACCCGGTCCAGGCCCTTGGCCTTTTGTACCCAGCCCACTACTATTCATCAAACGGGTCGGCCCGGCCCTAGCTTTTTAAGGCTAGATCAGGTTGGCCGGCAGGGCCCTGGCCCGTTTGACGCCTCAAACATGACGCTCATTCATTGTGCCTCCCCCGACATCTCAATTGAATGTTCCCTCGCCACCCCACACATCCTATCATACCACTTCTACAGTCGTTCCCCCTGCACTTTGTCATACTACCATGCCCCCGGTCTCGGTCAATCTTTTCACTACACCACGCACAGACGCCTTAGACATCGAATAGGCTTTGACCGGCTCTCCTCTAGAGGAGCTTTGCTCGTAATGCTCCAGCATGACGAAACTTCACAAAGAGATAGGTTCATTCTCCAACACACTATCTTCGCCCTAAGGTGATTCACTGACATTGGGCACTCTTGGGCTGTAACTTAATCATAACTATCATTAAAGGTGATCATTAGCACCCCTAATGTCATGTGCTCCTGGTCACTTTGAGATGGCAACGAGTCTTTGGATGGTATCGCGCCTCGTTCGCATGACAATTGGGTGTCGGGGCCTCCCTTACCACTATTACGTTATTTGTGTCTCTTGACGCCCCTCCCCCTAGGGCTCAATAAGAGCTTTCGACTTGGGGCTAAATCAAGGGTTTCCTATGGCCATACCGACGCTACGTGAGTTAGACTTTCTAGATAGATAAAGCAAAGCTGTGAAGGGTGGCAGGGTGAATATATGATCCAATAATCTGTGAAGCATCGACATTATGGCCCCCTTGGTGGGGCATCACTTCTAAAGAGAGCCATGTGTCACTTGGTGGCATGGCATTCTATTGCCTATAAATGGTGGACTTTGCAATTCATTTTGGACACTAGATCATTTGAAAAATCTGGCTCTCTCACTCTAGAATTTAAGAAGTAAAGGATTTTACAGAGAGAAAGCTCGTGGATTTGGACTAACTTAAGACCTTGACTCTGGACCTTAGCTTTGGACTATTGACTGTTGGACCATATTCGCCATACTCTCAAGCTCTGTCTATGAAGCTTTGGTCTCTACCCTTGCCCCGCCCTTACTCGATCTGTCTTAAAACACTTGTACGTATAATAGCTGACTCAAACTGTACTCTTTGTGACACTTCCAAATATATTGCGAACCCACTTCCTCGTCATCAACGTTAAACCCAACAAAGAGATCTGCAAAAAGCAATATAATGAGAGTTATGGTGGTGAGGTCAATTAAGGATGGTGGGTCTGTGGTTGTGGGATCGGTTGACAACGGTCAATTTGGGGTGGTGGTAGGATCGGTTGGGGACAATAGTCAGACCGTTTATAGCAAGAAGATTAGGATTTAAGTAATGCTTTTTTCTCCAATGCCTCAAACCACATTCTGATCTGCACCGATGTTACAATCCCTTCGGCCATCGTATGGATAAACCCACTTGAGATAGATGGAGATTGACGATGAGGAGACATAATCAATGAAGACGAGGAGACATAATCAATGGCGACGAGGTTGATCGTTGCCTTTTCTCGAAAGTTAAAGGCAGATGAAGGAGATAGTGGAGGAATCGAATATTATTGGTGGCCATGACGTGGTGGTCGCCGCTGATGGTGGTGGTTAGATTCGCGAGGGAGACAACTTTCAGTTTGCGGTTGTATCAGTGATTGTGATCTTTTGTTCTGATTTTGGTGTTGTGGCGGTTAAATCTGGATTGCTGGAAATAGTGGTAGGGCTAGTTGGTGATTTGGCAACAGCCGCATTATCGACCGTGAAGTGGCCGAGAGTGAAGAAGTGGGTAAAGTTATCAGTTTCAAAAAAAATATCTATTAATCAATGCGTATGATACTCACCGGCTGTTGAAAAATACGATTTATCTTAATTATGCAGTATGTAATTAACTGCGAGAGAGTTTAGTGTATCACTTTAAAACATTAATTTTAGGATATGTTCTTACGGTGGCTCCTCAGGCAATTGGAACCACATGACTCCCGCCGCTCTTTTTAAGGTCCAAACCTTCCAAAGCTATCAACTGCTGCCACGTGTAAACCTCTCCTACCATAAACTGCAAAAAATCTGTATCAACCTTCGCTCCCCGGTCTAGCCAAACGCCAAAACTAGCAACATCCACCCCCATTCAAATTACTACAACACCCCTCACATACCGTCCGCTATCATGCCCATATTGGTAAATTCACCACCCGCCAAAGATAATGGCAATTCCCGTAAATAAACCCGCCCGAATCCGTAGGCGCTTTATCATCACCACCGTTCAAATTCCCAATTTTCCCGATCAATAGAAAAGTTCGATCAGAGGGAGAGGGAGAGGGAGAGAGTGAGTGAGGGAAAGTTTTGCAGCGAAAAAGGAAAATGCAATCGGTGAGCTTAAAGCTGAAGCTGTTTACGGATGTTAATGCCGGGGTAAGTAGGTCTTCGTGTTGGCCGGGTCGACTCAGCTGCGACTCCGAGGCCGCCGGCGCCAGGAGGATAGGGTTGGACTGCAGGGATAATTTCAGGAATTGTAGGATAGTTGCGTGTGTTTCGGAGAGGAGTAGCGGCGGCGAATCGGAGAGCCAGAGTCCGACTCCGACTCCGAGTCCGGCGACGAGTTCCTTCCTCTCGCGGAGCCAGACCTACGCTCTCTTGAAGCAGCAAATGGAAGTCGCTGCGAAATCCGAGGTCCGATCGTTGCTCAATTTTCCTACGTTTTTGCGCATATATTTACATAGATTTACAATGAGGCAATATGATTGTAGTGTGTGTGTTCATTTGCTTTATTTTCAGTTCTATCGCGTGTAGGTTAGTCTAGTTTGTGTGCACATTATTTCGGCTACTATTATGTAGATAATAATTATTGTACATTTAAAGTTTTCCCTCGACTATCTAGAAACTGATATCTTTGTGTTTTGTATATCTGATCCTGTATACTTTATATATATATATATATATATATATATATATATATATATATATTTGGATCTTCATTATATCTAAAGAAAGTTCATGCTTGTAAAATTGGATTTTGTCTTTTCTATGCATTTGGTTGTAGGATTATAAAGAGGCTGCAAGACTTCGTGATTCGTTGAAGTCCTTCGAAGAGGAGGAGCCGGTGCTGCGTCTTAGGGGATTGCTGAGGGAAGCCATTGCGAACGAGAGATTCGAGGTACCATATACATGCGATTATGGATGTATTGGTGTGTGTCTCGACTTTCTGTAATGAAAGCTTGTTCTTTTGCTTGCTAACTGAGGATGACATCTAGAAACATCGGGTCCAATGCAAATGCTCTCTCTCTCTCTCTCAACAATAACCCCCCCCCAAACCCACTCTCTCTCTTCCCACCTTCGTTACAGGAGAAACTCAAATAATCAAGTCACGGGGGTTTTCACGGCGGTCTTTGATTTTGAAAGAGCTTGTTATGTGTAAATGATCATCCATGAGCTTTGATGAGATACTTTCATATTATGTGAAACCTTCAATTCTCATTCTGTGGAATACTATTTGTTCTAAATACATTAAATGCTCTTATCCACACCCCTCGTGTGCTTCATTTTAAGTCCTAAGGGTTTTAATCTCTATAACTATTGATTTCGTAGTCTTCTTGTGAATAGAAAAAAGGTTTTTCTCCCACTACTTATGTCCCACTGGAATCTTCAGCGTTTTGATCAGTCCAGCATCAGACACTGGTCTAACTAGGGCAACTTCACTTAAAAACTTTGTTCAAAAGCATCAGCTTGTATATACTGCAACCTAAGATCTGTTTATTTTTTGCCATGAGATTGAAGCGAAGTATGTTGTAGCTGTGAAAGTTGCAGAAAGGACGTTTATCTCATTCTTTTCCTCAATTATTCTTGTGCACTGGGCTTAACCACGCATTTACATTAGAGATCACCTACTCGGGATATGTTCTGATTTCAGATGAGTGTAATTACTAATTGGAGTTTGGCAATGCTGCTAATCATTTAATGATCTGGTACTAATCTTTCCTCTTTTTATCTTATCTTTCCAGGACGCAGCTAAGTACCGTGATGAGTTGAATGAAATTGCCCCACATTGTCTCCTGAAATGTGCAAGTGATGCTACGACGCTGGTATGATAATCATCTGATTTTGTTTCTCATGATGGTTGAAGTTTTGGTTACTAGTTACTTTTGATTGCAAGGTTCTTGGATTCCCATTATTTCTTTGGGCCCTTGATGTTCCCAAGTAAATTCGAATTTTCCACCTGACTGAGCTAGAAATTATTTGCTGAAGAATTAAGCTAGCTGGTTTTAGACCCTTACTGAATCACTAGCTTTGCGTAGCAACACAAACAAACTAGCAAACAAGCAGATAAAGAAAGAGTAGATTGAAAAGAGACACTGCTAGGCACCGTCTTTTAATATTGCCTTACGATTTTTATATTGCCTTACGAGAACATGGAGGTTTTCATTAATCAAAATCATAGCTCGTAGTTTCCATGGGATTCACCTTTTAATAGAGTAAAGGTATCCTTTATAGGACAATATTTGGAATTTTCAATCAATTTTCATGTAGATACATGTAGTAATTCTGAAATAAGTTCTAATGACGATTCTTACGATTCAAGTAAACCGTTATTTTTTGCCTTCGGTTTGTGTTCAATTTGATTATTATGGTCAATGGTGCCAATATATTACTTTTTGCCAAATTATATTCATTTCCATGTTAGACAAGCTTCACCCACAAAAGACGGCCATAGATATAAGCATGAGTTTTATCGTGAGTATATGTACTGTGTCAATTCCAATGCTTGTGTAGAGCGAGACGCGTTTCGGACAAGCATTGGTCCAACCGACATAGGATGATACAGATCAGGCTTCATCAGCGATCCCAACCTTGGCTGAGCGAGTTGGTCAAATAAAAGTCGAGTTCTGGCCACAGGGGCGGGCTTTCATTCATTAATATAATTGGTTTACACCTTTTGTTCAATGCATTGCGGTTTTTCTGATCGTTTATGCAAGTCAATGATGTTATACCATGAAAAGTGCAGGGCAAATTACTTTGAACCAAGTAGGTTTTCGGTGTAACGTAAAAACCACATCTTCATTTACAGGCATTGAGACATCTTGCTTTAAGAAAATGGATCCCACACTTAAAAAAGGCAGATATAAACCTGAAGACTATATTCTAGCTTCTACTTAATTTGTAATCTTGGAAGGGGGTTAAGTGTTATGGACTCATATGTAATCTTGCTTCTCTAGAAATCTTTAAATATAGGGGTAATGCAGTAATTCCTACTTTTTATAATACTTCCGGTAGTTAGTTCCCTCTCCAAGTCAGAACATACAGGCAGTTCTATTTAAGATATTTTTTCTTCACTCACGTTTCACAAGGAAAACTTTGAAGTTGTGATTAGTATGAAATTTCCAGTTAAGCGCTTCCCTGTAACATGAGTATTGTGATAGGGCCAGCTTTATAGTTGGGCCTCAGCTCGAGCGGGCCTTACATGTCACGGCCCTCATAGGATCCTTTCATCTGTTGATTTTGATAATAGATGTTCTTTTTCGTTTTGGTTTATTTCAACATGAAGTGTTCCTTGTGTCTAAAATTTGACAAATTTGCAAGTTGCAGCAAATGATGCAATAATAGAATCATTTCTCAAATGTTGCCATATTTTAATCTTTTTCCAGGGTATTAGGGTTCAAGTTAGGAGTGTTTACATTGAAGGGAGAAGTCAGCCGTCAAAAAGACAATACTTCTATGCTTATAGAATAAGAATCACTAACAACTCAAATCGCCCTGTTCAACTTCTCAGACGGCATTGGATCATTACCGACGCCAATGGGAAAACTGAAAATGTGTGGTGAGCGAAGTCATTTTGAGCTTGCAAAATGGGGTTCATACTTTTGGGTATTGGAATGTTGTATCACCCTGAACATGCATCTCTTTTTTTGTTATAGGGGCATTGGAGTTATTGGTGAACAGCCAGTTATACTTCCAAATACTGGATTTGAATACTCGTCAGCATGCCCTTTAAGCACTTCTAGCGGGAGAATGGTAAGGGATACTTCCGTCCAGTGATGTATTCATCTGACACTTGGTGAGATAAAGGAGACATACAAATTTGGCTGGTATATGTTGCTTTCTGGGGGGGCTGGGATAAACGTTTCTAGTCTCTGAAGAAAGTGTTATGTATACAATCCAAAAAAAGCATAGAATGAGTTTATTTATTCATCTGTGAGGGAAACACCTTCCTTGGTGGCATTTTTATTCTTCCTTTCAGATGTCACGCATCATCATATTTTTCCTTTTTTTTTTATGAAGTTCTTTCATTTTCATACCTATAATTTAGTAGGCTATGGAAATGGATCTAATAAATTATATTGATTCTCTTGTTGTGGTGCTATGGCCACCGCAAATGAAGTGCATTTTAGTTTTCCTTTCTGCATATTTATCGCCTTGTCATTCCTATTGATTACTTCTGGTCTAACATAAGTTAGGCATTCTGTTCTTATTTACAAGTACTTGTGACCTGGCAGGAAGGTGACTTTGAGATGAAGCATATCGATAAAGTAGGCTCACGGACATTCAATGTGGCTATTGCCCCCTTCTCTCTCTCCACATTCGGAGATGGCAATGATGCTTTTTGAGATGTGAAATGTCAGTTGTGACACTACTCTCTGACCAAAGAACGATTGTTTTTGGTCAATCTATAGGCCAAGGAAGAACTGCATTGAAGATTTGGACAAGTTGACAGGGTTGAAGCCAGTATATACTGCATTGGCACTTGTAAAGGGTTCTTTTGTATGGCGACCAAGGAACTTAATGTATGGATCTCGTTTCACTTTTTGGTCCGTAAGAAATTTTGCGATTTTATGTCTTGCAAACATAAGGAAAATATATCAACTGTAAGAGATGAATGTATAGAATTTATAATGAAATTGAATGAAGATTGTGTTTATACTTCTTTTTGCTCTGGATCTTCAACTGCCTAAATATGTGGTACCAAATTGCCATGTTTCTAAATTTAGATTTTGGCCACATTAGAGTTGGATTAGGTCTCTTGATGACGTTGTTCTTGGACAAATCTAGGGCATTCCCCCTAAAATTGGTGTTGTTTTTTCCTTCCTCCCCTCCCCCCTACCCCAAGTTCTTTTTGTTTGTTTAGTTATTTCATTCATAGGTCAGACTCAAGTTATCTGGCTCAATCTGCCAAATCTAGTTGGAAAACATACTAGCTTTCCAACCATTAGGCAGGTCATACTAGTACGATTAAATTTTACTTAGCTTGATCTCTCTTAGCGATATATTCACGCAACTAGGGTCTGATCCGAAATATGCAGGAAATACAACTTCCTCCATGAGTGATGAGATACATGGTAAAAGACTGACTTGTTAGTGTTCCACTTGAACATCTCTCTTAGTTAGCCAGGCAAGGTGCAGAAAACAAATGTCTGAATGTAGTTAGCATGTTATAGCTGCACAAAACAAATGAACAAGTCTCCCTACCCGTTTTCCCACTCTCATATGCTTACCAGAATAAATTGCCAATTAGCATTTAGCTTGCCCATGAGCTCATTACACTGCATGTACCAGCAGCAGGGAGCTCAGCACTTCACCCCCTTGCATTTTTCTTTTTCTTTCTCCGATTTTCAGGAGCAAGCTAAGATTCAAATCACTTCCAATGAAAGGTATGCCGCATCTCTCTCTCTCTCTCTCCATCCAAAGCCTGAATGTTAATGCGGATATACAAGTCCAGCCGACGATATAAGTTGGTAAATCATTATAACATTCTTTGGACCTTGGTAGGAATAGTGTAAGTAAGTGCAGTGCAGTTATCAAATAAGATCGTACCTAGAGCAATAGCATCTGCACATTGCCCTGGCAATTTTGTCTTTTAAAGGTGGGTCTTTTCCGGAATAAACCCCTCATTCCTGCAGGAAAAGATGTCTTTGAAGGAAATAATGATCAATTGCTTAAGCAAATGAAGCTAGTCGGTTGCTTGGGAGGTGTGCTGTGTGAGAGTGACTGAAATATACAAGTCAGGCTCACTTTTTGGGATTTTCCTGAAGTACTACTCAACCTCTCAAGTGGACCTTGCCTTCTCCTCTGCTGTCTTTCCGGTCTAAACAAATCCGGATGGGCTTTTGAGGGTAATAAAGCTACAAGAGAAGCACAAAATGATAACAACATGAAAGACAAAAAGTGAACCTCAAGCAGGGCAGTGAGCCACCGAAAATGGACTCTTACCACACTACCAGTTCCAAAGATCATATTACTGCTTCTCTAGGATAGGCCTAATATGCATTAGTGCTATACCCTTCTTTGGCAATTCTTATTCCCCCTCACCACTCTGTTGATACCCCTTGATCTCATTCTCATCTATGCATTAATGCTTGTACCCTCCTTTGGCTGCGTGTTCTCATATCACCGTTTGTAGGCCACTGTCTTATCCCCTGCAAAATATTGGGCGGTTCCGCGACCATTCTATCTTGGACCGTTGGACATATTAAAAAGTAACTCCATGCTTTCCATAGACCATCATCTCGTCGCACAATTTCTTCCTGATCAAAATGTCGTAGATAAACATGGCCAACGACCCGGGACCATGCGACATGTGCTCGCTAACCGCTTAAAACTAGGTTATATTCACCCAAAAGGCAGTACCTGTGGTGTTTAAATTATTGAAGAAGATCTGTTCTTTATCAGCACAGAAGTTAGAGGGCCATGGGTAGGTGGGCTGTAACTGTTAGCTATTACAGTGGGACATATAGGTGTTTGATTCTCATTTGTAATGTGTTATTTCATCCCTTTCTCTAGTCATATTATCACATAAGCTTACAAGTTCTTACGTGGCCCGGGGGGCCGATCATCACGGAAGCAGGTCGTTAGTTGGTTTATTTTCAGTCCCGCTTAAATTGGGCGCGTAGCGTGTGCTAAATGATTAACGTTCGATTGGCGGCTACGTTAAGGTCCAGGAACCAGCACTTTGGCTTCATCTTAAGAAGTCAGGCTGCCTGCAGTACCCCCTTGCAACGTTCAGCCAAATATCCCGCCAGAACACCACACCGCGTTGTCATTGTACGTCCTTGAGACGAAGCTAACATCGCATGGTCTCAACTATTTGAGATCGTTGAACGAGAGAGATCAGTGTGATTGGACAGAGGACTTTGGGAGGCGAGAATTATATATGCAACGGTCTTAGATGATCGGAACGATGTGTACCGTATTATCCAATAATTTTTATTTGAGCTGATGTGTAGTTTTGTTCTTGATTATCTAAGGTTAAATTAATATCAAAAAGCTGCCCTGAGACAACATTTATATGCCAGTTTTATTGTCACAGCAGACTTGCATTATACCAAAGCAATGTACGTCTAGAGCGATTGTAGTCATGTTTTTAATAACGCTTCGGCAAAAAGTGTGAACATGTCTTAGACATAAAAACTTGCTTGTAATATTAAATTATTAAATCAAAGCGACACATCATGAATTTTCCATTTTTGATGAAACATCAAAAAATTTGAACACCCTAGAATAAAGGCTAAGTTGTAAACTTTTGAAGAAAAATGAAAAAATACCAACTTACAAAGTAGGCATTTAAGTAAGAAAAGTATAAAGCAAAATTATAGAACGGAAAACTTCTTGCTCTAAGCATGCGTGAAAAGGGTGTCTCTTCAATGGAAAAAATGCGTCTCATCCGTATAACATGAGAAACTTATGACCGTCCAGAACAATTGCATTATCGCAAATACAAACTACGTTTTCCGGCGTTTATTTACAAGGGCAGTGAGTACTTTATTTAATGTTCACGTGATAATGACAGTCTGCCAATCATGGTAAGCTCTTGAATTTAGCGAACCTTTGAAAACCGTTTTGCTACATCTATAAAAATCTTTCTAAATGAGAAATTTTGTTTTAAGTAGAGGAGTTACAAAAAAATTGACCTAATCAGTGTTACAATTATGTTTTCATATCCTAGTAATATTTTAAAGTTGTGGTTGTAGATAAAATGCTGTGATCATGACTGCATGAAAAGGATTATCATTGCTAAGTTGAAAGGTAATCAAACGGCCCAGATCGGTGGTCAAACACAGACCCCACTGCGACACAGTTTTACCTGCACCTTCCCTCCTCCTTTATTCCTTTTTGAGAAAGGAGGTTACAATTTACAGCAAACAGAAGCCATTTTTGTGACCAAAACAGTGAGTTGTGAGTCCCAATGATCAATGTCTCTATCTGTGTGTTCTCTGGAGTATAAAAAACTAGGAAAACTGAATGAAGACTGCCATGATGCTCGGAAAAGGTGAGAAAACCCTTCATGCCGTGAGCTGATTTTAGCATATAATATTTGCATGGGCATATGGAGATTGTGACATGAGACTAGTAGAAAAGCAGATGATTAGTCTAGTCTATGTTAGAAGATCTTATTATGGGGATAAGAGAAAAAGAAAGCTTATGCTCGAAGCACAGAACCCCTTTATAAATCTATGTCCTCTCTCTCTCTCTCTCTCTCTCTCTCTCTGTATTTTTGGTTTTCCCTTCCAAAGCTAAGAAGCAAAGCATCTCTTCCCTGCTTACACACCACCGTATTCTGTTGCTTTTCCCTGTAAGTATCTGACCTTGCCTTTGCTTACAATTAAGAACTTGCCTTCTTTTTCGTTGCCCATTTTGAATTAAATGAACATATTTTAGTATTTCATGCGTCTTTCTGTGCAAAATGCATACCATCCGAAAGTTTGGAATCTCTGTCCAGTTTTTCATCCATTCATGAGGGTCAAATGCATATGGGTTTTTGTTGTTGAGAGTCCCTCTTCGTTTCTCTTGATCAAATCTTGTTTGTTTTATTATAGTGTGCTTGCAATTTCCTCCTCTGTTTTTTTCCTGAATGTGGTCTCTTTCAACTTCTGTTGCTTAGCTCTTCATGGGTTGTGGGTTTTCAGAAGGCCTAATTTGATTGGCTTGATTTTGTGGGATTACTTCCTGTTTAAGCTATAGACCCTTTTTCAGTACGTAATGGAGGTCGTACAAATCATATTTGGGGCTTTTATTTCTACAGTTGATTTTTCCTTTTGGGTTTCTCATACGAAGTCTCAATTTCTCAAAGATTGCATTTGTTACCGTCAAAGCTGTTCTGCTTAATCTGTTTCCTATTTTGCTTTTAACTTCAAAATAGTACCCCCGATTTTTTCATATAGTTATATTTCCTGTATATTCATTTTCTAAATCTCATAAACCCTGATTTCTAAGAAGTCCAGATTAATTTACCCAGTCAAATTACAACACCTTTGTGCCAACATTTGGATTGAGAGGAAAAACTAGAGAATTAGAAGTAACAGAATGGATTTTTTAACAGGGTCCTCAAAGAAGTCTTGGCAACCAGCCATGACTGTTGATACAACCACCTCGAGTTACTGGCTAAACTGGAGGTTCTTGATTTGCATCACTTGGGTGTTAATCTCAATGGTCTTTGCATCCTTTCTAATTTCGAAATATGAAGGCCCCCGAAAGTCAAGAAAGGAAAATGTAGAAGCGCAGGAAGAATCCGCTGGAGTATTGTATGACGATGAAGTTTGGAAGCCTTGTTTGAAAGAAATTCATCCAGCTTGGTTGCTGGTGTTTCGAGTAGTCGGTTTCTTCGTGCTGGTGGTGCTTCTAATCCTAAATGCTGTGGTGGATGGAGGCGCCATATTTTACTACTATACTCAGTAAGTTGTCATTTCCCTTTGCTCCATTGCATAGCATACAAACTCTTGCTCATGATTCAAAGGATGGTGGGATTTTCAATCCAAATGCCTCACATGATTTAGAGAATCCTTTTCTTTTAAATATGCACACACTTTTGTCAGTACTTTATCTTCTTCATGCATTGCTGTGTTGAGTTGAAGAAAGATTGTTTTTATTCTATTTTTTTTCTCAAGCCATCTCTTTTTTGTTTGTTTGAGCGTCATATTTATATAGAAATGGCAGCCTTTTGCTAATGAACTTTTCTGATCCTAACAATGTATTTGCAGTAGGCTTAAGAATAAATGCACAACACATTTCTGACATTAAACTTTGTCTAATGCCAGAATCTAGCTCATGGTTTAAAGTAGCATCATCATTGTTTATTCAAGTTTCTGATTAGTAATGCTGGATGTGTACAGGTGGACTTTTACACTAATTACCATTTATTTTGGGGTATGGCGCCGGCCTTCTTTTCTCAAATCAATTAACGGTTTTTTGTATCTTCACTTTGCTCATGGCCTGAACTTCTTTTGGCAGCTTGGGTCTTTGCTTTCCATGCATGGATGCTACCAATATCACAATAAAGTTGGTGGTGGTAGAATAAATAATGACGAGTTCGATTCCGAGCAAGGCAGTTATGGTGCTTCTGCAGAAGCACAAAATTCTAATATGTCCAACATTGCAAAATACTTGGGACCCGAAGAAACCCATGTTCGCCAAGTTGCAGGCTTTTGGGGTTATTTATTTCAGATTATTTTTCAGGTAACCAATGCATTAGTAGTGCAGTTGGATAGTTACTATGCTTCTTTCATTAGAAAAGGCTTGCGCCATGCCCCCATAGCCCTCCAATGATGGCATTCAATTCCAAAACAGCTTTCAGTGTTGTTTGTAAATCTGTAGTGGCATGGTTTTTGAGAATCTGACTGCTCTCTCCGGCTAGGCCACTTCGTTTCATCCATTGAGAAGTCCCCCTTACATCTTGACGAGGCATGTCGTTAATGCTTGCATGGAAATTGAGTGAAACGCTTTAGCATATTGCCGATATTTCTTGATCCGAGTCTAATTGTTTGATAATCATTTGAGACTGAATTTTTTCCACCTCTCTTGTAAACAGATGAATGCAGGTGCTGTGATGCTTACAGACTGCGTCTTTTGGTTTGTAATGGTCCCATTTCTTGAAATTAAAGATTATGATCTGAATTTTGTAAGTATCCTGTTCTGCCTCAAGTTTTTTTTTTTTTCCCTTTTAATTCGTGAGATCAGTATGCTGTATATAAGCAGCAACATTCTGCATTGGAGTTTTCATTCTAGTATAAACGCATATGAGTTAATTACGCGGTTGACCATCGAACTATTAGGCAAATTTCACTTTGACCACTGAACTTTGATTTGTGTCAAAGTGACCATTGAACTCGTCAATTGATCTCAATTAGGCCACTCTGTTAATTTTGGTCCGTTAACTGGCCATGTGAGAGGCACGTGAGGGTTAAGTAAGGGGTAAAATTGTCAAATGAAAAAAAAACCATTCTCTTTTAATTTTTAGTATGACTTTTTTCAATTGACCCCAACAAAATTCTTTGTTCTTTAATTGACCCCAAAAAGATTTTTTTTTTAATCCCCACAAGAATTTTCGTTTCCTTAATTAACCCAAATCTTCTTCTTCACCCCCAATCTAACCCCAATCTTCAATTAATCTAACCCCAATCTTCTTCACCTTGATCGCTGATTACCCATATGTTCTTCCCCTTCAAGTTCAGTCTCACATCAAAAATCGCCGCCCCATCCTCCTCCTCCTTCTCTTTCACACGTATAAGCGTCTTCTCCGGCGTAGCAGAGATCATGGCAGAGGGCGAGGGCGAGTCGTTGGGTGGGGGCATCGAAGTCGATGGGGGAGACAAGGTCGGGGGACAGGATGCGGCCGACGACGCTGGGTCTAATGGTGCTCTGTGGTGAGTTGGGAGCGAGTTAGCAGATTTGGAAAGTGGGGTTATTTCGGGCTTGTTTTGAGAAGATTTGGTGTGGTGGTGGTGGCGAAGGGCAGGGTTATCGGGGCAGGACGGTGAAGGGACAACACCAAGAATGCCGAAATGGTGGTTCACGGCTGGGTGGCGGCGGCGGTAGTTAGGGAAGGATGTGGCGGCGGTGGGAGTTAAGGAAGGATGTGGCGGCGGTGGGAGTTAAGGATGTGGGCTAGGGGGAGGGATGTGGCTGTGGCGGGGTAGGGGTGATGGAGGGCGTGGTACTGGGGATGGGTTAGGGGTGGGGGAGAATAAGAGTAGGTTTTTTTTTTTTGTTATGAAAAGAAAAGAAAGTGACAAAATTACCCCTGAATTAAGTCACTTAACGGACTTTTGATT
The DNA here is from genome assembly GCA_033065855.1 of Escallonia rubra. Taxonomy (NCBI): domain Eukaryota; kingdom Viridiplantae; phylum Streptophyta; class Magnoliopsida; order Escalloniales; family Escalloniaceae; genus Escallonia; species Escallonia rubra. Next base: position 1,600 of record JAVXUO010003049.1, on the reverse strand, counting down.
GACAGAAACTAACGGAATGACTTAATTGGACAAATTGATGAGTTCAATTGTCACTTTGACACAAATCGAAGTTCAGTGGTCAAAGTGAAATTTGCCTAATAGTTCGATGGTCAACCACGTAATTAACTCAACGCATATATAAGGCTAGCTCCTCGTGCTACTTCCATGAATCCTCTGTACATTGTCATTTTGAATATACACCATACAAATTGTTATATACGCGCCACGATATAGAGACTGAAAAGATAGGCTTGGTCTTCATTCTTGATTAGTTCCATCTCATGTTCTGAGCACTCCTATTTTTACTGTTGAAAACCGCCTCGCTTTATTTTCTAAACGAATGTGCTAAATCTTTTGATTGCAGTGGATTGTAGCAATGCATTCGATTAATGCTGTTTTCCTGCTTGGCGACACTGCTTTGAATTGCTTGGTAAGTTTCAACTCTCGTGATTTCGGAAGTTATCTTTACTCTTTTCCATTCGATAGCAGGCTAAGAATGACCAGCCCATTTCCCTCCCTACAAAAATTCTAGCGAATGGGAGATCTGATCCCAGTTCTATGGTGCATCAGTGTGCTTACCAAGATACTAGCACTGCCTTAATATCTCGTTGGTTAATCGATACACATCCATTATCTTTCATAACTAGTTTTTGCTGAAAACTGTTTCAGCCTTTCCCGTGGTTTCGAATTGCATACTTCTTCTTGTGGACAGCTGTTTACGTCGTCACCGAGTGGATTGTCCACGCATGCGTCTCTCTTTGGTAAACTAATCTAGTTCTTTCTTGTTAATAGGCTCTCTTTGGACCAGAAATATATCACCATGTGTTGTTGATTGTTTCTGAACAATGATATATCATGATGTCAATGACACTCTTTTGCAACCATTTCCTTTTGCTGATAACAGGTGGCCATATCCATTCCTTGACCTATCATCTTCATTTGCTCCACTGTGGTAAGTAACTTTTACACTATCTTTGAAGTGTAAAATCAACAAATCTTAGCTGTAGGTTCCGTTGTCTATCTCGATCGTTAGATTCAACTTATTTTGGCATGTTTGATATTCTGTGGTATCCGTCTAAACTTTCCAAAACTGCTGCTCTAATTTGTCAATTTTAACTCCGAGATATGCATTTTATTTACAGCATATTCGCGGATAGTTGTAACATGAAGATATCTTACACTGGCTCTAAGCTTACCGTCAGGCTGTCACCTGCAATTTCCTCTTAAAAATCTGCGCTAATTTTTTCTCTGCCCTCGTTTCCTGACTTGTATATTAATTTCAAAATTTCCCAGTCAATCTCAGTGCTCAAGTGTTTCGAGAAATTGTTTAGGTAGATTCATCTTTAATTCCTAGATGGCTGACCGCCTGACCCTTTGATTTCCGCTAAATTGGGTGTTTCAGGTACTCGTCTGTGGCGTTGCTGCACATACCGTGCTTTGGCCTTTTTGCTTTGATAATGAAGATGAAGCGCACACTCTTGTCAAAATGGTTTCCTCAGTCCTATCGGTGTGTCCGGTGATCTGAAGCCAAACTACTAGGTCCTGAACAAAATGAAATTTTATCCACAGAGTTTGCCTTTTTAGTACAGAAAGATGAAAA
>JAVXUO010001903.1:0-66676 GCA_033065855.1 Escallonia rubra | reverse complement strand
TCATTCTTTTCCTAAATTATTCTTGTGCACTGGGCTTAACCACGCATTTACATTAGAGATCACCTACTCGGGATATGTTCTGATTTCAGATGAGTGTAATTACTAATTGGAGTTTGGCAATGCTGCTAATCATTTAATGATCTGGTACTAATCTTTCCTCTTTTTATCTTATCTTTCCAGGACGCAGCTAAGTACCGTGATGAGTTGAATGAAATTGCCCCACATTGTCTCCTGAAATGTGCAAGTGATGCTACGACGCTGGTATGATAATCATCTGATTTTGTTTCTCATGATGGTTGAAGTTTTGGTTACTAGTTACTTTTGATTGCAAGGTTCTTGGATTCCCATTATTTCTTTGGGCCCTTGATGTTCCCAAGTAAATTCGAATTTTCCACCTGACTGAGCTAGAAATTATTTGCTGAAGAATTAAGCTAGCTGGTTTTAGACCCTTACTGAATCACTAGCTTTGCGTAGCAACACAAACAAACTAGCAAACAAGCAGATAAAGAAAGAGTAGATTGAAAAGAGACACTGCTAGGCACCGTCTTTTAATATTGCCTTACGATTTTTATATTGCCTTACGAGAACATGGAGGTTTTCATTAATCAAAATCATAGCTCGTAGTTTCCATGGGATTCACCTTTTAATAGAGTAAAGGTATCCTTTATAGGACAATATTTGGAATTTTCAATCAATTTTCATGTAGATACATGTAGTAATTCTGAAATAAGTTCTAATGACGATTCTTACGATTCAAGTAAACCGTTATTTTTTGCCTTCGGTTTGTGTTCAATTTGATTATTATGGTCAATGGTGCCAATATATTACTTTTTGCCAAATTATATTCATTTCCATGTTAGTCAATGAAAGTGCTTCACCCACAAAAGACGGCCATAGATATAAGCATGAGTTTTATCGTGAGTATATGTACTGTGTCAATTCCAATGCTTGTGTAGAGCGAGACGCGTTTCGGACAAGCATTGGTCCAACCGACATAGGATGATACAGATCAGGCTTCATCAGCGATCCCAACCTTGGCTGAGCGAGTTGGTCAAATAAAAGTCGAGTTCTGGCCACAGGGGCGGGCTTTCATTCATTAATATAATTGGTTTACACCTTTTGTTCAATGCATTGCGGTTTTTCTGATCGTTTATGCAAGTCAATGATGTTATACCATGAAAAGTGCAGGGCAAATTACTTTGAACCAAGTAGGTTTTCGGTGTAACGTAAAAACCACATCTTCATTTACAGGCATTGAGACATCTTGCTTTAAGAAAATGGATCCCACACTTAAAAAAGGCAGATATAAACCTGAAGACTATATTCTAGCTTCTACTTAATTTGTAATCTTGGAAGGGGGTTAAGTGTTATGGACTCATATGTAATCTTGCTTCTCTAGAAATCTTTAAATATAGGGGTAATGCAGTAATTCCTACTTTTTATAATACTTCCGGTAGTTAGTTCCCTCTCCAAGTCAGAACATACAGGCAGTTCTATTTAAGATATTTTTTCTTCACTCACGTTTCACAAGGAAAACTTTGAAGTTGTGATTAGTATGAAAGTTCCAGTTAAGCGCTTCCCTGTAACATGAGTATTGTGATAGGGCCAGCTTTATAGTTGGGCCTCAGCTCGAGCGGGCCTTACATGTCACGGCCCTCATAGGATCCTTTCATCTGTTGATTTTGATAATAGATGTTCTTTTTCGTTTTGGTTTATTTCAACATGAAGTGTTCCTTGTGTCTAAAATTTGACAAATTTGCAAGTTGCAGCAAATGATGCAATAATAGAATCATTTCTCAAATGTTGCCATATTTTAATCTTTTTCCAGGGTATTAGGGTTCAAGTTAGGAGTGTTTACATTGAAGGGAGAAGTCAGCCGTCAAAAAGACAATACTTCTATGCTTATAGAATAAGAATCACTAACAACTCAAATCGCCCTGTTCAACTTCTCAGACGGCATTGGATCATTACCGACGCCAATGGGAAAACTGAAAATGTGTGGTGAGCGAAGTCATTTTGAGCTTGCAAAATGGGGTTCATACTTTTGGGTATTGGAATGTTGTATCACCCTGAACATGCATCTCTTTTTTTGTTATAGGGGCATTGGAGTTATTGGTGAACAGCCAGTTATACTTCCAAATACTGGATTTGAATACTCGTCAGCATGCCCTTTAAGCACTTCTAGCGGGAGAATGGTAAGGGATACTTCCTTCCATTGATGTATTCATCTGACACTTGGTGAGATAAAGGAGACATACAAAATTGGCTGGTATATGTTGCTTTCTGAGGGTGCTGGAATAAACATTTCTAGTCTCTGAAGAAAATGTTATGTATGCAATCCAAAAAAAAGCATAGAATGAGTTTATTTATTCATCTGTGAGGGAAACACCTTCCTTGGTGGCATTTTTATTCTTCCTTTCAGATGTCACGCATCATCATATTTTTCCTTTTTTTTTTATGAAGTTCTTTCATTTTCATACTTATAATTTAGTAGGCTATGGAAATGGATCTAATAAATTATATTGATTCTCTTGTTGTGGTGCTATGGGCACCGCAAATGAAGTGCATTTTAGTTTTCCTTTCTGCATATTTATCGCCTTGTCATTCCTATTGATTACTTCTGGTCTAACATAAGTTAGGCATTCTGTTCTTATTTACAAGTACTTGTGACCTGGCAGGAAGGTGACTTTGAGATGAAGCATATCGATAAAGTAGGCTCACGGACATTCAATGTGGCTATTGCCCCCTTCTCTCTCTCCACATTCGGAGATGGCAATGATGCTTTTTGAGATGTGAAATGTCAGTTGTGACACTACTCTCTGACCAAAGAACGATTGTTTTTGGTCAATCTATAGGCCAAGGAAGAACTGCATTGAAGATTTGGACAAGTTGACAGGTTTGAAGCCAGTATATACTGCATTGGCACTTGTAAAGATTTCTTTTGTAAGACGACCAAGGAACTTAAAGTATGGATCTCGTTTCACTTTTTGGTCCGTAAGAAATTTTGCGATTTTATGTCTTGCAAACATAAGGAAAATATATCAACTGTAAGAGATGAATGTATAGAATTTATTTATAATGAAATTGAATGAAGATTGTGTTTATACTTCTTTTTGCTCTGGAATCTTCAACTGCCTGAATATGTGGTACCAAATTGCCATATTTCTAAATTTTGGCCACATTAGAGTTGGATTAGGTCTCTTGATGACGTTGTTCTTGGACAAATCTAGGGCATTCCCCCTAAAATTGGTGTTGTTTTTTCCTTCCTCCCCTCCCCCCTACCCCAAGTTCTTTTCGTTTGTTTAGTTATTTCATTCATAGGTCAGAGTCAAGTTATCTGGCTCAATCTGCCAAATCTAGTTGGATAACATACTAGCTTTCCAACCATTAGGCAGGTCATACTAGTACGATTAAATTTTTCTTAGCTTGATCTCTCTTAGCGATGTATTCACGCAACTAGGGTCTGATCCGAAATATGCAGGAAATACAACTTCCTCCATGAGTGATGAGATGCATGGTAAAAGACTGACTTGTTAGTGTTCCACTTGAACATCTCTCTTAGTTAGCCAGGCAAGGTGCAGAAAACAAATGTCTGAATGTAGTTAGCATGTTATAGCTGCACAAAACAAATGAACAAGTCTCCCTACCCGTTTTCCCACTCTCATATGCTTACCAGAATAAATTGCCAATTAGCATTTAGCTTGCCCATGAGCTCATTAGACTGCATGTACCAGTAGCAGGGAGCTCAGCACTTCACCCCCTTGCATTTTTCTTTTTCTTTCTCCGATTTTCAGGAGCAAGCTAAGATTCAAATCACTTCCAATGAAAGGTATGCCGCATCTCTCTCTCTCTCTCTCCATCCAAAGCCTGAATGTTAATGCGGATATACAAGTCCAGCCGACGATATAAGTTGGTAAATCATTATAACATTCTTTGGACCTTGGTAGGAATAGTGTAAGTGAAGTGCAGTGCAGTTATCAAATAAGATCGTACCTAGAGCAATAGCATCTGCACATTGCCCTGGCAATTTTGTCTTTTAAAGGTGGGTCTTTTCCGGAATAAACCCCTCATTCCTGCAGGAAAAGATGTCTTTGAAGGAAATAATGATCAATTGCTTAAGCAAATGAAGCTAGTCGGTTGCTTGGGAGGTGTGCTGTGTGAGAGTGACTGAAATATACAAGTCAGGCTCACTTTTTGGGATTTTCCTGAAGTACTACTCAACCTCTCAAGTGGACCTTGCCTTCTCCTCTGCTGTCTTTCCGGTCTAAACAAATCCGGATGGGCTTTTGAGGGTAATAAAGCTACAAGAGAAGCACAAAATGATAACAACATGAAAGACAAAAAGTGAACCTCAAGCAGGGCAGTGAGCCACCGAAAATGGACTCTTACCACACTACCAGTTCCAAAGATCATATTACTGCTTCTCTAGGATAGGCCTAATATGCATTAGTGCTATACCCTTCTTTGGCAATTCTTATTCCCCCTCACCACTCTGTTGATACCCCTTGATCTCATTCTCATCTATGCATTAATGCTTGTACCCTCCTTTGGCTGCGTGTTCTCATATCACCGTTTGTAGGCCACTGTCTTATCCCCTGCAAAATATTGGGCGGTTCCGCGACCATTCTATCTTGGACCGTTGGACATATTAAAAAGTAACTCCATGCTTTCCATAGACCATCATCTCGTCGCACAATTTCTTCCTGATCAAAATGTCGTAGATAAACATGGCCAACGATCCGGGACCATGCGACATGTGCTCGCTAACCGCTTAAAACTAGGTTATATTCACCCAAAAGGCAGTACCTGTGGTGTTTAAATTATTGAAGAAGATCTGTTCTTTATCAGCACAGAAGTTAGAGGGCCATGGGTAGGTGGGCTGTAACTGTTAGCTATTACAGTGGGACATATAGGTGTTTGATTCTCATTTGTAATGTGTTATTTCATCCCTTTCTCTAGTCATATTATCACATAAGCTTACAAGTTCTTACGTGGCCCGGGGGGCCGATCATCACGGAAGCAGGTCGTTAGTTCGTTTATGTTCAGTCCCGCTTAAATTGGGCGCGTTGCGTGTGCTAAATGATTAACGTTCGATTGGCGGCTACGTTAAGGTCCAGGAACCAGCACTTTGGCTTCATCTTAAGAAGTCAGGCTGCCTGCAGTACCCCCTTGCAACGTTCAGCCAAATATCCCGCCAGAACACCACACCGCGTTGTCATTGTACGTCCTTGAGACGAAGCTAACATCGCATGGTCTCAACTATTTGAGATCGTTGAACGAGAGAGATCAGTGTGATTGGACAGAGGACTTTGGGAGGCGAGAATTATATATGCAACGGTCTTAGATGAACGGGACGATGTGTACCGTATTATCCAATAATTTTTATTTGAGCTGATGTGTAGTTTTGTTCTTGATTATCTAAGGCTAAATTAATATCAAAAAGCTGTCCTGAGACAACATTTATATGCCAGTTTTATTGTCACACTAGACTTGCATTGTACCAAAGCAATGTACGTCTAGAGTGATTGTAGTCATGTTTTTAATAACGCTTCGGCAAAAAGTGTGAACATGTCTTAGACATAAAAACTTGCTTCTAATATTAAATTATTAAATCAAAGCGACACATCATGATTTTTCCATTTTTGATGAAACATCAAAATATTCGAACACCCTAGAATAAAGGCTAAGTTGTAAACTTTTGAAGAAAAATGAAAAAATACCAACTTACAAAGTAGGCATTTAAGTAAGAAAAGTATAAAGCAAAATTATAGAACGGAAAACTTCTTGCTCTAAGCATGCGTGAAAAGGGTGTCTCTTGAAATGGAAAAAATGTGTCTCATCCGTATAGCATGAGAAACTTATGACCGTCCAGAACAATTGCATTGCAAATACAAATTACGTTTCTCGGCGTTTATTTACAAGGGCAGTGAGCACTTTATTTAATGTTCACGTGATAATGACAGTTTGCCAATCACGGTAAGCTCTTGAATTTAGCGAACCTTTGAAAACTGTTTTGCTACATCTATAAAAATCTTTCTAAATGAGAAATTTTGTTTTAAGTAGAGGAGTTACAAAAAAATTGACCTAATCAGTGTTACAATTATGTTTTCATATCATAGTAATATTTTAAAGTTGTGGTTGTAGATAAAATGCTGTGATCATGATTGCATGAAAAGCATTATCATTGCTAAGTTGAAAGGCAATCAAACGGCCCAGATCGGTGGTCAAACACAGACCCCACTGCGACACAGTTTTACCTGCACCTTCCCTCCTCCTTTATTCCTTTTTGAGAAAGGAGGTTACAATTTACAGCAAACGGAAGCCATTTTTGTGACCAAAACAGTGAGTTGTGAGTCCCAATGATCAATGTCTCTCTCTGTGTGTTCTCTGGAGTATAAAAAACTAGGAAAACTGAATGAAGACTGCCATAATGCTCGGAAAAGGTGAGAAAACCCTTCATGCCATGAGCTGATTTTAGCATATAATATTTGCATGGGCATATGGAGATTGTGACATGAGACTAGTAGAAAAGCAGATGATTAGTCTAGTCTATGTTAGAAGATCTTATTATGGGGATAAGAGAAAAAGAAAGCTTATGCTCGAAGCACAGAACCCCTTTATAAATCTCTGTCCTCTCTCTCTCTCTTTATTTTTGGTTTTCCCTTCCAAAGCTGAGAAGCAAAGCATCTCTTCCCTGCTTACACACCACCGCATTCTGTTGCTTTTCCCTGTAAGTATCTGACCTTGCCTTTGCTTACAATTAAGAACTTGCCTTCTTTTTCATTGCCCATTTTGAATTAAATGAACATATTTTAGTATTTTCATGTGTCTTTCTGTGCAAAATGCATACCATCCGAAAGTTTGGAATCTCTAGTTTTTCATCCATTCATGAGGGTCAAATGCATATGGGTTTTTGTTGTTGAGAGTCCCTCTTCATTTCTCTTGATCAAATCTTGTTTGTTTTATTATAATGTGCTTGCAATTTCCTCCTCTGTTTTTTTCCTGAATGTGGTCTCTTTCAACTTCTGTTGCTTAGCTCTTCATGGGTTGTGGGTTTTCAGAAGGCCTAATTTGATTGGCTTGATTTTATGGGATTACTTCTTGTTTAAGCTATAGACCCTTTTTCAGTACGTAATGGAGGTCGTACAAATCATATTTGGGGCTTTTATTTCTACAGTTGATTTTTCCTTTTGGGTTTCTCATACGAAGTCTCAATTTCTCAAAGATTGCATTTGTTACCGTCAAAGCTGTTCTGCTTAATCTGTTTCCTATTTTGCTTTTAACTTCAAAATAGTACCCCCGATTTTTTCATATAGTTATATTTCCTGTATATTCATTTTCTAAATCTCATAAACCCTGATTTCTAAGAAGTCCAGATTAATTCACCCAGTCAAATTACAACACCTTTGTGCCAACATTTGGCTTGAGAGGAAAAACTAGAGAATTAGAAGTAACAGAATGGATTTTTTAACAGGGTCCTCAAAGAAGTCTTGGCAACCAGCCATGACTGTTGATACAACCACCTCGAGTTACTGGCTAAACTGGAGGTTCTTGATTTGCATCACTTGGGTGTTAATCTCAATGGTCTTTGCATCCTTTCTAATTTCGAAATATGAAGGCCCCCGAAAGTCAAGAAAGGAAAATGGAGAAGCGCAGGAAGAATCCGCTGGAGTATTGTATGACGATGAAGTTTGGAAGCCTTGTTTGAAAGAAATTCATCCAGCTTGGTTGCTGGTGTTTCGAGTAGTCAGTTTCTTCGTGCTGGTGGTGCTTCTAATCCTAAATGCTGTGGTGGATGGAGGCGCCATATTTTACTACTATACTCAGTAAGTTGTCATTTCCCTTTGCTCCATTGCATAGCATACAAACTCTTGCTCATGATTCAAAGGATGGTGGGATTATCAATCCAAATGCCTCACATGATTTAGAGAATCCTTTTCTTTTAAATATGCACACACTTTTGTCAGTACTTTATCTTCTTCATGCATTGCTGTGTTGAGTTGAAGAAAGATTGTTTTTATTCTATTTTTTTTCTCAGGCCATCTCTTTTTTGTTTGTTTGAGCGTCATATTTATATAGAAATGGCAGCCTTTTGCTAATGAACTTTTCTGATCCTAACAATGTATTTGCAGTAGGCTTAAGAATAAATGCACAACACATTTCTGACATTAAACTTTGTCTAATGCCAGAATCTCGCTCATGGTTTAAAGTAGCATCATCATTGTTTATTCAAGTTTCTGATTAGTAATGCTGGATGTGTACAGGTGGACTTTTACACTAATTACCATTTATTTTGGGGTATGGCGCTGGCCTTCTTTTCTCAAATCAATTAACTGTTTTTTGTATCTTCACTTTGCTCATGGCCTGAACTTCTTTTGGCAGCTTGGATCTTTGCTTTCCATGCATGGATGCTACCAATATCACAATAAAGTTGGTGGTGGTAGAATAAATAATGACGAGTTCGATTCCGAGCAAGGCAGTTATGGTGCTTCTGCAGAAGCACAAAATTCTAATATGTCCAACGTTGCAAAATACTTGGGACCCGAAGAAACCCATGTTCGCCAAGTTGCAGGCTTTTGGGGTTATTTATTTCAGATTATTTTTCAGGTAACCAATGCATTAGTAGTGCAGTTGGATAGTTACTATGCTTCTTTCATTAGAAAAGGCTTGCGCCATGCCCCCATAGCCCTCCAATGATGGCATTCAATTCCAAAACAGCTTTCAGTGTTGTTTGTAAATCTGTAGTGGCATGGTTTTTGAGAATCTGACTGCTCTCTCCGGCTAGGCCACTTCGTTTCATCCATTGAGAAGTCCCCCTTACATCTTGACGAGGCATGTCGTTAATGCTTGCATGGAAATTGAGTGAAACGCTTTAGCATATTGCCGATATTTCTTGATCCGAGTCTAATTGTTTGATAATCATTTGAGACTGAACTTTTTCCACCTCTCTTGTAAACAGATGAATGCAGGTGCTGTGATGCTTACAGACTGCGTCTTTTGGTTTGTAATGGCCGATCTGAATTTTGTAAGTATCCTGTTCTGATCCCTTTTAATTCGTGAGATCAGTATGCTGTATATAAGCAGCAACATTCTACATTGGAGTTTTCATTCTAGTATAAACGCATATGAGTTAATTATTGACCATGAGGACTTTGACCACTGAACCTCGATTTGTGTCAAAGTGACCATTGAACTCGTCAATTGATCTCAATTAGGCCACTCTGTTAATTTTGGTCCGTTAACTGGCCATGTGAGAGGCACGTGAGGGTTAAGTAAGGGGTAAAATTGTCAAATGAAAAAAAAATCATTCTCTTTTAATTTTTAGTATGACTTTTTTCAATTGACCCCAACAAAATTCTTTGTTCTTTAATTGACCCCTCCCCACAAGAACCTCCGTTTCCTTAATTAACCCAAATCTTCTTCTTCACCCCCAATCTAACCCCAATCTTCAATTAATCTAACCCCAATCTTCTTCACCTTGATCGCTATATTACCCATCTGTTCTTCCTCTTCAAGTTCAGTCTCACATCAAGCGTCTTCTCCGGCGTAGCAGAGATAATGGCAGAGGGCGAGGGCGAGTCGTTAGGTGGGGGCATCGAAGTCGATGGGGGAGACAAGGTCGGGGGACAGGATGCGGCCGACGACGCTGGGTCTAATGGTGCTCTGTGGTGAGTTGGGAGCGAGTTAGCAGATTTGGAAAGTGGGGTTATTTCGGGCTTGTTTTGAGAAGATTTGGTGTGGTGGTGGTGGCGAAGGGCAGGGTTATCGGGGCAGGACGGTGAAGGGACAACACCAAGAATGCCAAAATGGTGGTTCACGGCTGGGTGGCGACGGCGGTAGTTAGGGAAGGATGTGGCGGCGGTGGGAGTTAAGGAAGGATGTGGTGGCGGTGGGAGTTAAGGATGTGGGCTAGGGGGAGGGATGTGGCTGTGGCGGGGTAGGGGTGATGGAGGGCGTGGTACGTTATGAAAGTGACAAAATTACCCCTGAATTAAGTCACTTAACGGACTTTTGATTGACAGAAACTAACGGAATGACTTAATTGGACAAATTGATGAGTTCAATTGTCACTTTGACACAAATCGAAGTTCAGTGGTCAAAGTGAAATTTGCCTAATAGTTCGATGGTCAACCACGTAATTAACTCAACGCATATATAAGGCTGGCTCCTCGTGCTACTTCCATCAATCCTCTGTACATTGTCATTTTGAATATACACCATACAAATTGTTATATACGCGCCACGATATAGGGACTGAAAAGATAGGCTTGGTCTTCATTCTTGATTAGTTCCATCTCATGTTCTGACCACTCCTATTTTTACTGTTGAAAACCGCCTCGCTTTATTTTCTAAACGAATGTACTAAATCTTTTGATTGCAGTGGATTGTAGCAATGCATTCGATTAATGCTGTTTTCCTGCTTGGCGACACTGCTTTGAATTGCTTGGTAAGTTGCAACTCTCGTGATTTCGGCAGTTATCTTTACTCTTTTCCATTCGATAGCAGGCTAAGAATGAGCAGTCCATTTCCCTCCCTACAAAAATTCTAGCGAATGGGAGATCTGATCCCAGTTCTATGGTGCATCAGTGTGCTTACCAAGATACTAGCACTGCCTTAATATCTCATTGGTTAATCGATACACATCCATTATCTTTCATAACTAGTTTTTGCTGAAAACTGTTTCAGCCTTTCCCGTGGTTTCGAATTGCATACTTCTTCTTGTGGACAGCTGTTTACGTCGTCACCGAGTGGATTGTCCACGCATGCGTCTCTCTTTGGTAAACTAATCTATTTCTTTCTTGTTAATAGGCTCTCTTTGGACCAGAAATATATCACCATGTGTAGTTGATTGTTTCTGAACAATGATATATCATGATGTCAATGACACTCTTTTGCAACCATTTCCTTTTGCTGGTAACAGGTGGCCATATCCATTCCTTGACCTATCATCTTCATTTGCTCCACTGTGGTAAGTAACTTTTACACTATCTTTGAAGTGTAAAATCAACAAATCTTAGCTGTAGGTTCCGTTGTCTATCTCGATCGTTAGATTCAACTTATTTTGGCATGTTTGATATTCTATGGTATCCGTCTAAACTTTCCAAAACTGCTGCTCTAATTTGTCAATTTTAACTCCGAGATATGCATTTTATTTACAGCATATTCGCGGATAGTTGTAACATGAAGATATCTTACACTGGCTCTAAGCTTACTGTCAGGCTGTCACCTGCAATTTCCTCTTAAAAATCTGCGCTAATGTTTTCTCTGCCCTCGTGTCCTGACTTGTATATTAATTTCAAAATTTCCCAGTCAATCTCAGTGCTCAAGTATTTCGAGAAATCGTTTAGGTAGATTCATCTTTAATTCCTAGATGGCTGACCCTTTGATTTCCGCTAAATTGGGTGTTTCAGGTACTCATCTGTGGCGTTGCTGCACATACCGTGCTTTGGCCTTTTTGCTTTGATAATGAAGATGAAGCGCACACTCTTGTCAAAATGGTTTCCTCGGTCCTATCGGTGTGTCCGGTGATCTGAAGCCAAACTACTAGGTCTTGAACAAAATGAAATTTTATCCACAGAGTTTGCCTTTTTAGTACAGAAAGATGAAAAGGGATGTATACAAATTTTCAAGAACAATTACCGAGTCCATATACAATGGTAGGAAAGAGGTTTGGAGATTGTAGTGTTTTGGCTTTGAAGAATACAGAACTGATCAACACTGAAAGCAACATCCTTAGGCTGTTCATGAAACAATGCCTGGAGAAAGGGTGGTGTCAGGATAGTTTTAAGGGTGTTTCCAAGTTTTTGAAGTCCTCCTTTAGTGGCTGACTACCGACTTACTACCAAAACTATAAGGTACCGTAAGGTTTATGACTTTTGACAGCTAAAATTTCGACCTTCCAATCTGAACATTTATAACTCTGAAGTTTCTGATTTGAAGTAATTGAACCCAAATTTTGATTTTGGACCTCTAACCCAAGTATTTTCAAATGCAAATTTGGAATGACAACAAAAACATAATATTGATGAAATAAATTAGGTTAAAAAGAAAAGAAAGTTTCACTTATCCCTATCAAATTTCTTGTAGTATTACATAAGGACATACTTTCATCTCATTCTTCTTTCCATCATCCAACAACCACCACATGTCCACCTCGACCACCGTCTGCCTTCTGTCCCTCCTCCTGCACAACCACCACAACACTACCCAACATTGCCACCTCTCCTAAAAATAGCACGCCACTTGCTTCTCCCACCATCATTGCAACCTGCAGCTACAAGAACACTCACCGTCACTGTCAACCCCCACGCCTGTCCACTGTCACGGCCACCCATAAATACCACCCCATGCCTCCCTAGCTCCATCATGTAGATAAATTTCACATCAGATAAATAATGAATAATGTTTCAATATATAAGTTTTATAAGTCGCTCCCATCATCATAAATTAGTGGCTTTCAATTTGACACTTTTGCTAGTAGATTAATCCAAAGCTACTTGAGGAGTGTGTTGAGAATGTTGGCCTGAAGGATTCCATCAAATCCCAAGATTACATAAATCATGATCATAGAAGACAATAATCCCATGATTGCAGTTAGCATGATTATAGGAATCAGTATAGGAGTCAATAATCCCTTGATTACAGTTGATGATCGTGAGTATAGGAATCATTACTTAGAAAGAACAAGAAAAATGTATATATTTACCTCATGATGAGAAGAATAGAACAAGAAAAATGTTTCTCACCTTTTTTCAGTTCATCAGAGAAAGATAAGTTCCACATCAAACAAATAAATGATATTCAATTATACAGTCAGCCGCACCACCGTCTAACACCACCACCTTACCAACCACTTCCACCATGATAACCCACCACAAGTGATCGGATTTAATTTGTGAAAATTCTTGGTGACGGGTTAACCATGAGCTGTGGTGGTGCTGCGGTGAAGCTGTGGGAATAGGTGTAGGTATTTGTTGGGCTGTGTCACTGTTTGTGTGTGAGCGGCCTCCGCCACTGCCGGGGTGGCGACTGCTATCGCGATCGCGTGTTGTTTGGATCAAAATCCGGCGTCTTCGTCAATGTACGAGATGCGGGCGGACTGGACATTCTCCAGGCGTCGTTAGGGATGCGGTGTTGGATTGGGATTTTGGGGAGGCAGTGGAGTGGTGGCAGAGACTAAATGCGACAGAGAGAGAGAGAGAGGGAGGGTGGATAGACCAGTAAGGGAGGCCGGTGGTGGTTATCTGAGGACCACCGCAATGCCCCCTCCTTCACCCGCCGTAATGTCACCACCTTGAACCACCACCATTGTTTGTGGTGGGGTTGGCAGTTGGTGGCGGCAGTGGTGGTTGTTTGGCAGTCGAGGGTGGCAGGGAGATGCCATTGAAATGGAGACATTGTTGAGTTCACTAAACAGCGTCTCTTGAAGATTTTTATCGACAAAAGAAAAGTATAATTGATAAATCGCGGAGTGCTAATATCGATCCTAAAACCAAAAACAAAAATCATTACGGACTTTACGTCTCACGTGATTATGTTAGATTCTTAGTTAAAAAGACAATCATTCGCACACCTTTCAATTTGATTCTTGACTAAACTGCAAATAATCCTACAAAGTCTACTATTTTTAGCAATTGTAATCATCACCTTTTACTTTAGACGTTTAAAACCTTGAGGTTTCCGATTTGAAACAATTGAATTGAACCCAATTTCCGTGCACTATGTTAATTGAAGATATAAAGTGAAAATTCACTTTAACTTCCTTACCTTTTGATTGAAATTTCTAGCCAAGGACTCAACATGTCTCCATTTTAACGGCATCTCCCCTGCCCTAGGATTACAAAGTTGAAAACATAACCAATTCTCGTACTTGTAGGACCATTGCCCATATCACGCTTCCATTATCTCTAATCCTTGGGCAGCTGCTTTGTTTAAAGTCTGAAAGTAGTAGATTTCGAGCTTTATTCTCAAATAAGACCAATATATGCCATCACTTGGCGATTCTTATGCCTTGTTAGCTTTTCTTATCAATTGGAGAATAGGTAGATTTGTGCCTCATTATGCTTGTTTCAAAATCATTACAGGCGCAATAATCACCATCATTTTTTATATCTGAGTTTGTGATACAATGAGTGCAAATGTACAAAGTAATGAAGGGAAAAAGGGTACACCAGCTGAGCTCCCAAAATTTCTAATCTACAAATACTAGTGTTCAAAGGGAGGTGCTTGGTAAGGAACCCATTATGAGAGCAGTATCACCATCTCTAGGCCTCCATAGCCTCTCCGGCATCGCCTTGGAGAAAAGTTCAGATAGGAATCCCAACCGTGATCCGGACTCCGCCTTTTGACCTGACAAGTCCAAAGTACCACCTACTTCACTGCCAACAAGCCCAGCACTAGGGCTTCCTTTAGTTGTCTCCACCTCCTCTTTCACCTTAAGATGTGCACCACAAGGGCAACTTGCTATCTTTTTGAAGCAAAGCTTGTGGAAGACTGAGTCACAAGATCTGCACCTTTCCACCTCTCCTTCCTGTTAATCAAGGCATTGCTGATCATGATTTGTAGGTTCAAACCTTTCTTGCGCAAGCAAGAAAGAGGAGTCTTTTCTATTAACTGGAAACGTACTTTTAGTTGATACCGAACAATAAATCTTCTTGACTGTTTCAAATCAAGAAAAATGAAGCAGCAAAACAATACTGCTTACTTGGTACCAGTTCTAATAATGATAAAACTTCAGAAGCACATACGTTTCTGTATCTACGCTTTCTAAAAATCATAATTCCCAAATGAAGTGATGATATTTAAATAGGGTGAGGGTAATCTTGGCATCTAAACGTTAAAATGTTCTTTCAAAGTGGTAGATAAATTATAACACGGAGCGAGTACCATTTTATCCTTGTGATAGTCTTAGGTATCGAGTTAGTTCATTATTGCCAAATAGCAAAAAGGAAAGATGTTGCGGGTTGATTGAGGGATAGAGCATTTGGATGGGTGACCTGTGTGTCCCTGCAAACAATGCAGGAGCAGACAGTGGACCTAACTTAAAATGGAGAAAATATATGCTCAAAAAGAATAGAGACCAACCTGAAAAGGGAAAATGAGAGAAGATGGGTCATCACAGGCTTGTCGAGCATTGCATGGGACACCAACATCACAGCATACAAGGCATTGCTCTGTGATATGTTCCAGGATTTTCCTTGAGACGGTTTCCACCATCATTGGGAGCGCTGCAATATATCATCGTAAACATCATCAGCATGCCAACTGAAGAGTTCACAAGAAAGTAATTCATTCCTACCTCTATGCTGAGAAAGTGCGAATTAATAAAGCAAACTCGAATTATTAATTGAACTTATAACTGATGCATGAGAGAGAGAGCAGTATGATATGGTCGTAGGTAGAGATCAATAGGGAAAAACGAATTTAAAGAGCCAACAGCTAAGACATTGTAGGCCAGACTTGTGGCATTGGATGAAAATTCATACAAATAGGAAGCAAGCGTCATGAAGCTGATATTTTGGCAATGGTCTAGAAAAAAGTCAAACGAGTAAATCTGAAAACAAAAACATCTAAGCTGGTATTTTCTTTAGCAGGGTCTAAGCGAAAATGTTTGGAGGTCCGGCAGATAATGAAGACCAAAGCACACTCCTAGAAACACAAAAGAAGTCACAAGGCAATACAGTAAATCATTAAAAACAGGGTTAAAAACAGAAGAGCAAGATCACATCACAGTCAAAAATCGAAGGAGGATAGAGCTTTTCTTGAGAACACTGCACACGCGCGCGCGCGCACACACACACACTGTGTTAAGTAGAGATGCTCTAGCTATGGCGTAGGGTATTTACTGGAGCCATCACAAGAAATTGATGATGCACAACCTAATTTAAATCAACTGAGATGTCCTAATAGGTTCTACACGCACAATGGAGGACGTAAATGGGGCTGGCAGGGACATGGCCTTCTCCAAAAATTTTAAAATCCTACTTAACAGAATGTTGTGTGAGGGTTCCAGAAGATACAAACATGGAATGGCAGGGCCATGGCCTTCTCCAAAATTTCTAAAATCTTACTTAACAGAATGTTGATTTAAGGGTTCCAGAAGATACAAACATGTGTACATCGTTGGCCCCAACTATCTCTACGGTATCAGCATGCTCTCAGATATATAAAAGGCAGCATGTTTCTATGCGGAACCAATTTCAACTGGAGCCCTTTGCAGAAGATCACCATTCGGAATGCTAGTTTTCTAAAGTTGCATATTTAACCACCACCTCTATTTGTCAAAGGCCTCTGTGTGTGTGTGGGTGTGCGTGTGTTCATACTAAATACTAATATTACGTATTAAAACAGAAGACCCAAAAGGAAGGCACTTGAGGTCATTACAATTGTATTTGCCATGTAATTTCTCTTCACATTAATAAACAAAGCATGTTCCCAACCCATCTTGGTCGCACCCATGGGCCCACAGTGGGTCACGTTTTCCGCGACACGTAATCGTAAGTTCACGGTCAATTTTTCAACGCTCTCAACCTGTCAAAATGCTCACACTCAAGTCACGTGCTTTTTGTTTCTATTTTCTATTTTTGCATTTCTTCTATGCCAAGGAATTCAACTTTTTTGCGATTTGCGGAAGTGCGCTCGTCGCATCTCATTCGCCAAACTCTATTTTTTTTCCCGCTAAGTGAACGAACCCGCCAAGGGGGGTCGGCCTCGACCTTCTCCTTGAGGTTGGGCCTCGGCCTTCCCCATTGCAATTCCGCCCCTCCAAGGGCCTGCGTGCTGTCTCCGTGACACCCACCGTCGCCCGCGCCCGCTTGCCAGTTCCTCGACACTTGTCACCGGCAGCCATGCACTCCCACTTCCAACTTCAATCATTACAAGAGATTTCACTCCCCTTTTTTGTGTAACATCAAGCACCTCCCACACTACCCCCTTCTCATGAACTTGACCGTCGATTACACTGCCACACAGCATTCGGCTCACTCGCCGTCTCGGTACGTGCGTCGCCCATGACCACGCGCCATCTCCGGGACGGCCGTCACCCACGGCCGTGCGTCGTCTTCCATGACACCAGTTGCCCGCGCCCCTGCGCCACTCATGCGTCACGGGCCCCCGGCACGACGCCCACTTCTACGACAGCCATAGCCCCTGCCCATGTGCCATTCATGAGTCATGTGCCCCCGCACGACGCCAACTTCCGCGACAGACGTCGCCGTGCCCATGCGCCGCTCATGCATCACGCGACAGGCATCGTTGCGTCCGTTCATGACATGTGCCCCTGGCACCAAGTATCATCTTGCGACAGATGCCACCGCACCAGTGCACCGCTTTCATGACATGTGCCCCTGGCACCAGGTATCATCTCGTGACAGTTGTCACCGCGCCCGTGCGCCGCTTTCATGACATGTGCCCCTGGCTCTAGGTATCATCTTGCGACAGGTGTCGCCGCACCCATGCACCACTTTCATGTCTCGTGTCGTTGACACCGCGCTCGTGCGCCATTCCCATGTCTCGTGCCGTTGGCACCGCGCTCGTGCGCCACTCTCATGTCTTGTGCCCCCGGGCACCGCAATTGTTCACCACACCATGCGCCCCCGCCGTGGACGTGGAACATGCTTCGACCCACTCTCCGGAGTGTGCAGCATTCCGAGGGAATCCGCTCATAGTGCTACGGCACGAGGAACCTTCGCAGCATGATAGGCTCGCCACCACATAAGTTATCTCCGCCTAGGGCGGCTTGCATGACACTAGGCACGCCTGAGCTGTGACCACGTCACATTAACATTACCGGTGATCGTCGGCACCCCTAGGACAATGACCCCCCCCCTGCCCCGCGGTCACTCCGACACGAAACAGGTCTTTGGAGGGCATCGCGCCTAGTCTGCCTGGCAGTCGGGCGCAGGGACCCTCCCTCACCACTGTCAGGTTCTCTCTGCGTCTCTCGATGCACCCCCAGGGATTCAGTAAGGGCCTAGACCGGTGGCTAGGGCAAGGGCTTACTCTGATCATGCCGACGCTGTGTGGTCAGTCTTTCCAGACAGGCAGAGTGACGCTGTGTAGGGCAGGTAGCGCGAATATGGGAACCGACAGTCCAAAGGAGCACCGGTATTTGTGGATCCCCCGATGACGTATCACTCTTAGGGGACGACACATGGCAACTGATGACACATGCATACTTTTGCCTATAAATAGAGGACCCTAGACTTCATTTTTCACAAGAATCCTCTCATTTGATACAGAGCAATTTCTCACTCTAGAATCCAGAGCTATTGAATTCTAGAGAGAGAAACACAATTAGACATAACATTTGACTGTGACATTGGACTATGACTTGGACATCAGCTTGGACTGTCGACTGTCGGCCCTATTCGTCTTTGCCTCGTCTCCGCAGCACTGCCACTCCTCACAACCTGTCTGAATAAGCATTACTCTATGCCTTTACTCCACCCTCCCTGTGTCCCATTTTGTATATCTGGCAGTTGATTCGGACTGCATCCTTTGTAGCACATCCACATAGCTACGAACCCGCTTTTCTTGGCAACAAAGCATATGGACAGACCATTTTTGTATTCTTGCTAAAACTGAATGCTAGTTGGTGAAGTAAAAGGACTTGCAAAATTTAATATTGATTTTATAAAATATGAGGCTAACAGATGCTTAATATGACCCTGATAGACAATAAATAATATCTACACGAGATTGCTAGCAATCTAGCATACAGATGTTGCATGTGGTATCTAAACCACAACGATAAATACTTTGTAAGCCTGATATGTTGTATCTTCTGAATAAGTCAATAAACAGTAATTAGCTTGTAATTAAAGCTAACCTGCAAAGACCCCTTTGGAAAGATCAATGAGGTCTCTCAGTGCAAAAAAGTCGTAGCTTTCCAAAAGATATCTCCGAGATCCCAGTCCTTTGTAGATGGTCCTATGGAATGGGCAATGAATATACGGAAGCATGGCTCCGATTCTTTTCCTAACACTCATAACATGTTGAAGTGGTGGTACTTTGGCGAAGAGGAAAGGATTAATTGCACTGACACATAGCATTGGCTGCCACATAAAACACATAAAAAGTAAAAATATATTACACGAGCATAAAAACATCTATGTAAACTCAGTCCCTATATACTTAACTACAGAACGTGACACTGGATGAAAAGAAATTTCTTCACAAATTGACCAATAATTTCATCTAGGGCTCCCAAGATCACATCACATAACATACACAAGTTGCTAGAGGGAAAAAAAATGGAAAATTGACTGATAATTCAACAACAGTGAAACCATGAAATGCACTTCCTACGGAAGATAAAACAAGGGGGAGAGAGAGAGAGGGAGAGAGCCCACAAAACGGATTTTCCGTCTTTTCGTGTTGCTGGTACCTATAACATATTCAACTCTTTTTGTGTTGCTGGTATGGATGTGAGAGAGAGAGCCCACACAACAGATTTTTTCTTTACGTTTTACTGGTATGTATAACATATTCTACTCTTTCATCCAAAAATAATTTCATAGATCAAAAGAGCATAAGCATTGTACGCAATCATCAAGCTACCTGGTCAAGAGTAGAGTCTAGAAATGATTTAGCCAATTGAGAAACTGGATATTGATTAAAATCCCAAAGATGCAGAACTCTGGCTGGCAAGACAGCAGCATCATTTGTATGGCACGACGAACAAAACAACTGGCCGCTGTATTGACAAAGACGAGGTTTACCCCACCCAAGTGTCTGAATTAGTTCCAGCATCTGAGTTTTTCCATCATCAAAATGTTTGTGGCATCCTGCACAGGTATAATGTTGTGCTTCTAACATCTGTGCTGTAGACTTGTATGGCCACAATTCAACGATAAGAGATATAGTTTTCCCAAAGGTGGATACGTTTCCTATATCTGTGCCTTTGGCAGAATATGGTGATTGAGGCCTGCCAGTCTCAGATGCAGGTGAACCAGGAACGGTTTCTGGTGGAGATAAGAACCAAATGAGAGCATTTGGGGGACCGGATGAAAACCTAGAGTGGAGGACAGAATCGAGGCACTCCTGTATAAGAACAATTCTCTCAGCAATGACATCAGGAGAAGCATTACCAAAAATCTTTCTGGATTCTCGTTCAACAGTGGACCAGGGAGAAGGAAGAATCCAGCCTTGATCGGCAAACAATGTCTTCAGCCGCCGGTAGAGAGTACAGAAATCTCGATATCGACGCTCGACCTCCCAATGACTCTCTCCACTCCAAACTCTTATCTTATAAACAGTGTATTCCTTCACACCAACCAATCTTTCGCTAAGTGAAACATCCCCTTTCATTTTCCTTGCACCAAGTACTTTGACCCTGTCAATTCTCAGAGCATGTTGGACCAGCGGGAAAGCATCATCCGTACCAGAAGTAGATGCAGTAGAACTACCATCTCTTAAAGGCAGGCGTATCTGAGACTGGTATGGCCTATTGCCCTGTTGGGTGAACATAGCCCCAGGAGACTCCCCAAAATCAAGTAATACTTCTTCCATGTCATGGACAAACTCATCGTAGGATCCATTTAGCTCACAATTCTCTGTCTGAAAAAAAAAATGAGAAAACAAATTATGAATTCAAGGAGCGTAACATCTATGACCTAGTAAATCTAATATAGAAGAGGAAGAGAATTGGACAAACATCACTGCATCTGTTGCATAATGCGTCTGCAAAACCTTTCAAATAGTTCCTACCACAAATCAACTAGTATGTATGCCAATTGAGGTGATGTCCTGTTGATGCTTATCAACATGTATCCTAGATTTTCCAATAAGGAGTTGAGCAACCAGATTTTAGCACAATTATTACATCTCAAGCCCTACTTTAGGCATTTTAAATATATCACTGACCAAATTAAACTATAGTGAGATGTTCCTGTACTAATAGCCTAGATAAGATGTCATAGCTTCACTATAGTTCTCAGTATGCGGTTGATATAGTGCCTAATATAAATATGAAAATAATAAGTATTCCTCCTAGCCTCTTTTCTTCTTCTTCTTTTTTTCTTTTCCCCTTTCAACATATTTGGTTATATAAACTGCACTATCTCTTTTAAGTTTGTATCTTGTAAGTTCAGCAACTCTCTTACCTCTTAGAATTCTCACACACTTCGCCTCAGTAGTCCTTAATGCCAAGCCACCGACGGTAATATTAGCATGCAATCATTACCGAATTTGATGTAGTCCAACATAAGAGGGAGGGGTAGACCCCTGAACTTAGCGGAGAGATGCCAATACTTTCCGCTGAAAGAAACACTTATCATAACTAGGACCCCGATATGAGCTCAACGTGAAGAATAATACTTGCCTTAGTCATAAATTTATATGCAAGTACATTCAGGTCCGCGTTCAAGAGCATCATCAGTGCACCAGCTTTGATATTTTAGGTACTTGGTATATAGCAAATAATGCCAATAGTGTTGCTGACCAAGCTTCATTATGTGATGAGAATGGTGTAGGCCTTAAAAAATCAACTTTTACATACGTGCAAAGTGTTTCATAAACTGTAAGTTGCCCAACACCAACTTTGTTTAAAAGATCAAAGTATTCAAAATAGAAACCTACATGAGTCTCAAATGGATGACAAATGAGATATTACATATTATGGCAGTAAGAAAATAATACTAAGAAACTCCTGCCACATACAAAAATTGGCAATACATTCATGATCATTCATGAGCTCTGTTGTGCATATACTTAAATATAGCAAAATGTGTCTCTTTATTCAGACTGCCACCTCATTGCATGATGTGATAGGTAAGCGCTTGTCTATGGGATACAGTCATACAGCATTCACGGATTGAAGTTCAAATCACGATAAAAAGAGGTAAGAAATTGCTGCTCATTATGGTGCCGAAAAAACAAACTAACCTTAATCGGTAAAGGATGGCCTTCAAAAATATCGGTTGAAACAGGAGAATCCTTCATAATCCTCTTGCTATTATTCTCTGTCAAGAGGTGCAATGAGGGTGCTTTAGGGTTTTCAAGAAACTCTGCCATTTTATCTCCACTAGCTCCCCTTGAAGCTGCAAGCTTAATATTCGAAACAGGGTCCAGCTGTACTTCTGTGTTTTCGAACTCCAAGCTTTCAACGACATGATCGTCCTCAGTGGCGGTGAATTTCTCAGTACATAGAAATTCACGCTCCCTCTCCAACCTAATGTTCATCGCCTTTTCTGAATGTGCATCTTCTGTTAGTGGATCCTGCTCCGCTTTAATTACATTGGTCTTAAAACACGTGTCAAGGCGCTCTGTCGAATCATTAGCATCTCCAACTCGATTGATTGTGCCAAGGACATCAATCACCTTTTCTTCTTCTTCTTCTTCTTCTGCTTCGCTAGAACATGATTTACTACGTGATGCTAGTTTACCAGCACCTTCCACTTGATTGCTGGCTATGGGAATGTCTCTGATATCCTTTTGTTGGCCTGGCAGACCAATACTTGGCAACACACTAGTGGTTGCAGAGATCAAATCTGCACTCTGTTCTCTTTGTCCCTGAAGTTCATCCGTAGCCATTGGAACAAAAGGATTTTCACCTGTATGTTGCATAAAATCTTCCCAATCGTCTAAACCAAAAGCTGTTGACTCTGTCATAAGCAATGAATCTATATTCTTATCCTTCGCTTCAGTAGGGTTCTGACCATAGTTCCCATAATTCAAATTACTCCGCTTCTCGTCATCCGTGCCATAGCCGAACATCGAATCCTCACCTTCTGAATGCTCATACCTTGATGATCCTCCACCTTCATCTGAGTATCCTCCACCATCCCTCCTATCATATCCAATATCACTTGGTAAATTCAACCCATCCAAACAATCGCTCACATCAACGCCTGAAGAGAAATTCGAACCGCCGCTAACACCCACATACGCTTCTCCTTGACTAGATTTATCCCCAAAAGAATGTCGCATCAATCCCGAGCCATCAAAGTCGTTCCACTCCCCTACACCTCTTTGATCAGGCAAGTTCAACCTATTTTCAATCAACCCTTGCCCCAATTCACTATCCCCATCACAATACTCGATCTTTTGATTACCATCCAGTCTGCCTGAAGACGAAAGTTTCTTACTTTGACATACTCTAGAATTTTCTAAACTATGATAATCCCCAAGCCTAAATTTTAAAGACCCAAGTTCACCATCAAGACACTCCTGAAATGTGCCCACGGAACTGCATACACTCGGCGTCCCCATGATGGAGTTCGCACTGCAGTACCGCTCAAACTCCGATTCACCGCAGGACGAGTATCGCGATAAAACAGGCGAATCATCGCCGCCGCCTTCAAATCTTTGATCTTGCCAGGGAAGGTAATCATCAAGTGGGTCTGGAGAGGCGATCTCGGAGGGTGTCTCTCGAGTCCCCTCTCCATTTATCATCTGATTGTCACGCAATTATGAAACTAAAATGGGAATCAGGGAATCGAACCCTAAATCCAAAGGCTTGATTTGAGTACTGAATTGGCAATTTAACACATTACCGTGGAAACGAGATCGAAAGAAGATTCCGAGGATAAGTGATGGAGAGATTCAATGGTTTGGCAAGAGAGCTAGGGTTTTACAATTGATGGTATTCAAATGCAAATGAAGATTTCAAAGAACATGAAAAGGCTGGACCAGATAGAGAGAGAGAGAGAGAGAGAGAGAGAGCTGACCTCGGAAGTTTGGGCCTGTCGACGTTTTGTTCAACTTCGGTGTCCAACTGCGACCGTAGTCTTTCAGGGTGCTGCTGATAGTTTCTGGCACTTCGTTGTCCATCGTTCTATTTTGTCGCTAAAAAGTACAATAATAAATTTGGACTCAACATATATTTTTTAAAAAGGGCATGAAAACTCATAGGAGAAGAGTATCATAAGCGTGTGGAATCCCGTCGTCAGAAAAGCGTACTAGTATGTTCGTGTTTAGATAGGAGAAATGCGAAGTACGAATCACAATGACCCCATGATGATTATTCATAAGATGCAAGTTAAGTGATTATATTGTATCGTTATATAAGTCATGCCATAGGCCTGAAAATACAAATCCTCTTAAGTAACCATAAATACAACTAATATGATGTGTCATAACCTCAGCTGTTCAAATCAATCCATAAATATGACGCACCATCGTTTGCCACGTCATCAAACCAGCTGGGGGCGTCATCGCTCCAGTTAGGTGAGGGAATACTATATGGTGGTTGTCTGCCATTGTGCCTCATGCCACCCCCTGTCCCCGCCTCCTCTTCGTCTGCGAATCCACCTCTTCCTTTTCTGCCGCCATTGCCTTGATCCCCCTAAACCCAACTCCGTTAGAGAAAGTCGATCACCACCACCAGTAGAACGCTGATCAACACTGCTGTAGAAACTCAATCTACACCATTGTCGATCAATACTTGTTGGGTTTGTAAGTTTGTTTGAAAACAAGCAAACTCTTTTTTCCTATATTTTTTGAAAATGAGTTTTGAAAAGGGATTATAAGTGAAAATGTGCTTTCACAATATACTTGATAGTAAGACTAGAGTGTACTGGTTCACATGCTACCCGCGTGCGGATGCGCGAGTTTAGGCGCGTTATTAGCATTTAGCACCAGTCGCGAAAAGCGTGATTTATTTTTGAAAAATATTTTGTATTTTGGGATTAAAATAGTTTTATTGAAAATGTGTGACTTATTTAAATTCAAATTTTAATTTATTTCAAATTCATTACTGTTTTTCCGAGCAGTTGTATTTATCAAAATTCACACCCTTTGACCCTTTCAGGTTTTTATATATACAAAATTTTCAGTTCTTTCAGAACAATTACTCGAAATAAAAAAACTATTTTCTTTCTGTAAAATTACTATAGCCAAATCGTACACTGCTTCAAAGAGAGTTCGAAGGGGAATTTTCGAATTTGCTGTTTGCAAATTCTCAAAAGACTTTATTGTATCCTAGATGATTATTTATCATCAACCCATTAGCAAACTCGTTTTTTAATAGAGATAAATAAAGTCTTAAAAGATATTACGAGCCTCAAGGTCTTTATTTGTAATTTCAATTCCATCAAATTTCTAACAACACCATCGCCAAACCTACATCTCTATTGATCGAGTTTGTGAAGAGAGGGAGAAAGAGAGATTTGACAGTGTTCGGTGGCGTGATAAAAAGTAACTTGCCAAATTTACGAGATTAATTTAAACGGCAAGATTAGGACCTAACACATCTATTACTAGAATCATGGCAGTTCCAAAATAATTGTGAACCTCTCCGTCGTGGCAACCACAATCGGTCGTAATTTGAGTTTATGAATGAATTTAAGTCAACCCCAATTTTTTTTTTAAATGTCTTCCGAATTCTGAAGCGCGTGCAAAACTTGGTGTTACATGCCAAGTTCAGTTCAGACTTCATACCCACAGGCCACAGCTTCTAAAACCCTAAACCCTTAATCTTCCAACACAACCGCCACCCATGGCAGCCACCACCGACAGCGGCGGAGTCGCCGCCCTCCACCGCCTCAAATCGACAGACCCGCCGCTTTACCTCTCGCCCTCGCCGGACCTATCTCACTCCGCCCGTTTGGCCTGCCAACACTTATTCGCCTCCCTGAGGCCCTTCACCCCCAAGTCGCCCTTCGATCGACTCCTCACCGACGGCTTCGACGCCGAGCAAATATGGCAGCAGATTGACCTCCAGTCGCAGCCGTTGATCTCGACACTCCGCCGCGAGGTGAAAATTTTTGAGAAGCACCCGGAAGAGATAGCAAAACTGTTCCCGAAGGTCAGTGTCGGGAAGAAAGAGGGGAAAGATGGTAAAAACGAGGAATTGGAGGGGTTGGAATTGGATGGAGAGAAAGATGAGGGATTTGATGAATTGGAGGATGGTGATGAGGGATTGGAGGGAAGTGACGACGTGGGTGATGAGGAGGATGATGAGGAAGAGGAGAGAGAAAGTGAGGAGGAGGGTGATGGTGGGGGTGCGGGTGGGGTGGAGGACAGATTTTTGAAGATAAGGGAATTGGAGGAGTATTTGGAGGACGACGAGGCGAGGGAGTATGGGATTAAGAAGAAGGAGAAAGGTGATAGGAAAGTAGCTAACGGGAGCAACGAAGAGGATGATGATGATGATGATGAGGATGAAGAAGATGGTGAGGATGGTGATGGGGATGAGGAGGGGGAAGAAGATGATGATGAGGTGAGAATGTTTGGTAGCTTTTTGTGATTAGCGCCGAAGTTTGTTATTATCAAATATCGATTGCTTTGGATAATTTGTCTATTTTGAAGAGATTATACCCTTGAGATGTTTACTGGCTTAACTGTGTACAAAAGGGGTACTTTTGCTTGTTTCTAATAATACATTCTTTCTTAAGCAGCTTGGAGTTCTTGGACTTGGTGATGGTGACGATGAGGAAGGTGGAGATGCCAGGTTTGGCTTTCTTCTTCTTATCTGTTTTTGTGTACATTTTGTCGATCCAAGTTTTTAAAAGAAGAGAGGTAATACTCACTGCGAGGTTTCATAGTGATTCAAAATCTTTGTCAAGGTCAAAATATCAGTGTCCCGCTAATTGATAGTCTTAACTGGCAGTGTTTAAACGTTTAGATTAGCCTAAGGGTCATGTATAGTTCTTTGGTATTCATCTATCCATATTGTCCCCAATACTCTTCCGTCGATTATATATGTGATGCTCCCCAAAGGTCTACCTAGTTAAATTGGCTGTTAGTTCTTGTGATGATCCATTCTTGTTATGATGTATTTAGTACTGTTTTGCTTACTTAATAAGCTAAAAGTGTTGTTGTTAAGCATTGCGCTTGAATGTCTCAGATATCCCCTAAAGTACCCCCAAAGTACTCTGACGCCAAGTCAAAGTCAAAAGGTCAATCTAATTTTAAGAACTGCATGTTATATGCTTTAGATGCGTTTTGATGCCTAAAATGTTATTCCCTCCCACAAAGTGTTGTACGGTGAATTATGGTGAAGGTGTGTGGACTTATAAAAATCAAGAAGGAAAATAAATTAGAACAAAGACTTTTGTTGGGCAAGGCACTTCTAGGAAGCTATCTTGAAGATAGTATTTTCCCACTATGGTGAAATGGACTTTAAGAAAAAACTACCCCCACGATACAAAGCCTAATCAGAATGAAAACCTACCCCCAGGATACAATGCCCAGTCACTTCAGAATTGAAGATTGCACTTCTACAAATACAATTCTCTCCACTACCAAGAACTCGCTTAGGATAAAACTCATTTAACACTAAGAAAGAAATTTCAGAAAGTTTTTGAGAGAAAGAGAAGAATGTTCAAGTTGCAATTCGTTACAAATTAAGTTCAAGACTTCATTGATATAGGCAATGAATCAGTGCTTAAGCACCCTTAATTGAGAGTCACAACTCTTCAGAAATATGGTTGTTAAAGTCTTGAAAGAACCTACAAAAAGTTCAAGTTTTGAAGTGAGAAGGCTTAAAAATCGTTGGACCGGTGCTACCTATCCAAGGGAGTGGCGCTGATCCTGTGGTCACTAGCAACGATTGCACTGATAGGTGCTATCGATCCCCTATAAGTGCTGCTGATGCGAAACTTACAGTTTGGTTGAAGCACCCTTTATGTCGGACGGGTTCCACTGGTCCAATGGAGTGCCGATTCTGTAGCCACATATGTTCAAATTTGAGCTTTCATTTCCTATATTTTTTTATTTCTTCTTCTTTCTTTCTTTTAATATGTGTGTGTATATACACACACACACGCACACACACATATACATACATATACATCTATATACATATGTATATAAATGATATAATATAAAAGAACCAAAAAAGAAAAACCTTATACTCAAGTTCCACCATGGTGCCCTCACCTAGGGAGAGCTCCAAAGGAACTTGAAGAACTAATGGGAGAATGAGACTCTATTTAAAGAGGTCAAAATGCAAGAATGAGAGCCAACAGATCAAGGATTGTTTGCTAGCAAAAGGTGAATCCTCCCCCCAAGACAAGAGTGAAATTTCATTTCCCTCCAAAAATCCACAAGCGGTAAAAGTGCAGTAAGAAATTAAAGACCATAAAAGCAATTACCACAAAAATGGCTTGTTATTAGAAATACATTTAGTATAAATTGTGACAATATATACAACACAAAGAACTAACAGCACCGGACTTGGCCCTCTTACTCCGTTTTCTTTTTGCTTTTTGCATAATCTTCTTTACAGGTGGTTGCTACTTCCGGCTGTCTGTTAATTTACATGTGTGTTGACTATAGGCAGAATGAGTTGACCAGAAAAAATATCATTGGACCCAATTAACAATTCTGTTAAATGTTGAGAGCTTGGCTGCAATACTGGCGTTGTAGGCACTATGTTAGCATGGTATGTCAAAGACCTGTCTTATGGAGAACAAAAGAGGATTGAACAACTATATTCTGATCTAATTTTTACCAAAGCTTAAAAAATGGTCATTCTCTCTGCAGTTACGTGCTTTGCTTGTACCTTGTCTTTAGAACGAAAATATGATCACGGAATTCTTATTATTCAAACTGAATTGCCACCTAGAAGCCTTTCACTTGATGCATAATAGATTACTTTGCTTCGAAGTTACTTGAATTAATAATTACTAGCTTGAACCCTGGTCTCGAGACCTAGCCCTGTAGTGCTAATATATTTTAACTAAACTTGTGAACCCATTTTCATTGCTGATGGAGTTTTTGATCCGGGGGTAATATGGGGTGCTTGATGCCTTAGTTCAAACCCATTGTGCAAGGGCCCCTTCAGTTGAATTTTGGTCTTGTATTTCCTTATTTTGAAGCTTTTGGGTTTGCCAGGTTGCTGTTATGCCTAATAGATATGCTAAGTTACTTGTGTTTACTTCATAAAGTCCCCCCTACCAACTTCCTTTCCTTTAGGGATCTCATTTTTCTGAATATCCCTTATCTAGATACAAGGACTTCTTTGGTGGGAAAAAGAAAACTGGTAGTCAGCAGAAAAAAACTAGACATGACTCAAGCGCGGGTGATAAACAAAGCGGTGACATGGACTTTGATGATAAGGTAATCCGCTATTGTAATATTTACGTAGGCGTGTAACAGTTACGATGTGCCCTATGTTAGGTATTTGTTAGTTATTTTCCTCTATAAGCCATGTCGCATGCACTCTTGAATATGGACCTAAGGACAGGGTATGTAATATGTCTCTGGTGCTTCCACAAGATTTGCATTCCGTAACATGTATATCTGTCAATGCCATTTATGATCTGAGAGAACTAGATATTTTCGTATTCCTTTTGTTGCATAATTATTTATATGGACCGAAATTTCCACTTTCAACATTGCATGTTAGGTGAACACCATTGATCCTAGAATTATACACAAATTAGATGGATCTGACCTCTTTCTCATATCTCTTCGTCTTTGGCCTTGGATTATCCTACACTCGTACCTGAGTCCATGTGACATTTTTCTAAGTGATCATATTGAAAAATGAATGCATTACCAATTTTTTGTTCACGTTCATCCAGCAGAAGAAAGAAAATCGTTCTACCCATGAGAAACAGCTTGAGAAACAGTGTTTGAAGATAGAGGAAATGGAGAAAGCAAACATGGAAGTGAAAACTTGGACAATGCAAGGGGAGGTAACACTTCTCGCTTGTACATATCTGCATTAGCATTATTTTAATTTTGATCACATCAAATGAGTCTGTAGATATCTCAGATATTAACTGTATTCTGTTACTATGGTTTGTGATGGCAGGTAACTGCTGCTAAAAGGCCGAAGAATAGTGCATTAGAAGTTGATCTAGATTTTGAGCACAATGTAAGACCTGCCCCTGTAATCACAGAAGAAGTTACTGCATCCCTTGAAGAATTGATTCAGAAAAGGATCCTCGAGGTGGACTCGTTTTTCCTTCTC
This sequence comes from Escallonia rubra, assembly GCA_033065855.1. NCBI lineage: Eukaryota > Viridiplantae > Streptophyta > Magnoliopsida > Escalloniales > Escalloniaceae > Escallonia > Escallonia rubra. Next base: position 36,813 of record JAVXUO010001903.1, on the reverse strand, counting down.
TAGTATGGTAGATTAAATGGGATTACTGCTAAATGGTCCTCCCACACTATAGCCCCTTGGCCTCCCCCCCTCTTCCCCCTTCTTCACGGCTGGCTCAGCTTGCTTGCACTGTGTACTTGGATTATTTTTGAAGTTATCAGGATTATACATCTCTTGGTCTTCGTTTCATATTCTGCAATATCTGATAACTTGCCCCAACCTCGAACTACTAGCAGGTGTAAGGTTAATATTTCCACGGATACTTTTTGATGCCAGGAAATGTTGTAAAATGTTGTTTCTGATTTGTTGACTGGGGAGCCAAATACATCCTTCCACATTCACTTTTCATGGAAAAATAGTGTGTTTTCTTTAAAACCCGACAGTGTTCAGTGTTTGCTTTGTTAAACAATTTTTGATGGTAGACAAAGGACGGTTTTGATTTAGTATGCTACCCCGGTTGTTGTACTTATTTTCTTTTTTGTAGAAATTTGGTCGCGTTTTACGATTATTTCTCATTTGTAGTGCATTGCTTTCTTTTAATCACCTCAATGTTAAGATAGATTTCTAATTTGTTTTCTTTTAGTTATCTCTCTCTCTCTCTCTGATCTAGTTAATTTTGGCATGGTGTTATTAGGGACGTTTTGATGATGTTTTCAGGGCTCCTACTTTACTGAACAAGGCACCAAAAGAAAGAAAGGAACTGGTGATTATCATTTCTGCAAAAACTGCTTCTTTTTGTTCATATTTCCTGCAATTGACCTCTGTTCTATTATCCGCAATAAAGTCTGGAAGTGACTAATGCTGCAGTTTTGGAAAATTTGCAGGATGAGAATAAGAGTAATAAGGGGCTTGCCGAAGTTTACGCTGTAAGTAAGCGCACTTTATCTGCAGATCCATTTGGTCTAGATCAATTATTTCCTGTGCTGAGAATAATTCGAAAGTCGTTACACTGCTGCAGGATGAATATGCTCAGAAGACTGGCTTGGTTTCATCGGCATTGACTTTCTCAGATGAACAAAAGAAGGAGGTATACTTTTATTTCCTTTGCTATAATCAACTGAACCCTCTAGTAACTTAATCTTTTGAGGCCCAAAAGTATTAATTATGCAACCTATCAAGAAAGGAAAACCGAAAAAGACAGGATTGACTGATATATTCCCATATCTGCTGGATTTTAACCAATGGGACAACTAATATTATTTAGTTAAGTTTTTTATTTATCTTCGTTAGTGTAACTTGCACCGTTCACATTTGTCCGGTGATTTTCAGCGACCAGAATGCTTCCCAAAGTTAATAATGAAGATGGAATTTACAAAATTTTCCTGACAGAGAGGGGGAAGAAAGAACAATATGCAGGCCTTATATATCGTGTTTCATATCTATTTTATTTGCTAATAATTTCCCTTTTCGGAATGCAATTTATTTCAGGCAAGTGTGCTTTTCAAGAAGCTTTGCTTGAAGTTGGATGCTCTATCTCATTTCCACTTCACTCCAAAACCAGTACGCTTCTCATTTACTTTATATCACATTCAGTTGTTGTCAATATATACTCGACTTTTAGAATGTTTCTTATGGTACATATGTTTAATGATTAACTTCAACAGGTTATAGAAGACATGACCATACAAGCTAATGTTCCTGCCCTTGCAATGGAAGAGGTAACTCTTTCCTTTACCAATTTTCACTTGTTTTTGGCAATATTAATAAACTGGATGTTGAATAATATTGTTGACATGTCTAATGTCTTCCATGATAGATTGCGCCACTGGCTGTCTCAGATGCAGCCATGCTAGCTCCTGAGGAAGTGTTCGCTGGCAAAGGAGATGTTAAAGAAGAAGCAGAGTTAACACAAGCAGAGAGGAAGAGGAGGAGAGCTAACAAAAAAAGGAAATATAAAGGTAAAACTTATTGCAAGAGTTGCAGAATGAGATCTGAACTATTCAGTTCTATTTATGGCTCCCTTTTGAAAGTTTTTTGCTTCATTTTGTTTTTTGGTCGGTGTTTGCTCAAGTATAGCTTGGTCTTGGATTCGGAAGCTATTTCTTTATTTTGTTTTATTTGTCTTGTATAAGAGATATTGTGGCGTTTGTGTGAAAAAAGTTTATGCGTTTTGTAATGAGCTCATATGGTCGTTGTTTATCTTCAAATTTTGTTTATTCTAAGCTTTACCTCTTGTTTAAAGCAAGATAATTACCATATCCATTTACTTTGACATTATCTACACCAATCAATGAGTTCATGTGGAGTTTTAGTGCAGATTTTCCATATGTAATCATTTTCCTTGTTCAAGTTTTCTGTTGCTTGTCTGCTTTTCACATTTAAATCTGGGCGATATGATCACAGCTGAGGGACTGAGAAGGACGGCAAAGAAAGCACGAGAAAGCCCATTGCGGAACCGTGATGGTGATTGCTCTACCTTCTTTTGTTGTACCATGGTTTTGCTTTCTATTGTCAAAGTCCTCACTCATCCTCCGAAATACAGGCAAGGAAGAATTATGAAGTTTGCATGAAGAACCATCATTTTACAAGGAGAACCCTCTGCCCTCGACACCTCACTACCACTGTTTGTCAAAGTGATGGTCCTGTGGACCTGGATTGCAGATTGTTTACCATATGGAGAAGAGGAAAAGGAGAGGAAAAATGGCAGGGACGTGGTTGGGGGAGATGAAGGAGGGCCTTTCGTTCAATTGTGCGATATTCTGATATTTCCTCTTTGCTTAAGAGTTTTTTGGTTGATAGTTCTATTGGTAGCTTTACTATATCTTTATACATCAATTTTTTTTCTGACTGTGAGGGAAGCTGCATATCGGTGGCACTTTCTTTTCTTTGCTCATAGAAGCTGGGGACGCAGTCTTTTGTATTGATGATATCTGTTCCTGGTGTAGTTGTACTATTTAAACCCCGACCCCTTCAGAGGAACCTTTACTCATAAACTGAGACTTGTATATTTGTTTGAAGTAATGTACTGTACTGCCAAAGGGAAATTTCAAACAATATTTGATCATCAGATTCTGGATATCCAAGTTCATTTTTCTCCATATTTCAGATGAATATCGTGCTTGTGATGGGTTATTTTGATGAATCATCAGGATTGGACCAGCGAAAACCTTTTGTAATCCCTGTCGATAGATATATTACTGTCTTTTGTTGTGGGCTCATGTATATATTTGTGTAGTCAGGGCATGTCATGAGAAAGGATGGTCTAAGTCGGTAACACTTTCCCGAACAAAAAATAATGTATGTCAATGTTTATACTACATATAAAAGTATAAATGTTGTAAATCATTTGGACGATTATCTCATCCGTTATTTATATCAATAACACTTTTACCCTCTATTTATGACTCCCTATTAAATTTGGTTGAAAATAAATGAACAATGGATAATTAATCAAATTATAAACATTGAAAAATAAAAAGTCAGATGAGAAAGAAAAACAAAACAAAGAAATTCATTTATTACTCCCTTTTTAATTTGGTTGAAATGAAATAAATATTGGATAATGAATTGGGTAACGAGAACTATTTTTATTTTTGCTTAAATTTTTAGGTTAGCAAATAATTAACCAATTGACAAACTGAAAAACAAAAACGAAACAAAGAAATTGAAATACGTGAAATATCAGTTAAGAAACAAAAGGCTGTTGAAAAAACAAAAAACAGGAAAAAAATAACAGGGTTAGATATGCATCAAAAAATGGGAAAAAAATAAAGCTTAAATATGGCGCCAATTTAAACTAAAAATCTATTCAGTTATGCACATGATCTTGAAAATTACAATTTTTATGTGTATACCATAAATCAATTTAATTGATTACAAAAATAAAAACGTAAATTCATTCTTTTAATTTCTCTATTTACTTTTCTTTTCAGCAGCAATTCAGAAGCCTACAAAGAAGATTTTCAAATATTGAATGGATTACAATTGCGAATAAACATACATTTATTCTAAAACAAGTCACAAAAGAAATATGAATATAATTGAATTATATTATTTTGATCCCAACAAAATTAATGATATTAATTCAAAAATTATTCCCGATCATATCCACGTGCACGCACGTGCTCAATACTAGTAAACATAACGTAACAACCTATCAGGATCAGGTCAAAGACTTGTTCAACTTGCAGAGAGTTGAGTTGTCAGATGATCTACTATTTTTTCATCTTCAAGGGGCATGTACAAAGACTAGTTTATTCACCACAAAGGAGAACTTGATAAGCTTCTACTCGGATGGGGAGTTTGTGTTTACACATCAATGATGAGCAATACGAAAGGAAATGCATATTGGTCAAAGATCACCCACTTCTCATTCCTCACTTGTCAGCATCCCGCGGGAGAAGACATTGTGTAGCTTTAGTCATTGCCAGTAACGGAAGTCTATTTACTCAAGTTTTCTTCAAGCCTGTCAATTGCAGCACCAACGCCGCTCTTTGCTTCTTTACTTCCATCTGCCTTGGGAAAAGCAGCCAACCTCTCTTCATTTGCTTTCTCTACAAGCTTCAATTGGAGCCAACCTATCAAGAAAAACAAACTTTTGCATGTTTCATATTTAAACAACAGCGCAATGAAAGACCACATGATAGGAAATGGCGTACAATGATCTACAAAGTTGGAGCTGAAGGTACAGGTTCACACGAATGACCCAAGTGCTGACATCGGAGGCATTTCTTTCTTTTCCCTTTTGTCCTTCTTAAAAGCACAATTGGTGGGGGTGGGGGAACACTGAGCGATTCCTACGAAGCCAAAATAAACCACCTGGCACAGTCTCGGGACTAATCAAAGACAACACCACCATTGTCTCTAAACAAAACTGAGGAGCTAAGATACAGGTTCACATAAATGACAAGTGCTGATATCCGGAGGCAGTTCTTTCTTTTCCGTTTTGTATTTCTATAAGTACAATGGTGGGGTGGGGGGTGGCCTCGAGGGATTCCTACAAAGCCAAAATAAACTACCTTGCAAAGGCTCGGGGATAACTAAAGATAACTACACCATTGTCCCTAGCGAAAACCCAATAGATTTATATATGGTGAAGGTAGAAACTGTATCTTTGAGCAGAAAATACCAAGGCTCAAATCCGAGCATGGATATATCTGGTACCAATTCAACTCCATCAAAGGGCATTTATTCCTCTCACACCGAATGACCACATCGATCACAACCCACACGGGGCACCTTCACCCCACCCCATGCCCAACAAATGTCTCACCCTCCTTGGCATAACCCAATCAATCCCCAAGAAAACAGCTGGCTACCTCATGGTGACGAAGCGAATGATAGATGTTACCGTCTTTACTTATCATGCACCGATCCCCAACTTGTGCAGAACTCGAAAGTTATCGTTTGGAGCACAATAGACTAGTGCGATATCCAATGGACATCAAATGCCTCCTGTACCTTCTTTCTTAAAGTAACTGAGATAAAACCTCCTATTGTTTGCTTTATCTGCATCCCAGGAATGAAAATTCCATTCCATCTCACAGTTATATAGATGAAGTACCCAGAATACAATCATGGGAAAACACCCAAAAGTGTCCTAAACCAACATCCTTTTTCCAATTTAGTCATTACACAACACATTGTACAAGTAGGTGCCTTAGCGACAACAGAAAGAAGGAATAAAAAGTTGTAACGTATATAGATGAAGTGAAGAACATCAGTCGAAGGGGCAACTTCTAGTGACATTTGTAACTGTAAGCATTCTGACAGGAGGGTTGTTTTGGCCAGTCAAAGGACAGAGTGGAAGGAAAGTGGTATAGGGTCTAACTTGCAAATAACTCACTTTTTAGGTAGCTTCTTGGTACCTTCATTACTAGCTGTAGTAATGGTTAACATTTTCCAACATTTTACTGCTACACTCATTTGAAAGAAACGCTTTCATAAATTCATGACTGTAAAACCAAAGAAATAAGGAATTGCAGACATCATCAGAAAGATACTGGAATACGGTCTCCAACATGTTAGAAGTAGGGTTATCTACAATAACAAATTCTTTCTATAGAAGATAAAAATCCTAGAGGTGGTTTCACTCGCCCCCCAACCAAACCCCCCCAAAAAACCCATTTTCTAGGTAATCCTGTTGGCTTCTTTGGGCTGTAAAGGAAAGCTGCCTAAATATGCGATATCATCACTAGGCAACTAGATAAATTAAATAAAGAGATGAGAATTACCCAGAGGAAAGCAAACAGCAGCGCCCATAACTGAACCCAGTACTACATTCCTTGTACGCCAAAGGAGTGATCCAGGCACTGAAAACATAGACAAAGGAGGGAAAAAAATGTAAAACATTGAGCATCTCCAAATCTGTACCATGGGACGGTCACTAACGCAGTAATATACACAGTGCATATAATTCAACCAGGAAAACGAATACCAGTTGCAAAAGGCACCAATCAAGCTAAATGATGGTTTCTACATTAAAGCCACAGGTCAGGTATGATTCTGCTACTCAAATAGTGAAGTTGTATTTTGCATTGTCCAGAAGTTGACTTCACTAACTTGCTCAAGTTCAAATTCTTAGCGACTAAACATTTAGGTATTGATAAAAAAAGGGCTCAATTCAAAGATGGCACAAGAAGAGATGGTGTCAAGCATTGTATTTTCTTGCAATGAGGTAGAGGGAATTGTCACTTCACGGAGGAAATCATAGCTATTTTCGTCACAAAAGGAATCCTACTAATCCCATCAAAAAGCTGAACAGCTGAACCTCTAACTCCATCAATATTGAATGAGTGCTTTCCGGGATTGTAGTATCCATCACTGATCCTGTGAAGCCAACTTCTTTTATATAAGCTTACGAAAATAAAACAGTATGGACACCATATAGAACACCCATTTACGATAGTTTATATATTTCCAACTTCCCCACAAACAAATTAAGGAAAAGGACATTACCAAAAAGCAACAAGGAAACTTGCTAAATCCAAAGCCAAAACGTCAAGGAGGTTACGAGTTTGGAACTCCACCATGTCTTTGGAATTCCCCTATCTCACAAGGTTTTCATCTTTGAGTCTTTCTTAAAAACTGCCTTGAGTTTACCATCTCTAACCAGTCATCAGAAAGGGAAAGGGGCTACTAGAAAGTAGGATGAACGGGAAAAAGTTCACGGTTCTTTCTTTTGCTAACTTTTTTTGTTCGAGTTTCTTTCTTTCTCTATCTCTGCACAATTTTCTTAATGGTAGCACGACACCTCTTTAATGGTCTAGAACTTTGGTCTCTTCTTTCTTAGGCATGGATAATTTGAGCTTTTCTTGAAATAACGTCACATTAGTATTGCACAGGAATCGTACTCACCCAGCAACCTGAAGTATCTAGCTACATGCATATGGCGTGGATTGGCTACACATTGCGAAAGTCAACAGTATAAAACCAACTTGATTATAATACTACAGTTGCAAAGCCTGGGATGAAAAAAGCTTGATGATACAAGGGCAAACCGCTTAAATTAAGCCTGATATATAAGATTGACTTCTTACAAATTAGTCCAAATGTTGCAGCAGTTGCAGAACCAGCTCCAACAACATTGTAAACATCATGCACTCCTCGTTTCTCAGAAAGCAGATTCTGTAATGTGCAAAATGCAGCAGTAAACATTCCAAGACGCACTCCACCAACTATTGAGCCACGAGCAACTCGGAGGAACCTTTTCTCCATTGCATCTCTCATAAGTCGATACTGTTCGCGCTTGTCCGGTGTGCTTCCAAGTTTCAACATTACTTCAGCATCCTTGCTCTGCCAGATGACAAAATCACTCATTTGATAAACCTATTGTATCATAAAGCATGTTGTATTGACTATTTGGATGGAAATAACATTTGTCAGCAGAGGAAACCATGAATTGTTCGTAAATTGAAAAACTGTACTAACATTTTCCCTGTCATTTTCCTTCAAATACAAGGAGAAGGAGACAGTCGCAGACTAAACGTTTGGTTGTGCGGGATTGGTAGAATGCACATGCAAGCTTGGTATACTGGAGTCTGAAACACATTTAAACCCAGTATGGTGCGGTTATAAGGCACCAATAAAATCTTTCAAACTTAGATTGCAGTTACAAATTAAATAGACCACAATTGCACATATCTCCTCTTGTTCTTAAGATGGATCTTTAATATCAACTTGACATGCAAATGTACTACAGGCATTTGATGTCTTCCTTCCATTGCCTTCGAGTTGCTAAGAAAGCAAATTATTCAAGCACTGAGAGGATTTCACATAGGTACTTACAACAGAAGCAGATGCCTCCTTGCTACCTCCATATAGCATGCCAGCAAACATTCCAATGACAGTTGCTGTACCAACGTTGACGGTTCCAGCCATCTTTGAAGTTCCCTGATATGAAGTTTACCTTAGCATACTTAAGGAAAAATCCATATGGTTGGATCATAATGGTAAGAGAAAAAAAGGTAAATCACCATACCAAGAAGAAACTGATTTCTAACTCTTTCAACATCGAACAGAGCTAACATGTGGTTTTAACATATGGTTACGTACTTCTATGCACACAGGGGAAAACATTCAGTGGAGTGCCTTTAGCAACAAACCATATCAATCATAACTCCGTAAGTGTGAAGAGATATATGTACGTATCACGTGGATCCAGAGTTTCTTAATCGTTTCCCCATCCCCCTCCCAAAGAGAAGAAGAAGAAAAAAATATAATAATACAACCTGCTAGATTGCCTTAAGTGACAATAAAGACAACCAAAGAAAGCATACGCAAATATACACCAACTCCAACTCCCAAATTTGAGGGACCGACCCAAATATGGACTCAACTGCCATAATTCCAAAAGGCGATAGCAACGCAATGCCAACTACTCAGTGAAGAGAGATCTTCCAAGGATCAGAACAAAAGCTAAACCTGTATGAAGTGGTATCATTCTTTATAATACAGAACTGGTTGATTTTTTCTTGTAACTTATTAAAAAAACAATCTTAGAAGTCCCGTTTAGCTAGTCAGAATTTCAACAAAGGAACGGAGAATACTCATCAGTGCTACGAAACAAGGAGCCGATACCTAGCCTACCAGTGTAGAGCAAGAGCGTGAAAGCCTCGACTTCTAAGAGTATGCCTGTTCCAGAGTGTCTCTGGAGCATGCACGTAGATAACATCATACTTCCTATGTAAGCAAATTAACACATATAATATAGTGTTGGAAGTAATTGTTGTCGATAGTTAGGCCACCCAACTGTTACTGATAATTATTTCCACCATAAAAATTTACATTTAGTTTCTATGACGAGTGTCTAAATCTAAGAAGCTTGCGGTATGCACCTAGATATTCATGATTTGAATATCTAATATGACGCCAAAATCAAGATGTATGTACAACTCTGCTGTTGTGCCATGTCAGTAAAGCTGCGTTTGCTTGGTCAAAACCGCATTCTAGCTAGACGAGATCGGGGAAATTTCAAAATTTTCACTCGCAACACCAATGTGTATTGGAGGTCACTTTACAGGGTACCTCCACGAATTACACATACTAGGTGACAGAATTTAGCTGAATACAAACACTTGCTGCAGATGAAGGATAGAGAGTTAAAAATAAGGTATGAACTTCTCAATAGAGTACGATATAACTAGGTTTTTTGGTTTAGCGCAATATGAACCCACAACCCTTATTATTTTCAAGGATAGCATGAAACCTGTAGAGTGGAAAATAAAGTATCACAAGAACACGGAATAAGCGGTTACATATAAACCCAAACCAGTCTAAATTACAGTAAAAAATTAGCAACCATGGTGTAAATGCAAGCCGCAAAGTCAAAGTATGTAAACTTGAACTTGAGCAATGATAAATATAGCTGGTAAAATTCTTACCTTGGTGACCTTTTCTTCCGGGTTTTCAAGGGCTTCCATGATCAAGAAGAATCAACTACAGCGCCTTCAACAAATACCCAGTTAAGCTCACTGTTCTGCAGCTGGCAAACAAGAGAAGAAATAAAGTGAATAAAATTAAGGAAGCCAGTCCAGCTCGATAAGTTGTGCAAGTACTAATCTGTTTACTCCAAGGAGCAATCTTTCTGCGTGCAACGAAACACAAAGTACTTGGTTTCAGTGAGGTTAAAACTTCTAGAGTAATAGAGTGAAAATACACTTTACGGGTATCCCTAATTTCCATCTATATGACTATCTGTATGACAATTTGTGCAAAATAAGCGGCTACCGACGCGATTGCAGCAAATTGGAAAAGCATCTCACTGGGTTTCATAGAATTTTCCTCATTTGACGTTTTGCCGTCAGATTTAGAACACATAATTGTTGACTACATGCATTGGTTTTACCCTGTCTTGACTTGCCAAATGATAAATATTCACTCTAGCAAAGTTCAATCGGATGTTTGTGTGAATTAAAATTGATGGCACGATTTCATGAAAAGCCAAAGGAGAAGATCGACAGAGAAGTTATAAAGTACTGAATGGAAATTTAGAGAAGATACTGAACCTGAAGCTTAATTGATGGATTGGCCGAGCATTCCGGTCATCACTAGCAAAGTCGCCGGCGGTGAAAGGCGTAGGATTGGAGTGGCAGTGGGGTGGCGATTTAGTTTGTTAAAAGTGCAACTAAACCCCCGAGGTTTTGTAAAGATTTGGAACTTAAAATCCTTGGTTACATTTCGCTATATTACGTTTACTAGCCCAGAATCCCATGCCAAGCACGGAACAATTTATTAACAATAATTTATCTTAGTAGTCTTGAAATGTATAATAAAATATCTTGTACAATTTTATAATTTTATGGTTATTTTATCAAATATAGTTACTTTAATTTTGGCTTGAACTTTCTTGTAATAAAATAAATTAACCTTTCTAGTCAAATATCAATAAACAATAGCCTTGTGCATATATGCTAATTCTGATTGGGTAACTATATAGATGTATAAAAATTAAAAGCTTATTTAGTACACAAAAAAGAAAAAAGTAAATTCTACTGATAAAAATATGCGGAGAACATATTGAGATCAATTTGCTATTGCATAAGACATTTTTATTATTTTCTACGTATCTTTTTTAAAAAATTTTGTACATTTGAATGGGTTGTCAATAACATTAGTTATATATTAGTTTAATTTTGATAGAGAAAATTTTGGTCCATATATATTTGTTTATAACATGTTATAAAAGTTAATCAACACAACTAATAAAGTAAGGATGGTGTGACATTTTTAGAAGCAGAGAAAATAGTAATCAGTGCATGAAGTAATTATATAAAGTTTAAAAAGTTTAACCAACATGACTATATACGATAGCTCAAAACCTCGTAGTAAGAAAATTGCTGAACAAAATTTAACCAACATTTCACAAAGTATACAATAAGCATGCTTACTAAGTAAGATTTATCTTTAGATATAATAAGGATTTCAATCCAAGTTTTAGTCTACATTCATCACATAATAACTAATATCTTTTTAGATCTTATATGCAATTTTATTCAAAATTATAAAAGTTAACATAATTAAAATCATAAATGGTATATTACTAATGCAGAATTTAGAATGCTTAATAGTTAATTACTCACAATAAAAATACCATAGAAAAAAATTAGTTCAAAACTTTTTCAACATAAAATTAGTTGAATTTAAGAAAAGCTTACATAATTAAGGTTTTAAATTTACACTATTTTTTTAATGTATCTCATATATAATCTGCATATTATGGTGTTTTTACATTTAACCAATGCCACTAAATAGGATACTGCAAAACTTTAGAGTAAGAAAATTATTGACCAAAATTTTAATCAATATAGTTATCAAGTTAGATTTATACTTGAATTTAGAGAAAACTTAAGTATGAATTTGAAATAGAACCTAATTTTTCTCATTAAATCTCTTAAGTGATTTTTTTACAGGTTAATATTTCATGTTAGAGAGCTTTTTCGATATATAATATTCCAATAAAGTCATAATATATTACTATATTGGTTAGAAAATTTTAAATTTATTGAATTGATTTTTGAATTGCATAAGGCTAATTATTTAAATGTCTACTATTTGTTGATTTAATTAATTGCAAAATTAAGGGCCCCGTTCAAAATAATGTTTTGAGATCTTTATTAACATTAATGTGTTTAATATTAGTTCTTATAACTCTTATTATATTAAAAACACAATGCAATAAGGTGTCATGGCTCGCCCCAGTTATTAATTATTATAGCTCAGGATCCCGAGTCAATCTCGAGTAAGTTAATGAAATATTTTAAAAAGCTACAAAAAGTGTATCAATGAATATCACATTTCAAGAAACAAAAAGAGATTTACATATCTTATGGGGAAAAAATCTACTTCTGCTAAAACTATAATTGCAATAGTAAGAAATTTTTTAATACTTTATTTGTAACAGTTTCAAGTAACTTGCCAAAACAACATTATTATTAAGTTCTTTTAGTGGCCCAATTTGATTCATTTAAAAACCAAGTCTATTAGCTTGAAAAGTTAGGTTAAGAGTACTCTGCAAAATTATTTAGACATAAAAATTAGGATTCTATCAAAATTTAAATTAATTATTAGATCACGTTTTTATTTTATATCTCATAAGTTATTTTTTGGGTCTATGAATTTTAATTTTCATATTAGAAAACACTTTCAAGAACATAATTGTCAAAATAAAGTCTTAATAGATTAGTATATTGATTAGATAGAGTTTTAGAAGGATTATAATTGGTTTTTAAATTAATTTTTTCTTCTAAACCGAAAGTATTATTTTCGTTTTTCGAGTTTTTATATTCATATTAGAGAGTATTTTTGAAGATACAATAGTGAATATTAAGTCATAATAAGTTAGTATAATGATAAGGTCGAGTTTCGGCATGATTAGAATTAGTTTTTGAATTTTAAGGACATAATTGCCAAAAAAAGTCTTAATAGATTAGTATATTGATTAGGCAGAATTTTAGAATGATTATAGTTAATTTTTAAATTAAATAAGACTTACTAATATAAAAGATAATTAATCTGGTGACGTGTCATGTAAAGAAACGATGATGTGTCGCGCAAAGAAGTTATCAATGTCTTTCTTGCTTCGCTTATTATATATTATATAGATTGCAATTAGTAAGAAATTTTTAATACTTTATTTGTAACAGTTTCAAGTAACTTGTCAAAACTATATTATTATTAAGTTCTTTTAGTGGCCCAATTTGATTTATTTAAAAATCAAGTCTATTAGCTTGAAAAGTTAGGTTAAGAGTACTCTGCAAAATTATTTAGACATAAAAATTAGGATCCTATCAAAATTTAAATTAATTATTAGATCACGTTTTTATTTTATATCTCATAAGTTATTTTTTGGGTCTTTGAATTTTAATTTTCATATTAGAAAACACTTTCAAGAACATAATTGTCAAAACAAAGTCTTAATATATTAGTATATTGATTAGATAGAGTTTTAGAAGGATTAGAATTGGTTTTTAAATTAATTTTTTTCTTCTAACTAAAAAGTATTATTTTCGTTTTTTATATATATGAGTTTTTATATTCATATTAGAGAGTAGTTTTGAAGATACAATAGTGAATATTAAGTCCTAATAAGTTATTATAATGATAAGGTTGAGTTTGAGAATGATTAGAATTAGTTTTTGAATTTTAAGAACATAATTGTCAAAAAGAAGTCTTAATAGATTAGTATATTGATTAGACAGAATTTTAGAATGATTAGAGTTAGTTTTTAAATTAAATAAGACTTACTAATATAAAAGATAATTAATCTGGTGACGTGTCATATAAAGAAGCGATGATGTGTCGCGCAAAGAAGTTATGAATGTCTTTCTCGCTTCGCTTATTATATATATATATATAGATTTGTTTTATTTAGCTATTTATTATTCCCTGCGTGATTAATTTTTTTTTACACGTTGATTAAGGATTTAAGTAATATTGCGTGTTTTTCAATCTATCCTTTAGAGAGAGGAGGAAAAGAAATTAAAGAGATGAGAGAAAGAAAGTGGGTGAGAAAATGAGTTAGTGTAATGTTAAATATAGAGAAAGAAATGAATAAAAAAGTGTAAGAAGTAGGACTGGAGGGATAAAATGAATTGACGAAGATTTAAATGTGGATAGAGAAATAGAAAAAGGTAAATATGTAAATGTACTCCAGAATCTTTCTCAATTTAGAAATGAACAATTTTTCTCGAGTTATTAATTAAACCTTGACCACCCACTTTCTGAAAACTCCTTAATCACGATATATTTAACATATTCGGTAAATTATTATTAGCTCATTTCTAACAATGTTACGGTGCCGATTTTCTTCGAGGGAGTAATCGAAACAAGAATAACCATAAAATAGGGAAGCCACTTCCTATGGGTAGGGTAACACCGATTACTTGACCATTATGACTAAGAAAATGACTCCACAACCAACACCGAACTTAGAAGGTCCGAAGACCCAAAAGCCAAGAGGTCCTACAAAAGCATGATTTTTCTAACAAAACGTTATGCTTAGAATAATTTCATCTTTTAGCCGCTAGAAGTTCTTAGCGACAATTGAAGAGGTGAAGTTCCTTCTAGAACTCGACATCATCTTTACAAGTTGGGCACAAGATCATAAATTATACTCACTCCATCCCATATAATTCGATCAACTTTGACTTGCACGCAATTTAATGATTAAAGTCATATATTGTGTGTTTTTCATTCTACCATTTAGAGAGACGAGATGAAAAAAGTGGGTCAGGAGAAGAAAATCGATTAGTGGAGTATTAAACATGGAGAGAGAAATAGAATAAATAAGTATTAGAAAGTGGGTTAGGAAAGAGAAAATGAGTTGATGTAGAATTAAATATGGAGAGAGAAATATAATAAAAAAAAATATAAAAACGGTAAATATAGAAAAACACCCATAGAATATTTCTTAATTTGGAAAGTGGGCATTTTTTTGTGGGACGGATAAAAATGGAAAGATGATTAATTTATGTGAGACGGAGGGAGTAATTATCAATATCATACCAGTATCGACCGGCTGGTATGTTCCACTTTTGTCTTCTTCCGATACAGTGCCCTTTTACTTTTCGTATCGTCAAAAAACCACTATGTACAGATTGTACCGATCGGTACAGGTGATACCGGCCAAGATATTATTTATGTATCGGTTCCTTAGACAATGTAAAAGTTACAAATTTTGTTAGAATATTTTTTTCAATTAGCCATATAAAGACTAATAGAAAACATCCTACGTTCTATTACACCGATCAAAACCTCAGTAGCCTCTTTCTTACAATACTCGTTATAAATTATAAAATCTTTCTTACTAAGTTTTCAATTTTCGTCAAAATTTTCACTTTGCTTTTACTTTTTCTCTTAGCTTTGATTTATTTGTTAACTTGAAGATTTTATCACATTCTTTCAACTATACGATATACTGCATTACATATTTTTTGACACAGACACATATAAACAACTTATCATTGAAGCAAAGAAGTTATTCTTGAACAAACAACTTATTCTTTTATGAGAATTTACTAATGGGATAGTTGAAAAAAAGAATAATTATAGAGGGGGTAATTCAATTGAATACGTTATTTGTTCCTAGTGCCACTGTATGAGAACAAACAACTTAATTGGAAACAAGCAGCTTAGTTGAAAAATGAGGTAATTCAAGCTCTTGAGGATCTGAGAGGGAGGAAATATTTGAATGCATCTGTGGTTCGCAATGGATGAATATTATATATGTATATTATTGATACAAAATTTGAGACGATACCAGTATCAATACGTACCATTTCACGAGAAAACGATACATTTCGATATGGTATTCATAACCATGTCATAAATACAAGCTCTGCCAAAGACTACCAAGCATTTGGTAGGGAGTTTCTTAAGGCTCTTCCTCTAATTATTTGACCTTGTAGATGAGCTCCATTTTATTTTTGGTCATGTATCAACTTGGACTGTAAAGCAAAACAGCAGCATCATATCCTTCAACCTTTTCAAAATGTTGGTAGTGCTCGAAAAAGCAAAGTAAAGCTAGAAACAACATCAAAAAGTCAGCCAAATCATCGTAAAGAAGCAGTAATGCCTCCACAACAAAAGAAGGAAAACTCATAAACAATTCAACTAGATTCTTTTACATGTGAATAAAGT
The DNA here is from genome assembly GCA_033065855.1 of Escallonia rubra. Taxonomy (NCBI): domain Eukaryota; kingdom Viridiplantae; phylum Streptophyta; class Magnoliopsida; order Escalloniales; family Escalloniaceae; genus Escallonia; species Escallonia rubra. The sequence continues at coordinate 20,757 of JAVXUO010001903.1, read as the reverse complement.
CCCCTTAAATCATGGATTCCTATAGCAAATCATCAAACACACCCCCTCATACCAAGCAAAGTATCATCAACCTTCTCCCCCATCTACTCACAGTGAGATCTTCTCCAAAGTTTCCCTCTTTCAATCGGCCATGTTGATCTCCAGTGTCTCCATTCTATTTCAAGCATTACTTCTGCTTCCACTAGTCCATGCCTATGGCCATGCCAACGCGTGCCGGTCCTATTGTGGAAATTTGACCATCGATCACCCGTTCGCCCTTCAATCCGGGTGCGGTCACCCGGGCTTTCGTGACCTCCTATTTTGCATCAATGATGTCCTAATGTTCCACATTAGCTCCGGTTCATACCGCGTCCTAGACATCGACTATGCCTATCAATCCCTCACACTGCATGAACCTCACTTGTCAAACTGTGACACACTTGTGCTAGGCAACCGGGGCAACGGGTTTGTGGTCGAGCCATGGCGATCCCCGTACCTCAACCCCGCGGCCGACAACGTGTTCATGCTCATAGGTTGCTCAGCTGAGTCCTCATTGTTCCAAGGTTTCCCAGGAAAGCACTTGCCATGTCGAAACGTTTCGGGCATGGGCTGCGAGGACTATTATGGATGTCAGGCCTGGACTGGTCTTGGGTTTAGTCGGTTGGGCTCGGGGTATCGGTCAGGCCCACCCGAGTGCTGTTCAGTGCCATTTGAAGCTATTAAGGCTGTGAACCTCACCAAGCTTGGTTGCCAAGGGTACAGTAGTGCCTACAGCCTAGCCCCGCTGCGGGTGACCGGGCCGGACGAGTGGTCCTACGGCATCAGGGTGAAGTTCTCGGTGGAAGTGAACCGCGAATCATACTGCAAAGCGTGCGAGGCGACTGGAGGATCCTGTGGGTATGACATTGATGGCTTAACAGGGTTGTGCATGTGTGGGAGCTGGAACTCTACATCAAACTGTGATTCAGGTAACTCTAGCTTATAGGAACCAAGTAAAACTCAGAATTCTGTCACCTGACCACCAGCTGGAAAATGTTAGAAATCGTAATGAAGCCTTATACTATTTCAATGGCTTTACCAATGAACATGAGTGTGACAAGAAGATTTAATATAAAAATATGAATATGGTCACTCTGATTCAAGGAGGACAGGATAATGCTCAATCAATCCCATTGCTGCACAATTGATGAATTACAACTCACAATCTTTGTGTATCTGCAGCCCAGTCATCATCATCATACTCGTGCAGAGGAACATCGTCTTTGCTGTACACATTGGCTGCAGGTACTTTCCTCAACAGTCAATTTTCATTTCTTTCTCATCATTATCAATCACTGTAAATAGGCATACATCATAAGAACACAATAAGCCTCGTTTTATTAGTGAGTAACGACTGATTCAAATCAATTTCCTGAAGAGGCAGCCAGTCTGATATGTAGCAGACTTAAAATGTGAAGTCAAGCAATTTGGTTGCTTAATGACATCTAGTTAAAAGCTGTGGCTAGACGCCTCTGCAGCTCTATTTTTGTAGAAGCTTGTTAGAAGGCAATTTTCCATGGAGAGTAGTTCGCGGGCCATTTGTACCAATTTTGTAACTAACTTAGGTTGTAAGCAAGGGGCTAATGAAATAATCTAGCAAGTCTAATGTGACGGACTCATCTGGCGGGAGCCTAGCATAGGGGTGCTCATGAGGAATCTAGGCGTTGGACCACGCAATAGGTTTGGTGCGTAATGTCACGGCCTAATGTACTGTACTTTACACCAACCCTAAATATCGGCCACTGGGGGGATCTATTGGAAAAAAGGGTGTGGGAGCCTCATTTAGATATATCCGATCGTATTTGTATGAGACTGAATCCGTAACAAGATGTTTGGTTGTCACATAAATCTTTTCACATTGCCAGTTATGTTGTCGTAGTAGCAACAAAAGTTGATAGACACAAAAATCGTGGACTCGTGCATTTGAAGACATAGTAATGTTCAGAGATCATTATGAGAAGTATTTGTGATGAATTCACTCGATAAATCAACCAAGTGCCGTCTATCTTTTCTCGTACAAACAATGTAAGATTATAGTGAACTAATTCAATTTTGAAGTGTTTATATTGTTTCGCATAACAAATTTCTTAAGTTCACCATTTCTCTTCCATTTCAGCTAACCTATTTCAAAAGGAATGTCGATTAAAATCTGCAATTTTTTTTTGCAGGCTTCTTCTTCTGTATGATGGTTTGGATGAAATCAAGATAGAGTTGGACAAAGCTGTCCACCAATTCGTGCAACAGTGTGAGAGAGAGAGAGAGAGATGTCATGTACCCAGATTTGAAGTCTTTATATATCTGAATTTAGGCCATTTTTGAGCGAAAAGAGTCGAAACAGAGGGGCAAAATGATTATCATGATCCGAAAGAAGAAGTTGCGAGAGTTTGTATCATATATACTAGAAAATATATGGGATGTTTTGAAGCTATTGGTCCCGATCAGAGGCGGTCAGGCGGATCTAGAAAGTCTAATCGTGAGTGCCAAAAAGTCATAAGAAAAAAATTAATGGCTAAGATAAAAGAACTCGCTTCACTATTGGATATGTTAAATGAAAAATAGATTGTTCAATTTGACTAGTAATCACATAATTTCACTATCCATAGTGATTTATTTAACTTGTTACGGTTAGTCAACAACAAATTATCAATCTTGCATGAATGAAACTCAACTCTTATTGTATATATGTATTACTGATGTGACTATTAATTGTACAAGGACAATAGTCACGTATAAATTAACATACTATAAGAATTTAAAATAACTAACTTTGATCTATTCGATTTTTCTTTGTAATATGGATATTTGGAATTTGACATAATAAAGATGGACAAAGGAACGAGAAAGACAAATAATATGACAGCCGGTGGCACAAAAAGTAAAAAACACAACAAAATAAAGTCATAATGCATTGATGTTACAGTATAATGGCATTTTTGTAAATATTTTAAACCTGATTACCCATTATTTGGAACGATTAAAAAATTCTTAATTCGAGCACATATAAGTGGAATTTATGTTCCAGTTTCGCAGGGTCATATCTGAACTTATTCCTATACTTGAATTTACGTTCCCTGAATTTCTTTGGACATCTCCATATGCATTCCAACCATATTCGGTAGATCAGGTACTGTTTGAAAGAAAATCTACTGGTACTAAAATGTACAGATTTCAATTATGTTTGTTTGTAAAGGTTAGGTTCATGTGAATGCATTCAATTTTGTTTCAATTTGCATTTCAAATCATTTGAAAGCAATCCTTTTCAACCATGTGCGGGTATTTACACTTATGATGGAGGTCTCTCCTTCGCCGTTGGCTTCCTTGTCTACTAGAAGTTGTTAACCGTGAGATGTCAATATCCGGATCGAAGAATCTTCTACTGCTAGAAATTTTTCGTTAAATGTATTTTAACAACAAAAGATTGATACACTGTAATTCTAATAACAACGAGAATTTTTATCTGAATCATGTCTAAATATCGTTTAGTACTTCAGGTGCTTCTGTTGCACATAATGTAAATCCCGTAGCGGATCAATCTGTCTTACTGTGTTCTAAGCATTAAATACATTCCCTCCATCCCACTTTAATTAATCGGTTTTCTTTTTTAGGCTGTCCCAAATAAAACTTGCTCAGTTTCTAATTGTTTCTCTTTTCCTATTTACGCCACCTTTCTCTAATTTTTCTTTTTTATTACACACATTTTCTCTCTCTCTTCTATTTACTCATTTCCAACTCCACCGTATGACCATCCACCTGATGCTCCTCCTCAACCAAACCACCGTAGGACCACCGCATTCCAACCATATTCGGTAGATCAGGTAGACCGGGTACTGTTTGAAAGGAAATCTATTGGTACTAAAATGTACAGATTTCAATTATGTTTGGAAATGTTAGGTTTGTGTGAGTGCATTCAATTTTGTTTCAATTTGCATTTCAAATCATTTGAAATCAATCCTTTTCAACCATGTGCGGGTGCATATACACTTATGGAGGTCATGTGGAACATGGTATCTCCATCGCCATCGGCTTCCTTGTTTACTAGAAGTTGTTCATTGTGAGATGTCAATATCCAGATTGAAAAATATTCTACAACTAGAAAATTTTCATTAAATATGTTTTAACGACAAAAAATTGACACACTATAATAATTATAATAATAACGAGAATTTTTATCTGAATCATGTCTAATTATCGTATATCGTTTGGTACTTCAGGTGCTTCTGTTGCACATAATGTAAATCCCGTAGCGGATCAATCTATCTTACTGTATTCTAAGCATTAAATACTACTCTCTACATCCCACTTTAATTAAATCAGTTTTCTTTTTTAGGCCGTTCCATTTGTGCAAAGTTCATCATAAAGTTTTCTCTAATTTTTTTTTTACACACAGTTTCTCTCTCTTTTATTTACTCATTTCCAACTACGCCCACTTTCTCTCCACCATACGACCATCACCTGATCCTCCTCCTCAACCAAACCACCATACGACCACCGCCGTTATCATGGGCGGACCTCCCACCTGACCAAGGGGGGCCATGGCACCCCCCAACTTTTGGGGAACCCTTTTTTTTTTAACTTATTAGTTAATGGATAAAACGAAAATGTCATTATAATATAATATTAATTAGGGCAAATTACACTTATATCCCTGAGGTTAGGGTATAATTACAGACAAGGACAATAGTTTGGACAAATTACACCTGTGTCCATTGACCAAACGGAACCCTAAAAATCCTAACAGTTTTAACAAAATGACTTTATTGCCCTCAAGTTACAAATCTATTTATTTCAATTGCCATTATCTTAAATTCTCCCTTAAATTCTCTCCCTACACTTCTCTTTCCCACGCCGGCAGCCCCACGCCGAGAGCCCCTCTCCCTCTCCCCACGCCGGCAGGCAGCCCCCTCTCTCTCTCCCCACCGCCGATCAACCCACCTACACCACCACTATACACAAATCAAAGCTGGTCCAACCATAACCCACTGTCGGCAGACCATTTTTTTCAGCGTGCGTGTTTGCAGGTGTATGGCCAGCCGCGGGTTAGCTCGATCTGGTCGGTGACGGGTGGATCTGATTGGTTGGGCCACGATGGGGGCTGCGGTGGTAGGGGGAGGTGTGAAATGGGTTGACGAGGGGATGGGTGGAGGCGACTGGGGACGGCGACGGGGCGGGGAGGATGGGGGCAGGGGGATGGTGATCGACGGGGTAAGGACGAGGGGGTAGGGGCAGCGACGACAGGTTGGAGGGACTGTAGGGGCGGCGGCAGGTTGGTGGGGACGGTAGGGGCGGCGGCGGATTAGGGGAAAGATGGGGGCAGCCACAGGTTAAAGGGAGGGTGGGGGAGGCGACGGGGGTGGACGGGGGGTGGGTGGCGGCGACGGGGTGGTAGGGAGAAAGAACATAGAACATAAAACCCTAATTTGCAAATTAGGGCTTTTTTGAAACCCTAATTTGCAAATTAGGGTTTCAAAAAAATCCTAATTTGTAAATTAGGGTTTCAAGAAAATCCTAATTTGCAAATTAGGGTTTCAAGAAAATCCTAATTTGCAAATTAGGGTTTCAAGAATATCCTAATTTGCAAATTAGGATTTCAAGAATATCCTAAAACTAAAACTGATAAATAAATCATATATAATAATAAACAGATTTGTTATCCTAATTTCAAACCCTAATTTTAAAGAATTAAGATTTGTTATCCTAATTTAAAATTTATAAAAATTATTCAAGATATATTGTACAAGGGCAGTATTGTCATTTTTAAAATACAAAATGATGAACAGTATATTTTTTGGATGGAACCCTAACGGATGGACACGGGTGATACATTTGAAACCTTTTTGGGACATAAGTGTTACATTTTGAAACTTTGTGTCCTTGAGTGTAATTACCCCCAAACCTCAGGGACATAGGTGTAATTAGCCCTATTAATTAATTTGAGTCTTATTTTGTTGTATGTTTTATTCTTTGTGCCACCGACCGTCATATATTTGTCTTTCTCATTCCCTTACTCTATCTTCATTCTTCCAAATTTCAAATTCTAAAAATTTATATTACAAAAAAAAAAAAAAAACCAGTAAATCAAAATCAATTTTTTTTTTAGTTTAAGTTCTTATTGTATGTTAACTTATACGTTATTATTGTACTCATACAATTAATAATCACATTAGTAATACATCTACACATTAAGAGTTAAGCTTCTTTCATGTAAGATTAGTAATTTATTGTTAACTAACCTTACCAAGTAAAATAAATCACTATGATAATAAATTTACTATAGAATTAGTACTTAAAATGATGTGGGTGAACAATCTATTTTGCACTTAACTTATTTAATATGAAGACTAATTATAATATGTTTTTTATTTTTTGTGTTTTATTTGAACTTGAATGTACCTTTTAAATATTTTTATGACTTTTTGGCCCCCCGCGATTAGACTTTCTGGATCAGCCTTTGGCCGTTATACTCTTCCTCGACCAACCTCAATGCCCGTCTGCTTCCACCACCAGTCCACCACTACCTTCATCTTTGACCACCACCATCACCAATATCGCCGCCAACCCGCCGCTACTCTCAGATGCCTTGCCGGAAAACCGACACGCGGCTGCCATCGCGCTCTGGTTGCATCGTCGGCTGAAAGGAGAGATGATAATGATTGGCGTTCTGGTCGAAGAGATCACGACATGGATTAATGTCCCGGTCGTGTGGCCTCCGATCCCGAGAGGGTGAGGGCGAGTAAACGTGGCGGCGACGATTACGAGAGGCCATCGTAGAGGTTGTCGGAGTTCAACGGTGGCAATTGCGAGAGGCCATCGCAGCGGTCGTTCACCTGATGTGCTCGCCTTTTGCCTAGGTGTTCATCCTCTGACTCGCGTTTTTGGTGCGTTATGTATTTGAATTTGGTGACGAAGGTCGGTCGAGGAGAATGATGGTACTTCTGGGTATAATTCCATATGACTCAAGGAACCCTATATTTTTTTTGGCCAGATTTCATAGCGTGAATCTAACCGGATTTCAGTTTTTCTTGGGCAAAGGAGTTTTTGTGAGTTGAAAATCACATTCTGTATATACACCACAAAGAGATGGTAGTAATTTCTGAACTTTGAGATCAAATTCAATAAAAGAAAAAGATAAGGGAAAGCAAAAACAAAAAAAAAAAATTTAAGAATTGAACTCCATATTTATTATAATTTAGAGCAACGCATAGTTATAAATACCGTAGTGGTACCGGCTGGTATGTACCGTTTTTACTTTTTATTGGTATAATATTCCTTAAATTTTGTACCGGTCAAAATACCGCTCTGTATCTGCTGGAACAGATGATACCGGCCGAAAACTACGTACATGTCGAGATACTGTGTTTTATACCGGTTCCTTAAAAAATGCAAAAGTAATAAATTTTGTTAAATTTTTTATAAATTGACCATAAAATAGAAAAACACTATAAGTTCTATTATACTAATCAAATTTTCTACAGCATCCTGCTCATAAAATTCATTACAATTTACAAAATCTTTCATGATAAGTTTTTAATCTTCACTTATCTTTGATTTTACTTCATACCTGGAAATTTGATGTACTACTTTACACACACCTGCTCGCGCGTACACACAAAAATAACTTATTCTTGAACTCAAAGACATTATTATTGAACAAATTGCTAATTCTTATACAAGAATTTGCGAATGAGATCATTAAAAGGATGGGGTGAGGGGGGGGGGGGGGGGGGGGGGGATAGTTTAAGAGGAGATAATATCACTGTACATGAACAAACAACTTACTTGGGAGTCAATAGCTTATTTGAAAACTATGGTGAAACAGCTCTATAGGACAAATAATTTATTTTAGAGGACTGTAAGTAAAAAAATATATGTATATATTGTTAGTTCGCCAATGAATAAACAATACAAATAGATATTGTTGATGAAAACCTTGAGACGGTACCGGTACGTACCGAAGACGGAGGAGGAGATAAGTGCCGAAGACAAAATGGAAAGACAAGTGAATTAGACTATTTTTTTTTTAATATGCTTGGCAAGCTAAAATGAAACAATTAAAGCGGGATGTAAGGAGTATCAATTATAATGCAAAATCATTGAATTCATTGCACCGTTAATACATGAGCGTAATCGGTATTAAAATAACTCAAAATCACACCGACAGCAACAGTCTAACGCTTATAAGAGACTAATTCACTTGTGCTAGATCAGATCAAAGATACAGAATAATTTTTTTTTATGAACGAAAAAGAGTGTACAAAAGTGGGCTTATGATGAACTTTGCACAAATGGGCTAGTGGTATCCCACCAAATTGTCTAAACCTAAATCCTAGTGGGACCCCACTTGCCTCCTGGAAAATCTGGTTTCCCAAACTGACTTCAAACAAGCCCTAGTTATTGCCCATTTGATTTGACTTTTCTGAATCAACAAGTGGTACCTGACCTGCCTCCATTAAATGCTCTATCTTTTTGATAATTAGAGTCATATTTTGTTCTCCTGGTACATTCTCTCCAATCCCAGATTCGCACATTTATTTGTAGCCATAGTTCTCTCACTCACTGTTCAATCATTCATTGAAACCCGTTCAAGCAGTTGTACTCTTCTGAAGTAAATAGCTTTGTCCTCGTGGAGCACTAATGGCTGCACTTCAAACCCATTTCCCATTGACCTCTGCTACTTCCTCTTCTGGGTATATTCACCAAAATCTATCAAAACTTGAGCTTCAAAAATGCCTCTTAAATTTGCCAATTGCTGGTTCCAATCGAAGGAAGTCTACTCCTTTGGTCGTCTCTGCTCAATCCACTGCTTATAGCCATTCAAGTTTGCCCACAAAATCTTTCAGTGAGGTCCTCACTCCATTCTTGAATTTTCTTTATTCGTTTTGGGTTTCTCAAGATTGTTCTAAAGATTTGTTTTTTTGTTGTTGTTATCTTTTTGTGTGTAGTTGATCGAATCTTTAATTGGGGGCGTGGATTTATCCGAATCAGAGGCAGAAGATTCTCTTAATTTTTTATTAAATGATGCTAATGAAGCATTGATCAGTGCTTTTCTTGTTCTGTTGAGAGCCAAAGGAGAGACTTATGAAGAAGTAAGTACTCTGTAAATGCCATTTTTCTTATATAAAGATATCATTTTGTCACTAATGAATGCCTTTAGAGACAATATTGTAGGTAGGGGTACAAAAGAATGTGGTTATCTGGCCACCACCCACTTTTTAGGTGGACATACTAAGAACCTTTGATTGGGCAGGTGGTGGGATTGGCGAGGGCGATGATCAAGCACTCTAGGAAGGTGGAGGGATTGAATGATGCGGTGGACATTGTTGGGACGGGTGGCGACGGCGCAAACACGGTCAACATTTCGACTGGAGCTTCAATTCTTGCGGCGGCTTGTGGTGCCAAAGTTGCAAAGGTGAAATTTGTTGTTTAAAACTGAGATGGTGGTAGAAGGAATTTTTTTGGTTATGCAGTTGATAAGGGGCACTTTTAGAAAGTTGTACTGATTGAGGATAGACATTGCAGCAAGGGAATCGGTCGAGTTCTTCTGCTTGTGGAAGTGCTGATGTATTGGAAGAATTGGGGGTTGTCATTGACTTAGAACCCGAGGTACATACACTGATTTGCCTACCTATTGCTGAGTTAATGCTGTTCTTTTTGTTCAGTTGAGTCTACTATACTCCTCCCTCTGTTACATTGGAATTTCCCCTTGACTTTCTGCGAATTCGTAATATTAGATTTAGTACATGCGATGTTGATTGTACTCATTGTTTTTCACCCTGCCTCGACTTGCCAAACGATACTTACTAAATACAGTGTATGATTGTTATATGAGTTAAATTCAATCTTTACATGAACAACTATATCGTAGGAATTCAGAGAATGTCAAATGGAGAAAATCCAGTGAAAGGGAGGGAGTGTTATATCTGAAATTCATAGAGGATACTAGCGAATATTGTACAACATGTGTATACACAATGTAACCAAAAAATATGTATTCGCAATGAGATGACAATGAAGTCCAGTGTTTTGCTGCTTTGTAATCGCCTGATTACATCAGTGCCTACAAATAGTTTACAGTGTCACAATTTTGTAGCTTTTATTAAAGTAAGAAACACCTATCAACTGTTCAAGGAATGCAAATTTTATGTTTTAGTGACACAGGATGAAATTTCATCAGCCTTGCCTTTTTCTTTGGTTGTGAAGTTGATTAGTTTATGGTATCTGAACTGAGAACATTATAAGGCTCATTTTCGCCAGTTCAAATACAAAAACAAAAGAAAAAAAAGAAAATTCAGGCTCACTTCCGTGTACAAGTTCCAATTATGCGTTAAGCTATGATTGAAAAATGCGATTGAATATCTCAGTGATCAGATTGCAAGTAGAGGGATCGGCTGTCGAGTCTAAATGAGTTGTAAAGCTGCAAAAACCTCTAAATACTACTTTCTTACATGTACAATCGCTTTATCAGTAAGTTGGGAGAATTGAACCATTAGCGAACAGAGAAATAAAAGTACAAAACTTCTAGCAGTGAAATGAGTTCCTCATAGATTTGGAGTGACTACAAAGTCTATCCACAATGCTTTCTAATGTATTAATCTGTTGACCTTGATGTGTACTGAAAGGGGGTAACAAGGTGCGTGAACGAAGCAGGAATTGGTTTTATGATGGCTCCAATTTACCATCCGGCTATGGAAATTGTCAGACCTGTGCGGAAGAAGCTGAAAGTGAAGACTGTATTCAATATCTTGGGACCTATGTTGAATCCAGCACGAGTACCTTTTGCTGTTGTTGGTGTATACAAGGAAGACCTAGTAAGTGTCAGTAGACTGTTAAAATTGCAAGCAATATTATTGTCCTCTCTGCTAGCAAAATGCCCTCTTCGTCATACTTCTAAAGACAACTTGGGTTTTTTTTTTTGTATATGTGCAAGTAAAACTCTGTGCGATCAATGTTTATGAAGAATACTTTGTTCACTTCTAGTTGCCAATTCCCCTACTTTTGTTTATTCCCATGGCCGTTGATATGGATATTCTAGAAATCCTTTAATTCACTGGCTCTCAGTGGTCATAGTTTGCCCTTTCGCAAAACTCCTGTAGACCTGTAATATTGGGTATCCAGACGTGTAAGGGTGTGACATAGTATACTGAACTTAATTGATTATAATTGCAGAGTGTAGTGCATGTAAAACTCAAAATGAATAGGCGACATGGTGAGATATAGTATGTTCTGGGTTCTAGTATTCGGATGTTTGCTTGTGCCTGTGTGCATTCACTCAAATGTTTGTAAACAATTCTGCAAGAGTGGTTGCCTTTTGGATGTTTGATCGAGACAAGTTTAGCACTCGTTCCTATCAAGGCTCTTGAAGAACGGGGGGATTTGTATGAGTTAGTTATAATAGGATTCTGTTCCTCAACACTTACACGACTTGACTCATGGAGTATGATCAGTGTCACGTAGTACAGGTTTAGTAGCATACAGAGCTGCTTAAATAATAAATAAGATTAGCTCGGTTCTCGTGCTCGACTTATATCAGATGTTATGCCTCATTTTTGTGCAGATGGTCATGTGAAATAGCAACTCTAGGCTGTCATATCGTCTTCAAAGTTTTTCAATTCTAGATGTTTTTGATTGGAATAGTAACTGTTCTCTGATAGGTCTACAAAATGGCAAATGCACTTCAGCGGTTTGGCATGAAAAGAGCATTGGTGGTTCACTCTGAAGGCCTGGATGAAATGAGCCCCCTAGGTAAAGATCCTTTCACTTTCAGTTTATATTTCAAATCATCATAATGGATCTTGGGCCCTTTTTGGCTAATTGTCTGATCATCCTACTTGTATGCATTTTTTGAACTGGTGTCGACAGGGCCTGGGTTAGTACTTGACGTTTCCACAGATAAGATAGAGAAGTTTTCATTTGATCCATGTAATTATCTACTCCTTATCAGAACATCCGTTAGTTTCATTTGGTGAAGTTCTCATTAGTTTCATTCTTTGTGCAAGTGATTACATCAATATGCAATTGATTTTATTGTATGATGCAGTTCAGTTGGCAAAACCACTGGGCATCACTTGTACAATGGCATCGATAGAAATTTGCCTTCTTTGAGTCGTTCAACAGCATATTTCACTGTAAAAAATACTGACAGAATCTGATGGCTATTTGATAGTGGAGTTTGGGATCCCTCGCTGTACTCTAGATAGCTTGCGAGGTGGAGGTCCAGAGTATAATGCAGAGGTACTAAAGCGTGTTCTATCAGGAGAAAGAGGGTCCATTGCTGATGCATTTGTAAGTTTCTTGGCAAAGAACGTGCTTTCAATTCTCTCTCTCTCTCTCTCTCTCCATGATTTTTTTCTATAACCAGTCAAACTTTTGCAGTTGTTTTTTGTGTTCCACGTTCTGAAAATATTTCAGCTAACATACCCCAATGTGCCCCCCACACCTCACCCCTGGGAATTAGAAAAGTGAATAAGAGCAGAAAAAACAAATACAAATGGAATTCCTCCTTAGCCCCTTCTAAATCATCTCGCTTTCTTTGCCTACTGTGTCACATTACCAGAACTCTGAATTACTCTGTATCCTATAGTCTCTAGTCCTTATTCGGCCTTTACTCACACCCTGCTAACCCATCTGCATTGAGATACTCCTGCGGTCCTTCCCCATCTGTCTTGGAAACAGTTTTTTGTAAAGCAGAAAGTGAATTATGTTCGGTTCATATTGTTGTTTATCGTTTGATGCCATTTTATTGCTTTGCTCACCTTTTATAATGGGTTTTGCTTTACACGAGCATGAAGAAGTAGAAAGCTGTCCTGCAGTAATTAGGAATGTGATTAGTCAAAGGAGAATTTATAAGATGACATTTTTGATTAAGACATGGACGTGGTGGATCTTTTGAGTTGAACGTAGCAAATTTTACTTTTTCATTGTAGTCTTTGTAATTAAACTAGCACAACTCTTTTGTAGTTCCGTCATTTTTTAAAAACCACCTCAGTGTGGGCTGAATATTAGGTATCGAAACTACCTACCAAATGCCATTGTTTTTTTTATCACACTGATAATATTGACTGTCACCAAAACATTCCATCAGGTTCTAAATGCAGCGGCAGCTCTTTTGGTCAGCGGACTCGTAGACACTCTTGCTGAAGGAGTGAGTCTGGCTCGTGAAACGCTATTATCTGGAAAAGCTCTCAAGACTCTTGAGTCATGGATCGATACCTCCAATGTGCGTGAAATCTACTTCTAGATTTATCAGCTTCACCTCTTTGCTTTATGAACCATGACCATCTATTAAACCTTTTCTGTTACAATTTTCAGAAGGTGAAAGAGGCCGCCCTTCAACGCCCTGCTGTCGCTACTACTTGAAATTTCGCGGCAGACGTTTACTACGAAGGTGACAATGGTGTAGAATGACCTTCTTCAAGATCCATGGGAGTAATTGAGATGCCTGCTTCACTAAGTTGTGCACTTAACTAAACTGCATGTGAGATCTTGATCAGACTCAAAATACAGGCATTTTTGTAGTTTTAGTCAGTCGAAGGCAACAGCAATTATCAAGAGAAGGCATGTTGACGAGGCATGTAAAAGTTCAATTCAAAATTTTGGGAGCGATGTGAAACAAGTAATCTTTATCTGTGTACATCTATCTATCTATATCTATACATATATAAAAGTATATAAAAGTACGAATGTGGACTAAATTTCTTTTTCCCCTCAAAATGTGCTTTTTAAATTGAAATCTACATAAAATACTAAGGGTGATCAAAGGTGTTTTTGACTTAGATTTTTTGTCCCTGTAAAATACCCTTAATGATTAGATTAGAGTGTTATTAAAAAATAACGGTATTTTTTACTTTTAATAGGATTTCAAGTCTCTTTCTTTAGAATATCCTTATTGTACTATATGTTGAAAGTTTAGTGGTCATGTGTGTTTTTGACTTTAAACTTTATATCTCCGTAAAATACCCTCGCTAAGTAAGAATGTTCTTAAAAAATAAGAGTGTTTTTGACTTTTCATAGGATTTGAAGTCTCTTTCCTTAAAATACACTTGTTGCAATATATGGTTTTGTTGACGTTAAAGGTTGTTCTGACTTTTACTAAAACAAAAAGAAAAAGTTCATACGAAAACTGTGTAAATCACCCTTGAATTCTTGGATGTTCTCTAACCAGTGAAGAAATCTTATCAAAACTAACATCCATTCACGTTAAAACTAATCTACTTTATAGCTACTACTCTTTTTACATTTACAAGGTTTACAAACATAAAGAGTGTTTTTGACTTTTAAAAGAGTGAGCTTAAATTAAAACATTCTTTTGCTAAATTTTAACAATTTGCTGCTAAAGAGGTTAAAAGCTTTGTCATCCCACCCCACCGGCAGCCTCTTCCTCTCTCATCCCACCACCGTGCCCACTCACCGCAACCCCAATCATGACCCAATCAACCAGTCGTAAAATCAACCCGATAAACACCCCAACCAAGATCTGGCAATGAAGACGGCCGGAGATTTGTAGTCGTTGGAAAACGGGCCACTTCGCTAACAGCACAGCAGGTCCAGCGAAGAAGACGACTGGAGGACGACTGTCGTCGCCGACCAGATCTGTCGTTGGCTTGGTGTTGGGCCTTTTTTTTGTGTGTGAAATGAAGAGACAGGGAGACGAAGAGGGAGAAGAGAGGAGAGAAAAAAGAAAAAAGATGGAATTTCAATTTTATTTTTAGATCAGGTGTTTTTTTAAAATCGGTTATGTATTTTCGTATTCCGTCTAATCAACGGATATAAATGTAATTTGTCTAAACTAATAGACACGCCTGTAATTTCACCTTAATCTCAGGGACTTTATAGTAATTATCCCTTTGATAAAAGGTACTGGGTCCCACTGCTTGTTGGTTAAAATTTAATTTTGTCAAAATTGAGGTCGAGATGTGATTACGTGGTGTTAGACGGCCGTTTGAATATTTTCTCTTGACCCCGTTTCCTGATTTCGACATGACCCAGTTTGGTGCCTCGTATTTGAGCTCATCCTTGTTAGACAAACTCATGAATTTGAGGAGAGCAATTAAGAAATCAAAGGCTGGGCTACATTGGCAAGAAGTAAATCATTTGTGTCTGAGAGTAGTCTCCAAATACTTCAAGGCTAAACACCAGGTCGTAGATTTTTTAATTTTTTAATAAATAAATGAGTAAATTTCAGATGAGTTTTCTAGATCAACCTGATGGCTTTAAGTACGGGTATAAGCTAAGATAATGAAATCCCATGACCACCAAAATAAATAAAATATCCATCTATGTTTAGGCATATGCTCTCATTCAATACAGTTTATATTACACAAAAGAATGGAAATCACCCCTACAACAACATAATTTAGTGGACTTTAATGCGTGCACGGCAAGTAGAAGTTGTTAGTGATCTGACCTCTAAAAGTAGATATTACAATAAATTAACCGGAAAAGTAAAACGATACACAGATGACATCCCCATATGATAAGAATCACCATAAAAGTAATAGCCTATAACTAAAGCGATAAAATAAAGAGCAGATTGCATAACTAAACAATAAACAAATACGGAGTACTAAATAAGCACAAAACAAGTTTTTTTTTCTTTTCTCAGTAGGATAAATATATATCTGCCACCTGCCACACAAGGCAACAGAGGCAGCCTCTAATGGACACGTGCCCTCTGCCTATACCAACACATGGACACACGTCCAACACTAGAGAACACCAAGCCACGCGTCCCTTGGGCACGACACCCCACGCACCACCACGCTGAGCAGTGCCACCGCACGAAAGATTGGAGATCTCGTCGTTATCCCCGCCGCTATCGCCGTTGGACCACCACCACGAACCCCCATCTAGAATGCAGAAACCAAACAATAACCCCCATCGGCAAACAAGCCCACCAACCTTTTTATGAAAGGGGGGAGGGGGAACCAATTAGGGGGAAGAGGGAATACAACCCTAGAAGGAAAAATCCCATCCACAAACTCACTCAATTGCCGTTAAAGTAGCAACCCTCAGATCCCATCTCCGGCCACCACGCCCAACACCTCCGAGCAATCCAACAACAAACAACCCCAATTCTGGCAGCTTTCTATCCAACGAACCTTGTCATCCTAACTTAATTCCTAACCCAATCATGATCAGTCCCAACAACCACCACTTGTCCATAGCCCATCGCCAAAATCGAACGATGTCGGGGTAGTGGCGGAGCCATGATTTTACTTCAGGGGATGCTAAACATATATTGGAGTCACTAATTTTTTATAAGTAAAATAGTACACAAGAATATAGTGCTGCACTTTTTAATATTACAAAAATACAAACATACTAAAAAAACATCCGAAATGTCTTATTAAGTTTCATCAGAGCCACTAAAGAATCTTTTATAAATTTTCTAAATTCATAAACCCTGATTCTAAAGCATTTTCTAAATTTGATAAACCCTGATTCTAAGAAGTCCATATAATTATATACTTTAATACTTATATTTCCTATATATTCATGCATCTACTGAAATACATGCGCAATGACAAAAAAGCTGTAAGACAATTTGAAACATGGGCAATGACAAAAAACATTGTTTAGATTGCCAGAGTCAGCGAATGGACAATCACATGGAGGAAATAACCTCTAGTCAGTACAGAGTTAACACACTCACACAAGCGAGACTCAAATAAACCATATTCCAAGCACAGAGTTAATCAAGTTGTTGCCACACGATGAACGTTATTAGGACAGCAACTGGGATTTGGGAAAGCAACAAAGATTAATCAAAGACTTGAAGGAATTTCAATCGACAATCTAAAATACTCAATTAACAATTGTAAATGCTCAATCAACAATCTAAATGCTCAATTCGGAAAGCAATTCATCAATTAACACTCTGAAAATGCGTACTTGAATCGCCGGTCACCAGTCGTCGTCGCGACAGTGGGTTCTGGGCTGGTGGAGTCCTTGCCTCGCCGTCGCCACTCGTCGGTCATAGATCCTTCCAGATCTGAACAGAAGAAGACTTCCCTTCGTTCCACTCACCGTCTTCATCCACGGCTCCACTCCGACCATTCGTTCCAGATCCCAACAGAGAAAGTCGACTGAAGGAGGTGGTGTTTGCGGTCGGGAGTGGTGTCTGCCGTCAGAAGTGGTGTTTGCCGTCGCTCGTTTGCCGTTTGGGAGAGGGTGAGAAACAGTGAGGACAAGGCGCAGAGAGAGAGAGAGAGAGAGAGTTGCAGACTGGGTGAAACGTAATTTTTTTTTCCTGGAAGTTGAGGGGGCACATTAGCCCCCCCCTCGTACAAGTATAGCTCCGCCACTGCGTCGGGGATCAATTAACGACCATCGATGGCACCACCGCAAACCTAAAGAGAAAATAACCGAACCACAACAACCAAAAACCACACAACAGGATGAGAACTACACTACCACACCACCACACACCAGAGTAATCTGACAGTGGCGGCGGAACAAGCATGTGGATACCCATTAACCTCCCCCCCACCCCACCCAGCAATTCCTCTCCCTGTATAAACCAATCTGGGAATGAAACAACCAATCGCCGCCGGCAAAGATCCGGCTACCCTGGAAGACTTGGTTCATTGTGTTTTTTGTTGTAGTAAAGGTTGTAATTTTTATTTCCTGTAAAATTGTCCAAAGATTGAGAACGGTATGTCAAAAAATGAGATGGCTACAATGTGTCCAGCTATACCTTTTTTAGAGGTTACAAAGAAAAGCTAATGACTTGCTTGATTGTGTTTAGTAGTGATAGTTACTAGTGAGAGTTAAAAGAGTTAAATACAAGACATCCGAGTTAATATCATGCCTTCTCCTTCTCGACCGCGTCTAACCCCATGAGTTTCCCTAATTCAATATCAGACTCAGAAGTATGTTACAACTTTGATGTTGCCATAGCCGATTTGCATTCAACTGTACCTTACTACGTAGTGTCCAGCGTTCTAAGTAAAAGAAAAACTCGTCACTCACTCGGTGATTTCGACTCCAAAACAATGTGAAGATATTGTAGTACATGCAATTGGCAACATACCCCCTTATAAGCATGTAAGGGGATTCAAGTCCAATCTACCGCATGAATTAGAAGCAAATTCGAAATGAATTTGCGGCGCTTTGACCTGTGAAACATATATGAAACATGCAATATTACGATGCCCAGAATAATTGCATATATGCATATGCAACTTCAGACTCAATGATGTTGATAAAGTCAATGGTAGAAACTAATAAAAGCATGAGATTTTCGAAGTGGAGTAACATTTATAGGATATTAGCCACGCATATTGTCTGGTTCACAAACATGGATTTATTTTCAATATTCACTACATTACAGGAGCTGCTTATCCACATTGTTCTACAGCTGAGCAGAGTTGTTCGCAATGGCACCTGCATCAATGAGCATGGGAACAAGCTTGCCTTCGCGATGCTTATCCAAAACCACTGCGCACACCAAGGAACAAAATTAGTACATTGAGCAGGAGTGTTGGCCAACTCTAACAGTGATATAGCAGCAGTGATTAACTGGTCTTACCATCAGAACCACCAACGTGTTTCCCACCGATAAAAACATTTGGTACGGTGCTCTGCCCAGTCCACTGAGCTAGAGCCGCTTGCATTTCACTTCCATCACCTGCGCACAAATGATTAACACAAGTACCTCAAATCTGAGGTGAACGATGGCTAAAGTACCATTTAACATCTCTTACGGGGCGCACCACAAATCAGTGAACACACACTTACCTTCTTCGTCCAATTCAATGACTTTGTAACTTGCACCTAGCTGGGAGAACAGTTGCTTGACCCTCTCGCAATAACCACAGTAAGTTTTACTGAAGTAGGGAAGTTCATTAGAACCACGGTAAGAAGAGACTTTTAGGGTAAACGTATATCAGCAAATCAAAGTTTGAGGAAACGAAATTGCAGCAAACTTGTTATATGAGGCACCATCTGGATTTATTGAGATCAAGAGTAACTTGAGTAATGCATGGGAAACCGCAGTGTAAGAAGCTATATTACCGCTTGCAACATGCTCAACTTCCGATTAGACATGCGATGCAGCCAGCTAATCGCGAAAGGAATAATTATCCATACTGGTCTTCTATGCGCTACAACTCCAGAGACTACTCGTCTACTGCCACCTATGGCTACACAAAGGCCTTCATCTCTAAATACACAAAGGCCTTTATCTGTGTTAAGTTACCACTTGCTCTAAAAGCTTAAGCTTTTTAGAGAATGTGCCCAACAATGTATATCATGCTCTAACAACCGATTGCTTCGACATATGAGTGCTGATTTTCACACGGTGTCTTACTTTGGAGGAAGCACAAGGCTAATTTACCCTAAAGAAGTCTTGTCATCGAACTAGATTAGGCATAGCATCTTAGAGAACATCCTATGGAAATTTGGCCCGATATGTTTTTTCTTTTCCTATGCATGCGTTTACTTTTTCCTTCTCTTCCCCTTAGTTTTAGAGTTCAAAACTAGTAATTCTGCGAAGGAACATCCATATAGTCCAGACCAAAGTTGCTATGCTGCGATCAGAAGTATACCTAAACTCAGAAAGAATGGCCTCTGAGTAAAAGCTACAACCTACAACCGTTCCTTTTCAAACATCGAAGAACTGCATAATGATCACTACATATACGACGACAGGGAATAACAAACTCTTGCATTCCAAAGAACTTAGGATTATACTTGAAAACCAAGGAGCTGCTGAACTAAAAAGCAAAAAAGAATAGTAAGAACCAATAGAGTCACTGTTAACTTGAATCCCTTCTCAGTTGTATTATGCTCATCTCAGTTGTCCACTATAACATGTTTACCATTTTCAATCACTGATAAACCAAAAGACAAACGTCCAAGAGTGGGTTAAGTAAAAATTTGGAAAAGGAGCAGTTAGGATACAACTACAGTCCACAAGAACTTGGTTAGGTCCTTCCTATGAAGGTTACCCATGAAGGTGTCAAAAATCCAATATTTCACGATTCTAACTGTCAAATTTTGCAATATTTTGAATTTACTTATTAAAGAGAGCATGTAACCACAAAGAACAAATCATGATTCTCGGCCAAGCCTACAGCCAATGCAGGCATTGCTTTCTGCTTGGTTGGTTCGACCACCCAAAGCATATTTTGGCAAGGATATCATAGCCCTATCACCAAGCCAAATCATGACATTTACCAAAGCAAAACCTGTTTTGAGTGGTTGTACTACTTACTTGAGAATGTTGTACTCTGTTTTGGCAGAAGCACATTTGACAATAGGCCGCCCTGCCACAGGGGATTGATAACTGCACCCACCATCTGTGGGTGAAATCAAGCAACACTACTCTAATACTCCCCCTGTCCCTCGTAAATCTCATAAATTGATCATATTTCCTTTTTAAGCCGTCCCACAAAAATCGCTCACTTTCCAAATTAAGAAAGATTCTTTAAGTGTTTTTCCATATTTACCCTTTTTACACTTTTTTTATTCAATTTCTCTCTCCACATTTAACTCTCCGTTAACTCATTTTCTCTGCCCGGCCCGCTTTTTTATCATTTTTTTATTTTATTTCTCTCTCCATATTTAACGCTCCACCAACCAATTTTCTATCTCCTGGTCACTCTCTTCCCCCATCTCTCTAAAGGGTGTAAAATAGAGAACACAATATATAACCTAAATCCTTAATATGCGTGCTAAGTCAAACTTATCGAATTATCAGGACAGTGGGAGTACTTCTTTAATTTAATTCTTTAGCGACAC